>SZWC01001161.1:4141-84941 GCA_023375785.1 Penium margaritaceum | reverse complement strand
TTTTTATAATGTCCAGTGACACAGGCATACTTTTGTTGGTCATTGTGCATGGTAGCCTCACCGTGCCACCACTTATCGAAGGTCTTTGTACTTGCTAGTCGATACCAAGTATTCCCAAACCATTGTTTCTCCCTCTGCCCATTTTTTACTTGTATTATGAGTTGTGAACGCTGACCACACACACTAAACTTCTTTGGTCATGAGCAGTGATGTATGCCTACTTGGGTAGGTCATTGTGCAAGGTAGCCACACCGTGGTAATACATACGAAAGATCTTTGTACTTGCTAGAAGATACATAGTGTTTGGAAACCATTTCCCCCCCCTCCGACCATTTTGGACTCGTGTTATGGGTTGTGAACGTTGACCACCCATATTGAATTTTTTTGGTCATGGTCACTGACATATGCCTTGTTTGTCTTATCACAGTATGTGGTTACCACGCCATGTCACTACGCATTGAAGGTCTTTGAGCATCCTAGTTGATAGCTAGTCTTCCCACACATTTGTTACCCCCTTCTGACTATCTGTGACTCGTGTTGTGAGTTGTCAATGCTGACCACACATAGTGGACTTCTTCGGTCATAGTCTGTGACGTTTGCATCCTTTGGTTGGTCACTGTGCACGCTAGCCACACCGTACCACTGCTTGTTGAAGGACTTTGTACTTGCTAGTTGATAACTAGTGTTCTCAACCGATTGTTTCCCCCTCTGACCATATGTGACCCGTGTTATGAGTTTTCAACGTTGACCACACACTGTGAAATTCTTTTGGTCGTGGTTAGTGACATGCGCATACTTTGCTTTGTCACTGTACAGGGTTACCACGCCGTGTCACTACGTATTGAAGGTCTTTGTGCTTTCCAGTTGATAGCTAGTCGTCCAAAACCATTGTTACCCTCTCTCACTATCTGTATCTTGTGTTGTGAGTTGTCAACATTGACCACATGAAGTGAAATTCTTTGGTCATGGTCAGTGACATATGCATACGTTGGTTGGTCACTGTGCATTGTAGCCACACAGTGCCACTACATATTAAAGGTTTTTGTACTTGCTAGTCAAACACTAGTATTCAGAAACCATTATTTTCCACTCTGACCATTTGTGACTCGTGTTATGAGTTGTCAAAGTTTACCACACATGGTGACTTTCTTTGGTCATGGTCAGTGACATGTGCCTACTTTGGTTGGTCATCGTGCATGGTATCCACACCGTGCCACAACTCATTGAAAGTCCTTGTGCTTTTAAGTTGATACCTGGTGTTCCCAAACCATTGTGTCTCCCTCTGACCATTTGTGACTCGTATTATGAAGTGTCAATGTTAAGAACACACAGCGGAATTCCGTGGTCCAAGGCAGAACATATGCCTACTTTGGTCGGTCATTGTGCATGGTAGCCACACCGTGCTACTACTGATTGAAGGTCGTTTTACTTTCTAGTTGAGAACTGATATTCCCATACCATTGTTTCCCCCTCTGACCGTTTGTGACTCGTGTTATGGTTGGTGAACGTTGACCACCCATATTGAAATTATTCGGTCATGGTCAGTGACATATGCCTAGTTTGGTTGTTTGGTGTGAATAGTAGCCACACCGTGCCACTACGTATTGAAGTTCTTTGTCCTTTCTAGTCAATACATTGGGTTCCCAAACCATTGTCTCTCCCTCTGACCATTTGTGACTCGTGTTGTGAGTTGTCGATGCTGACAACACATAGTGGACTTCTTTGGTCATAGTCTGTGACGTATGCATCCTTTGGTTGGTCACTACGCTAGCCACACCGTGCCACTGCTTGTTGAAGGACTTTGTACTTGCTAGTTGATAACTAGTGTTCCCAACAGATTGTTTCCCCCTCTGACCATTTGTGACCCGTGTTATGAGTTTTCAACGTTGACCACACACTGTGAAATTCGTTTGGTCATGGTTAGTGACATATGCCTACTTTGGTTTGTCACTGTATAGGGATACCACGCCGTGTCACTATGTATTGAAGGTCTTTGTACTTTTTAGTTGATAGCTAGTCTGCCCAAACCATTGTTACCCCCTCTGACTATCTGTGACTTGTGTTGTGAGTTGTCAACATTGACCAAATGAAGTGAAATTCTTTGGTCATGGTCAGTGACATATGCATACTTTGGTTGGTCACTGTGCATTGTAGCCACACTGTGCCACTACATATTAAAGGTATTTGTACTTGCTAGGCGAAAACTTGTATTCAGAAACCATTATCTTCCACTCTGATCATTCGTGACTCGTGTTATGAGTTGTCAAAGTTTACCACACATGGTGACTTTCTTTGGTCATGGTCAATGACATGTGCCTACTTTGGTTGGTCATCATGCATGGTATCCACACCGTGCCACAACTCATTGAAGGTCCTTGTGCTTTTTAGTTGATACCTGGTGTTCCGAAACCATTTTTTCTCCCTCTGACCATTTGTGACTCGTATTATGAAATGTCAATGTTGACCACACAGCGGATTTCTTTGGTCAAAGGCAGTACATATGCCTACTTTGGTCGGTCATTGTGCATGGTAGCCACACCGTGCTACTACTGATTGAAGTTTGTTTTACTTGCTAGTTGTGAACTGGTATTCCCATGCCATTGTTTCCCCCTCTGACTTTTTGTGACTCGTGTTATGGTTGGTGAACGTTGACCACCCATATTGAAATTAGTTGATCAGGGTCACTGACATATGCCTAGATTAGTTGTTTGGTGTGCATATTAGCCATACCGTGCCACTGCGTATTGAAGTTCTTTGTTCTTTCTAGTCGATACATAGGGTTCCCAAACCATTGTCTCTCCCTCTGACCATTTGTGACTCGTGTTATGAGTTGTCAATGTTGACCACACATAGTGGACTTCTTCGGTCCTAGTCAGTGACGTATGCATTTTTTGGTTGGTCACTGTGAACGCTAGCCACACCGTACCACTGCTTGTTGAAGGTCTTTGTACTTGCTAGTTGATAACTAGTGTTCCCAACCCATTGTTTCCCCTCTGACCATTTGTGACTCGTGTTATGAGTTTTCAACGTTGACCACACACTGTGAAATTTGTTTGGTCATGGTTAGTGACATATGCATACTTTGGTTGGTCACTGTGCATTGTGGCCACACTGTGCCACCACATATTAAAGGTATTTGTACTTGCTAGTCGATAACTAGTATTCAGAAACCATTATTTTCCGCTCTGACCATTTGTGACTCGTGTTTTGAGTTGTCAAAGTTTACCACACATGGTGAATTTCTTTGGTCATGGTCAGTGACATGTGCCTACTTTGGTTGGTCATCGTGCATGGTATCCACACCGTGCCACAACTCGTTGAAGGTCCTTGTGCTTTTTAGTTGATACCTGGTGTTCCCAAACCGTTGTTTCTCCCTCTGACCATTTGTGAATCGTATTATGAAGTGTCAATGTTGACCACACATAGCGGATTTCTGTGGTCAAAGGCAGAACATATGCTTACTTTGGTTGGTCATTGTGCATGGTAGCCACACCGTGCTACTACTGATTGAAGGTCGTTTGAATTGCTAGTTGAGAACTGATATTCCAATACCATTGTTTCCCCCTCTGACCGTTTGTGACTCGTGTTATGGTTGGTGAACGTTGACCACCCATATTGAAATTATTCGGTCATGGTCAGTGACATATGCCTAGTTTGGTTGTTTGGTGTGAGTAGTAGCCACACCGTGCCACTACGTATTGAAGTTCTTTGTCCTTTCTAGTCGATACATTGGGTTCCCAAACCATTGTCTCTCCCTCTGACCATTTGTGACTCGTGTTGTGAGCTGTCAATGCTGACAACACATAGTGGACTTCTTCGGTCATAGTCTGTGACGTATGCATCCTTTGGTTGGTCATTACGCTAGCCACACCGTGCCACTGCTTGTTGAAGGACTTTGTTCTTGCTAGTTGATAACTAGTGTTCCCAACCGATTGTTTCCCCCTCTGACCATTTGTGACCCGTGTTATGAGTTTTCAACGTTGACCACACACTGTGAAATTCGTTTGGTCATGGTTAGTGACATATGCGTACTTTGGTTTGTCACTGTACATGGTTACCACGCGGTGTCACTATGTATTGAAGGTCTTTGTGCTTTCTAGGTTATAGCTAGTCTGCCCAAACCATTGTTACCCCCTCTGACTATCTGTGACTTGTGTTGTGAGTTGTCAACATTGACCACATGAAGTGAGATTCTTTGGTCATGGTCAGTGACATATGCATACTTTGGTTGGTCACTGTGCATTGTAGCCACACTTTGCCACTACATATTAAAGGTATTTGTACTTGCTAGGCAAAAACTAGTATTCAGAAAAAATTATCTTCCACTCTGATCATTCGTGACTCGTGTTATGAGTTGTCAAAGTTTACCACACATGGTGACTTTCTTTGGTCATGGTCAGTGACATGTGCCTACTTTGGTTGGTCATCGTGCATGGTATCCACACCGTGCCACAACTCATTGAAGGTTCTTGTGCTTTTTAGTTGATACCTGGTGTTCCCAAACCATTTTTTCTCACTCTGACCATTTGTGACTCGTATTATGAAATGTCAATGTTGACCACACACAGCAGATTTCTTTGGTCAAAGGCAGTACATATGCCTACCCTGGTCGGTCATTGTGCATGGTAGCCACACCGTGCTACTACTGACTGATGTTCGTTGTACTTGCTAGTTGGTATCTAGTATTCCTAAACTATTGTTTCCCCCCTCGGACAATTCGCGACCCATATTATGGGTTGTCAACGTTGAGCACACATAGTGAAATTATTTGGTCATGGTGCATGGTACATGCCTAATCTGGTTGGTCATTGTGCATGGTAGCCACACTGTGTCACTTCTTGCTGAAGGTCTTTGCACTCGCTAGTCAATAAATAGCAAAAGGTTTCTCCCTTTGACACCAGGTCGGTTTTTGTTTATTTGTTACGCGTAGGTGCCTTCACTGGAATACTCCCTCCCACCCCCCCTAGAGGGATGTTCCGTTGACGACCTGGAGGACAGATTTGCGACCGCATTATGACACACCCCCTACCCCCCCATGGCTTGGGCTCGAAGGTAGAATAGAGGTATAACAACACGGCCGCCCCCCCCCAGGTCGCGAGCCTATTCTATATTGCGCGTACGAGGATTCAAACCCAGGACCTACCGCTCCAGAATCTAACTCTATAAGCACTAAGCCAACTCACATGGTGTTTATATGATGTCCAAATGATGTTATAGGAGTTCCTATGGGTAGAGGACATAAACTAAGGGGGGTACGATTAGAGGGTAGTTTTTAAAATCATGAATAATAACAAAGTCAGTTTAATCATAAACAATTGACGCGGATGGAATTGCAAATTTTGCAACTTTGAGATTGAATAACTTGTCAACCGGTCCTCCGACTGACCAGCCATAACAAGGAAAGTTGACTACACACAGTGAAATTCTTTTTATAATGTCCAGTGACACAGGCATACTTTTGTTGGTCATTGTGCATGGTAGCCACACCGTGCCACCACTTATCGAAGGTCTTTGTACTTGCTAGTCGATACCAAGTATTCCCAAACCATTGTTTCTCCCTCTGCCCATTTTTTACTTGTATTATGAGTTGTGAACGCTGACCACACACACTAAACTTCTTTGGTCATGAGCAGTAATGTATGCCTACTTGGGTAGGTCATTGTGCAAGGTAGCCACACCGTGGTAATACATACGAAAGATCTTTGTACTTGCTAGAAGATACATAGTGTTTGGAAACCATTTCCCCCCCCTCCAACCATTTTGGACTCGTGTTATGGGTTGTGAACGTTGACCACCCATATTGAAATTCTTTGGTCATGGTCACTGACATATGCCTAGTTTGTTTTATCACAGTATGTGGTTACCACGCCATGTCACTATGCATTGAAGGTGTTTGTGCTTTCTAGTTGATAGCTAGTCTTCCCACACAATTGTTACCCCCCTCTAACTATCTGTGACTCGTGTTGTGAGTTGTCAATGCTGACCACGCATAGTGGACTTCTTCGGTCATAGTCTGTGACGTATGCATCCTTTGGTTGGTCACTGTGCACGCTAGCCACACCGTACCACTGCTTGTTGAAGGACTTTGTACTTGCTAGTTGATAACTAGGGTTCCCAACTGATTGTTTCCCCCTCTGACCATTTGTGACCCGTGTTATGAGTTTTCAACGTTGACCACACACTGTGAAATTCTTTTGGTCGTGGTTAGTGACATGCGCATACTTTGCTTTGTCACTGTACAGGGTTGCCACGCCGTGTCACTACGTATTGAAGGTCTTTGTGCTTTCTAGTTGATAGCTAGTCCTCCAAAACCATTGTTACCCTCTCTCACTATCTGTGACTTGTGTTGTGAGTTGTCAACATTGACAACATGAAGTGAAATTCTTTGGTCATGGTCAGTGACATATGCATACGTTGGTTGGTCACTGTGCATTGTAGCCACACAGTGCCACTACATATTAAAGTTATTTGTACTTGCTAGTCAAACACTAGTATTCAGAAACCATTATTTTCCACTCTGACCATTTGTGACTCGTGTTATGAGTTGTCAAAGGTTACCACACATGGTGACTTTCTTTGGTCATTGTCAGTGACATGTGCCTACTTTGGTTGGTAATCGTGCATGGTATCCACACCGTGCCACAATTCATTGAAGGTCCTTGTGCTTTTAAGTTGATACCTGGTGTTCCCAAACCATTGTGTCTCCCTCTGACCATTTGTGACTCGTATTATGAAGTGTCAATGTTGACCACACACAGCAAATTTCTTTGGTCAGAACATATGCCTACTTTGGTCGGTCATTGTGCATGGTAGCCACACCGTGCTACTACTGATTGAAGGTCATTTTTCTTGCTAGTTGAGAACTGATATTCCCATACCATTGTTTCCCCCTCTGACCGTTTGTGACTCGTGTTATGGTTGGTGAACGTTGACCACCCATATTGAAATTATTTGGTCATGGTCAGTGACATATGCCTAGTTTGGTTGTTTGGTGTGCATAATAGCCACACCGTGCCACTACGTATTGAAGTTCTTTGTCTCTTCTAGTGAATACATAGGGTCCCCAAACCATTGTCTCTCCCTCTGACCATTTGTGACTCGTGTTATGAGTTGTCAATGTTGACCACACATAGTGGACTTCTTCGGTCATAGTCAGTGACGTATGCATCGTTTGGTTGGTCACAATGCACGCTAGCCACACCGTGCCACTGCTTGTTGAACTTCTTTGTACTTGCTAGTTGATAACTAGTGTTCCCAACCCATTGTTTTCCCCTCTGACCATTCTTGACTCGTGTTATGAGTTTTACGTGTTGACCACACACTGTGAAATTCTTTTGGTCATGGTTAGTGACATATGCATACTTTGGTTGGTCACTGTGCATTTTGCCCACACTGTGCCACCACATATTAAAGGTATTTGTACTTGCTAGTTGATAACTAGTATTCAGAAACCATTATTTTTCACTCTGACCATTTGTGACTCGTGTTTGAGTTGTCAAAGTTTACCACACATGGTGACTTTCTTTGGTCATGGTCAGTGACATGTGCCTACTTTGGTTGGCCATCGTGCATGGTATCCACACCGTGCCACAACTCATTGAAGGTCCTTGTGCTGTTTAGTCGATACCTGGTGTTCCCAAACCATTGTTTCTCCCTCTGACCATTTGTGACTCGTATTATGAAGTGTCAATGTTGACCACACAGAGCGGATTTCTGTGGTCAAAGGCAGAACATATGCCTACTTTGGTCGGTCATTGTGCATGGTAGCTACACCGTGCTACTACTGATTGAAGGTCGTTTTACTTGCTAGTTGAGAACTAATATTCCCATACCATTGTTTCCCCCTCTGACCGTTTGTGACTCGTGTTATGGTTGGTGAACGTTGACCACCCATATTGAAATTATTCGGTCATGGTCAGTGACATATGCCTAGTTTGGTTTTTCGGTGTGAATAGTAGCCACACCGTGCCACTACGTATTGAAGTTCTTTGTCCTTTCTAGTCAATACATTGGGTTCCCAAACCATTGTCTCTCCCTCTGACCATTTGTGACTCGTGTTGTGAGCTGTCAATGCTGACAACACATAGTGGACTTCTTTGGTCATAGTCTGTGACGTATGCATCCTTTGGTTGGTCACTACGCTAGCCACACCGTGCCACTGCTTGTTGAAGGACTTTGTACTTGCTAGTTGATAACTAGTGTTCCCAACCGATTGTTTCCCCGTCTGACCATTTGTGACCCGTGTTATGAGTTTTCAACGTTGACCACACACTGTGAAATTCGTTTTGGTCATGGTTAGTCACATATGCCTACTTTTGTTTGTCACTGTACATGGTTACCACGCCATGTCACTGTGTATTGAAGGTCTTTGTGCTTTCTAGTTGATAGCTAGTCTGCCCAATCCATTGTTACCCCCTCTGACTATCTGTGACTTGTGTTGTGAGTTGTCAACATTGACCACATGAAGTGAAATTCTTTCGTCATGGTCAGTGACATATGCATACTTTGGTTGGTCACTGTGCATTGTAGCCACACTGTGCCACTACATATTAAAGGTATTTGTACTTGCTAGGCGAAAACTAGTATTCAGAAACCATTATCTTCCACTCTGATCATTCGTGACTCGTGTTATGAGTTGTCAAAGTTTACCGCACATGGTGACTTTCTTTGGTCATGGTCAGTGACATGTGCCTACTTTGGTTGGTCATCATGCATGGTATCCACACCGTGCCACAACTCATTGAAGGTCCTTGTGCTTTTTAGTTGATACCTGGTGTTCCGAAACCATTTTTTCTCCCTCTGACCATTTGTGACTCGTATTATGAAATATCAATGTTGACCACACAGCGGATTTCTTTGGTCAAAGGCAGTACATATGCCTACTTTGGTCGGTCATTGTGCATGGTAGCCACACTGTGCTACTACTGATTGAAGTTTGTTTTACTTGCTAGTTGTGAACTGATATTCCCATACCATTGTTTCCCCCTCTGACTTTTTGTGACTCGTGTTATGGGTTGTGAACGTTGACCATCCATATTGAAACTAGTTGGTCAGGGTCAGTGACATATACCTAGATTAGTTTTTTGGTGTGCATATTAGCCATACCGTGCCACTGCGTATTGAAGTTCTTTGTTCTTTCTAGTCGATACATAGGGTTCGCAAACCATTGTCTCTCCCTCTGACCATTTGTGACTCGTGTTATGAGTTGTCAATGTTGACCACACATAGTGGACTTCTTCGGTCATAGTCAGTGACGTATGCATCTTTTGGTTGGTCACTGTGCATGCTAGCCACACCGTGCCACTGCTTGTTGAACGTCTTTGTACTTGCTAGTTGATAATTAGTGTTCCCAACCCATTGTTTTCCCCTCTGACCAATTGTGACTCGTGTTATGAGTTTTCAACGTTGACCACACACTGTGAAATTTGTTTGGTCATGGTTAGTGACATATGCATACTTTGGTTGGTCACTGTGCATTGTGGCCACACTGTGCCACCACATATTAAAGGTATTTGTACTTGCTAATCGATAACTAGTATTCAGAAACCATTATTTTCCACTCTGACCATTTGTGACTCGTGTTTTGAGTTGTCAAAGTTTACCACACATGGTGACTTTCTTTGGTCATGGTCAGTGACATGTGCCTACTTTGGTTGGTCATCGTGCATGGTATCCACACCGTGCCACAACTCGTTGAAGGTCCTTGTGCTTTTTAGTCGATACCTGGTGTTCCCAAACCATTGTTTCTCCCTCTGACCATTTGTGACTCGTATTATGAAGTGTCAATGTTGACCACACACAGCGGATTTCTGTGGTCAAAGGCAGAACATATGCCTACTTTGGTTGGTCATTGTGCATGGTAGCCACACCGTGCTACTACTGATTGAAGGTCATTTTAATTGCTAGTTGAGAACTGATATTCCAATACCATTGTTTCCCCCTCTGACCATTTGTGACTCGTGTTATGTTTGGTGAACGTTGACCACCCATATTAAAATTATTCGTTCATGGTCAGTGACATATGCCTAGTTTGGTTGTTGGTGTGAATAGTTGCCACACCGTGCCACTACGTATTGAAGTTCTTTGTCCTTTCTAGTCGATACATTGGTTTCCCAAACCATTGTCTCTCCCTCTGACCATTTGTGACTCGTGTTGTGAGCTGTCAATGCTTACAACACATAGTGGACTTCTTCGGTCATAGTCTGTGACGTATGCATCCTTTGGTTGGTCACTACGATAGCCACACCGTGCCACTGCTTGTTGAAGGAGTTTGTTCTTGCTAGTTGATAACTATTGTTCCCAACCGATTGTTTCCCCCTCTAACCATTTGTGACCCGTGTTATGAGTTTTCAACGTTGACCACACACTGTGAAATTCGTTTGGTCATGGTTAGTGACATATGCCTACTTTGGTTTGTCATTGTACATGGTTACCACGCCGTGTCACTATCTATTGAAGGTTTTTGTGCTTTCTAGTTGATAGCTTGTCTGCCCAAACCATTGTTACCCCCTCCGACTATCTGTGACTTGTGTTGTAAATTGTCAACATTGACCACATGAAGTGAAATTCTTTGGTCATGGTCAGTGACATATGCATACTTTGCTTGGTCACTGTGCATTTTAGCCACACTGTGCCACTACATATTAAAGGTATTTGTACTTGCTAGGCGAAAACTAGTATTCAGAAAACATTATCTTCCACTCTGATCATTCGTGACTCGTGTTATGAGTTGTCAAAGTTTACCACACATGGTGACTTTCTTTGGTCATGGTCAGTGACATGTGCCTACTTTGGTTGCACATCGTGCATGGTATCCACACCGTGCCACAACTCATTGAAGGTCCTTGTGCTTTTAGTTGATACCTGGTGTTCCCAAACCATTTTTTCTCCCTCTGACCATTTGTGACTCGTATTATGAAATGTCAATGTTGACCACACACAGCATATTTCTTTGGTCAAAGGCAGTACATATGCCTACCCTGGTCGGTCATTGTGCATGGTAGCCACACCTTGCTACTACTGACTGATGTTCGTTGTACTTGCTAGTTGGTATCTAGTATTCCTAAACTATTGTTTCCCCCCTCTGACAATTGGTGACCCATATTATGGGTTGTCAACGTTGAGCACACATAGTGAAATTATTTGGTCATGGTGCATGGTACATGCCTAATCTGGTCAGTCATATTGCATGGTAGCCACACTGTGCTACTTCTCGTTGAAGTTCTTTGCACTCGCTAGTCAATAAATAGCAAAAGGTTTCTCCCTTTGACACCAGGTCGGTTTTTGTTTATTTGTTGCGCGTAGGTGCCTTCACTGGATTACTCCCTCCAACCCCCCCTAGAGGGATGTTCCGTGGACGACCTGGAGGACAGATTTGCGACCGCATTATGACACCCCCCCTAACCCCCCACGGCTTGGGCTCGAAGGTAGAGTAGAGGTATCACAACACGGCCGCCTCCCCCCCCCCCAGGTCGCGAGCCTATTCTATATTGCGCGTACGAGGATTCAAACCCAGGACCTACCGCTCCAGAATCTAACTCTATAAGCACTAAGCCAACTCACATGCTGTTTATATGATGTCCAAATGATGTTATAGGAGTTCCTATGGGTAGAGGACATAAACAAAGGGGGTGTACGATTAGAGGGTAGTTTTAAAAATCATGAATAATAACAAAGTCAGTTTAATCATAAACAATTGACACGGACAAAATTGAAAATTTTGCAACTTTGAGATTGAATAACTTGTCAACCGTTCCTCCGACTGACCAGCCATAACAAGGAAAGTTGACTACACACAGTGAAATTCTTTTTATAATGTCCAGTGACACAGGCATACTTTTGTTGGTCATTGTGCATGGTACCCACACCGTGCCACCACTTATCGAAGGTCTTTGTACTTGCTAGTCGATACCAAGTATTCCCAAACCATTGCTACCATTTGTACTTGCTAGTCGATACCAAGTATTCCCAAATCTTTGTACAGGGTTACCAGGCCGTGTCACTACGTATTGAAGGTCTTTGTGCTTTCTAGTTGATAGCTAGTCGTCCAAAACCATTGTTACCCTCTCTCACTATCTGTGACTTGTGTTGTGAGTTGTCAACATTGACCACATGAAGTGAAATTATTTGGTCACGGTCAGTGACATATGCATACGTTGGTTGGTCACTGTGCATTGTAGCCACACAGTGCCACTACATATTAAAGGTATTTGTACTTGCTAGTCAAACACTAGTATTCAGAAACCATTATTTTCCACTCTGACCATTTGTGACTCGTGTTATGAGTTGTCAAAGGTTACGACACATGGTGACTTTCTTTGGTCATGGTAGCCACACCGTGCTACTACTGATTGAAGGACGTTTTTCTTGCTAGTTGAGAACTGATATTCCCATACCATTGTTTCCACCTCTGACCGTTTGTGACTCGTGTTATGGTTGGTGAACGTTGACCACCCATATTGAAATTATTTGGTCATGGTCAGTGACATATGCCTAGTTTGGTTCTTTGGTGTGCATAGTACCCACACTGTGCCACTACGTATTGAAGTTCTTTGTCTCTTCTAGTGAATACATAGGGTTCCCAAACCATTGTCTCTCCCTCTGACCATTTGTGACTCGTGTTATGAGTTGTGAATGTTGATCACACATAGTGAACTTCTTTGGTCATAGTCAGTGACGTATGCATCCTTTGGATGGTCACAATGCACGCTAGCCACACCGTGCCACTGCTTGGTGAACGTCTTTGTACTTGCTAGTTGATAACTAGTGTTCCCAACCCATTGTTTTCCCCTCTGACCATTCGTGACTCGTGTTATGAGGTTTCAGTGTTGACCACACACTGTGAAATTCGTTTGGTCATGGTTAGTGACATATGCATACTTTGGTTGGTCACTGTGCATTGTGGCGACACTGTGCCACCACATATTAAAGGTATTTGTACTTGCTAGTCGATAACTAGTATTCAGAAATCATTATTTTCCACTCTGACCATTTGTGACTCGTGTTTTGAGTTGTCAAAGTTTACCACACATGGTGACTTTCTTTGGTCATGGTTAGTGACATGTGCCTACTTTGGTTGGTCATCGTGCATGGTATCCACACCGTGCCACAACACATTGAAGGTCCTTGTGCTGATTAGTTGATACCTGGTGTTCCTAAACCATTGTTTCTCCCTCTGACCATTTGTGAATCGTATTATGAAGTGTCAATGTTGACCACACACAGCGGATTTCTGTGGCCAAAGGCAGAAGATATTCCTACTTTGGTCGGTTATTGTGCATGGTAGCCACACCGTGCTACTACTGATTGAAGGTCGTTTTACTTGCTAGTTGAGAACTGATATTCCCATACCATTGTTTCCCCCTCTGACCGTTTGTGACTCGTGTTATGGTTGGTGAACGTTGACCACCCATATTGAAATTATTCGGTCATGGTCAGTGACATATGCCTAGTTTGGTTGTTTGGTGTGAATAGTAGCCACACCGTGCCACTACGTATTGAAGTTCTTTGTCCTTTCTAGTCGATACATTGGGTTCCCAAACCATTGTCTCTCCCTCTGACCATTTGTGACTTCTGTTGTGAGCTGTCAATGCTGACAACACATAGTGGACTTCTTCGGTTGGTCACTATGCTAGCCACACCGTGCCACTGCTTGTTGAACGTCTTTGTACTTGCTAGTTGATAACTAGTGTTCCCAACCGATTGTTTCCCCCTCTGACCATTTGTGATCCGTGTTATGAGTTTTCAACGTTGACCACACACTGTGAAATTCGTTTGGTCATGGTTAGTGACATATGCCTACTTTGGTTTGTCACTGTACATGGTTACCACGCCGTGTCACTATGTATTGAAGGTCTTTGTGCTTTCTAGTTGATAGCCATTCTGCCAAAACCATTGTTACCCCCTCTGACTATCTGTGACTTGTGTTGTGAGTTGTCAACATTGACCACATGAAGTGAAATTCTTTGGTCATGGTCAGTGACATATGCATACTTTGGTTGGTCACTGTGCATTGTAGCCACACTGTGCCACTACATATTAAAGGTATTTGTACTTGCTAGGCGAAAACTAGTATTCAGAAACCATTATCTTCCATTCTGATCATTCGTGACTCGTGTTATGAGTTGTCAACGTTTACCACACATGGTGAATTTCTTTGGTCATGGTCAAAGACATGTGCCTACTTTGGTTGGTCATCGTGCATGTTATCCACACCGTGGCACAACGAATTGAAGGTCCTTGTGCTTTTTAGTTGATACCTGGTGTTCCCAAACCATTGTTCTCCCCTCTGACCATTTGTGACTCGTATTATGAGTTGTCAACGTTGACCAAACACAGCGGATTTCTTTGGTCAAAGGAAGTACATATGCCTACTTTGGTCGGTCATTGTGCATGGTAGCCACACTGTGCTACTTCTGATTGAAGTTCGTTTTACTTGGTAGTTGAGAACTGATATTCCCATACCATTGTTTCCCCCTCTGACGTTTTGTGACTCGTGTTATGGTTGGTGAACGTTGACCACCCATATTGAAATTAGTTGGTCAGGGTCAGTGACATATGCCTAGTTTGGTTGTTTGGTGTGCATATTAGCCACACCGTGTCACTGTGTATTGAAGTTCTTTGTTCTTTCTAGTCGATACATAGGGTTCCCGAACCATTGTCTCTCCCTCTGACCATTTGTGACTCGTGTTATGAGTTGTCAATGTTGACCACACATAGTGGACTTCTTCGGTCATAGTCAGTGACGTATGCATCCTTTGGTTGGTCACTGTGCACGCTAGCCACACCGTGCCACTGCTTGTTGAAGGTCTTTCTACTTCCTAGTTGATAACTAGTGTTCCCAACCCATTGTTTTCCCCTCTGACCATTTGTGACTCGTGTTATGAGTTTTCAACGTTGACCACACACTGTGAAATTCGTTTGGTCATGGTTAGTGACATATGCCTACTTTGGTTTGTCACTGTACATGGTTAGCACGCCGTGTCACTATGTATTGAAGGTCTTTGTGCTTTCTAGTTGATAGCTAGTCTTCCCAAACCATTGTTACCCCCTCTGACTATCTGTGCATCGTGTTGTGAGTTGTCAACATTGACCACATGAAGTGAAATTCTTTGGTCATGGTCAGTGCCATATGCATAATTTGGTTGGTCACTGTGCATTGTAGCCACACTGTGCCACTACATATTAAAGGTATTTGTACTTGCTAGGTGAAAAATAGTGTTCATAAACCATTATCTTCCACTCTGATCATTTGTGACTCGTGTTATGAGTTGTCAAAGTTTACCACACATGCTGACTTCCTTTGGTCATGGGCAGTGAGATGTGCGTACTTTGGTTGGTCATCGTTCATGGTATCCACACAGTGTCACAACTCATTGAAGTTCCTTGTGCTTTTTAGTTGATACCTGGTGTTCCCAAACCATTGTTTCTCCCTCTGACCATTTGTGACTCGTATTATGAAGTGTCAATGTTGATCACACACAGCAGATTTCTTTGGTCAAAGGCAGTACATATGCCTACCCTGGTCGGTCATTGTGCATGGTAGCCACACCGTGCTACTACTGACTGAAGTTCGTTGTTCTTGCTCGTTGGTATCTAGTATTCCTAAACTATTGTTTCCCCCCTCTGACAATTCGTGACCCATATTATGGGTTGTCAACGTTGAGCACACATAGTGAAATTATTTGGTCATGGTGCATGGTACATGCCTAATCTGGTTGGTCATTGTGCATGGTAGCCACACCGTGCCACTTCTTGTTGAAGGTCTTTGCACTCGCTAGTCAATAAATAGCAAAAGGTTTCTCCCTTTGACACCAGGTCGGTTTTTGTTTATTTGTTGCGCGTAGGTGCCTTCACTGGAATACTCCCTCCCATCCCCCCAAGAGGGATGTTCCGTTGACGACCTGGAGGACAGATTTGCGACCGCATTATGACACCCCCCCTACCCCCCCACGGCTTGGGCTCGAAGGTCGAGTAGACGTATAACAACACGGCCGCCCCCTCCCCAGGTCGCGAGCCTATTCTATATTGCGCGTACGAGGATTCAAACACAGGACCTACCGCTCCAGAATCTAACTCTATAAGCACTAAGCCAACTCACATGGTGTTTATATGATGTCCAAATGATGTTATAGGAGTTCCTATCGGTAGAGGTCATAAACTAAGGGGGGTACGATTAGAGGGTAGTTATAAAAATCATGAATAATAACAAAGTCAGTTTAATCATAAACAATTGACGCGGACGGAATTGGAAATTTTGCAACTTTGAGATTGAACAACTTGTCAACCGTTCCTCCGACTGACCAGCCATAACAAGGAAAGTTGACTACACACAGTGAAATTCTTTTTAAAATGTCCAGTGACACAGGCATACTTTTGTTGGTCATTGTGCATGGTAGCCACACCGTGCCACCACTTATCGAAGGTCTTTGTACTTGCTAGTCGATACCAAGTATTCCCAAACCATTGTTTCTCCCTCAGCCCATTTTTTACTTGTATTATGAGTTGTGAACGCTGACCACACACACTAAACTTCTTTGGTCATGAGCAGTGATGTATGCCTACTTGGGTAGGTCATTGTGCAAGGTAGCCACACCGTGGTAATACATACGAAAGATCTTTGTACTTGCTAGAAGATACATAGTGTTTGGAAACCATTTCCCCCCCCCCTCTCCGACCATTTTGGACTCGTGTTATGGGTTGTGAACGTTGACCACCCATATTGAAATTCTTTGGTCATCGTCACTCACATATGCCTAGTTTGTTTTATCACAGTATGTGGTTACCACGCCATGTCACTACGCATTGAAGGTCATTGTGCTTTCTAGTTGATAGCTAGTCTTCCCACACAATTGTTACCCCCCTCTTACTATCTGTGACTCGTGTTGTGAGTTGTCAACGCTGACCACGCATAGTGGACTTCTTCGGTCATAGTCTGTGACGTATGCATCCTTTTGTTGGTCACTGTGCACGCTAGCCACACCGTACCACTGCTTGTTGAAGGACTTTGTACTTGCTAGTTGACAACTAGTGTTCCCAACCGATTGTTTCCCCCTCTAACCATTTGTGATCCGTGTTATGAGTTTTCAACGTTGACCACACACTGTGAAATTCTTTTGGTCGTGGTTACTGACATGCGCATACTTTGCTTTGTCACTGTACAGGGATACCAGGCCGTGTCACTACGTATTGAAGGTCTTTGTGCTTTCTGGTTGATAGCTAGTCGTCCAAAACCATTGTTACCCTCTCTCACTATCTGTGACTTGTGTTGTGAGTTGTCAACATTGACAACATGAAGTGAAATTCTTTGGTTATGGTCAGTGACATATGCATACGTTGGTTGGTCACTGTGCATTGTAGCCACACAGTGCCACTATATATTAAAGGTATTTGTACTTGCTAGTCAAACACTAGTATTCAGAAACCATTATTTTCCACTCTGACCATTTGTGACTCGTGTTATGAGTTGTCAAAGGTTACCACACATGGTGACTTTCTTTGGTCATGGTCAGTGACATGTGCCTACTTTGGTTGGTCATCGTGCATAGTATCCACACCGTGCCACAACTCATTGAAGGTCCTTGTGCTTTTTAGTTGATACCTGGTGTTCCCAAACCATTGTGTCTCCCTCTGACCATTTGTGACTCGTATTATGAAGTGTCAATGTTGACCACACACAGCGGATTTCTTTGGTCAAAAGCAGAACATATGCCTACTTTGGTCGGTCATTGTGCATGGTAGCCACACCGTGCTACTACTGATTGAAGGTCGTTTTTCTTGCTAGTTGAGAACTGATATTCCCATTCCATTGTTTCCCCCTCTGACGTTTTGTGACTCGTGTTATGGTTAATGAACGTTGACCACCCATATTGAAATTAGTTGGTCAGGGTCAGTGACATATGCCTAGTTTGATTGTTTGGTGTGCATATTAGCCACACCGTGTCACTGCGTATTGAAGTTCTTTGTTCTTTCTAGTCGATACATAGGGTTCCCAAACCATTGTCTCTCCCTCTGACCATTTGTGACTCGTGTTATGAGTTGTCAATGTTGACCACACATAGTGGACTTCTTCGGTCATAGTCAGTGACGTATGCATCCTTTGGTTGGTCACTGTGCACGCT
This sequence comes from Penium margaritaceum, assembly GCA_023375785.1. Taxonomy (NCBI): domain Eukaryota; kingdom Viridiplantae; phylum Streptophyta; class Zygnematophyceae; order Desmidiales; family Peniaceae; genus Penium; species Penium margaritaceum. The sequence continues at coordinate 66,822 of SZWC01001161.1, read as the reverse complement.
AGCCACAAAGTGCCACTGCTTGTTGAAGGTCTTTCTACTTGCTAGTTGATAACTAGTGTTCCCAACCCATTGTTTTCCCCACTAACCACTTGTGACTCGTGTTATGAGTTTTCAACGTTGACCACACACTGTGAAATTCGTTTGGTCATGGTTAGTGACATATGCATACTTTGGTTTGTCACTGTACATGGTTAGCACGCCGTGTCACTATGTATTGAAGGTCTTTGTGCTTTCTAGTTGATAGCTAGTCTTCCCAAACCATTGTTATCCCCTCTGACTATCTGTGAATCGTGTTGTGAGCTGTCAACATTGACCACATGAAGTGAAATTCTTTGGTCATGGTCAGTGCCATATGCATAATTTGGTTGGTCACTGTGCATTGTAGCCACACTGTGCCACTACATATTAAAGGTATTTGTACTTGCTAGGTGAAAACTAGTATTCATAAACCATTATCTTCCACTCTGATCATTTGTGACTCGTGTTATGAGTTGTCAAAGTTTACCACACATGCTGACTTCCTTTGGTCATGGGCAGTGAGATGTGCGTACTTTGGTTGGTCATCGTTCATGGTATCCACACACTGTCACAACTCATTGAAGTTCCTTGTGCTTTTTAGTTGATACCTTGTGTTCCCAAACCATTGTTTCTCCCTCTGACCATTTGTGACTCGTATTATGAAGTGTCAATGTTGACCACACATAGCAGATTTCTTTGGTCAAAGGCAGTACATATGCCTACCCTGGTCGGTCATTGTGCATGGTAGCCACACCGTGCTACTACTGACTGAAGTTCGTTGTACTTGCTCGTTGGTATCTAGTATTCCTAAACTATTGTTTCCCCCCTCTGAAAATTTGTGACCCATATTATGGGTTGTCAACGTTGAGCACACATAGTGAAATTATTTGGTCATGGTGCATGGTACATGCCTAATCTGGTTGGTCATTGTGCATGGTAGCCAAACTGTGCCACTTCTTGTTGAAGGTCTTTGCACTCGCTAGTCAATAAATAGCAAAAGGTTTCTCCCTTTGACACCAGGTCGGTTTTTGTTTATTTGTTGCGCGTAGGTGCCTTCACTGGAATACTCCCTCCCACCCCCCCTAGAGGGATGTTCCGTTGACGACCTGGAGGACAGATTTGCGACCGCATTATGACACCCCCCCTACCCCCCCACGGCTTGGGCTCGAAGGTAGAGTAGAGGTATAACAACACGGCCGCCCCCCCCCCCCCAGGTCGCGAGCCTATTCTATATTGCGCGTACGAGGATTGAAACTCAGGACCTACCGCTCCAGAATCTAACTCTATAAGCACTAAGCCAACTCACATGGTGTTTATATGATGTCCAAATGATGTTATAGGAGTTCCTATGGGTAGAGGACATAAACTAAGGGGGGTACGATTAGAGGGTAGTTTTTAAAATCATGAATAATAACAAAGTCAGTTTAATCATAAACAATTGACGCGGACGGAATTGCAAATTTTGCAACTTTGAGATTGAATAACTTGTCAACTGTTCCTCCGACTGACCAGCCATAACAAGGAAAGTTGACTACACACAGTGAAATTCTTTTTAAAATGTCCAGTGACACAGGCATACTCTTGTTGGTCATTGTGCATGGTAGCCACACCGTGCCACCACTTATCGAAGGTCTTTGTACTTGCTAGTCGATACCAAGTATTCCCAAACCATTGTTTCTCCCTCTCCCCATTTTTTACTTGTATTATGAGTTGTGAAGGCTGACCACACACACTAAACTTCTTTGGTCATGAGCAGTGATGTATGCCTACTTGGGTAGGTCATTGTGCAAGGTAGCCACAACCCATAACACGAGTCCAAAATGGTCGGAGGGGGGGGGAAATGGTTTCCAAACACTATGTATCTTCAAGCAAGTACAAAGATCTTTCGTATGTATTACCATGGTGTGGCTACCGTGCACAATGACCTACCCAAGTAGGCATACAGAACTGCTCATGACCAAAGAAGTTTAGTGTGTGTGGTCAGCGTTCACAACTCATAATACAAGTAAAAAATGGGCAGAGGGAGAAACAATGGTTTGGGAATACTTGGTATCGACTAGCAAGTACAAAGACCTTTGATAAGTGGTGGCACGGTGTGGCTACCATGCACAATGACCAACAAAAGTATGCCTGTATCACTGGATATTATAAAAAGAATTTCACTGTGTGTAGTCAACTTTCCTTGTTATGGCTGGTCAGTCGGAGGAATGGTTGACAAGTTATTCAATCTCAAAGTTGCAAAATTTGCAATTTTGTCCGTGTCAATTGTTTATGATTAAACTGACTTTGTTATTATTCATGATTTTTAAAACTACCCTCTAATCGTACACCCTCTTTGTTTATGTCCTCTACCCATAGGAACTCCTATAACATCATTTGGACATCATATAAACACCATGTGAGTTGGCTTAGTGCTTATAGAGTTAGATTCTGGAGCGGTAGGTCCTGGGTTTGAATCCTCGTACGCGCAATATAGAATAGGCTCGCGACCTGGGGGGGGGGGGGGGGCGGCCGTGTTGTGATACCTCTACTCTACCTTCGAGCCCAAGCCGTGGGGGGGTAGGGGGGGTGTCATAATGCGGTCGCAAATCTGTCCCCCAGGTCGTCCACGGAACATCCCTCTAAGGGGGGTTGGAAGGAGTATTCCAGTGAAGGCACCTACGTGCAACAAATAAACAAAAACCGACCTGGTGTCAAAGGGAGAAACCTTCTGCTATTTATTGACTAGCGAGTGCAAAGACCTTCAACAAGAAGTGGCACAGTGTGGCTACCATGCACAATGACCAACCAGATTAGGCATGCACCATGACCAAATAATTTCACTATGTGTGCTCAATGTTGACAACCCATCATATGGGTCACCAATTGTGAGAGGGGGGAAACAATAGTTTGGGAATACTAGATACCAACTAGCAAGTACAACGAACATCAGTCAGTAGTAGCACGGTGTGGCTACCATGCACAATGACCGACCAGGGTAGGCATATGTACTGCCTTTGACCAAAGAAATCTGCTGTGTGTGGTCAACATTGACATTTTATAATACGAGTCACAAATGGTCAGAGGGAGAAAAAATGGTTTGAGAACACCAGGTATAAACTAAAAAGCACAAGGACCTTCAATGAGTTGTGGCACGGTGTGGATACCATGCACGATGACCAACCAAAGTAGGCACATGTCACTGACCATGACCAAAGAAAGTCACCATGTGTGGTAAACTTTGACAACTCATAACACAAGTCACGAATGATCAGAGTGGAAGATAATGTTTTCTGATTACTAGTTTTCGCCTAGCAAGTACAAATACCTTTAATATGTAGTGGCACTCTGTGGCTAAAATGCACAGTGACCAACCAAAGTATGCATATGTCACTGACCATGACCAAAGAATTTCACTTCATGTGGTCAATGTTGACAACTCACAACACAAGTCACAGATAGTCAGAGAGGGTAACAATGGTTTTGGGCGACTAGCTATCAACTAGAAAGCACAAAGACCTTCAATACGCAGTGACATGGCGTGGTAATCCTGTACAGTGACAAAGCAAAGTATGCGCATGTCACTAACCACGACCAAAAGAATTTCACAGTGTGTGGTCAACGTTGAAAACTCATAACACGGGTCACAAATGGTCAGAGGGGGAAACAATCGGTTGGGAACATTAGTTATCAACTAGCAAGTACAAATTCCTTCAACAAGTAGTGGCACGGTGTGGCTAGCGTGCACAGTGACCGACCAAAGGATGCATACGTCACAGGCTATGACCGAAGAAGTCCACTATGCGTGGTCAGCATTGACAACTCACAACACAAGTCACAGATAGTCAGAGGGGGGTAACAATTGTGTGGGAAGACTAGCTGTCAACTAGAAAGCACAAAGACCTTCAATGCGTAGTGACATGGCGTGGTAACCACGTACTGCGATAAAACAAACTAGGCATATGTCAGTGACCATGACCAAAGAATTTCAATATGGGTGGTCAACGTTCACAACCCATAACACGAGTCCAAAATGGTCGGAGGGGGGGGAAATGGTTTCCAAACACTATGTATCTTCTAGCAAGTACAAAGATAGTGACACGGTGTGGTAACCATGTACATTGACAAAACAAAGTATGCATATGTCACTAACCATGACCAAACGAATTTCACAATTTGTGGTCAACGTTGAAAACTCAGAACACGAGTCACAAATGGTCAGAGGGGAAAACAATGGGTTGGAAACACTACTTATCAACTAGCAAGTACAAAGACCTTCAAAAAGCAGTGGTACGGTGTGGCTAGCGTGCACAGTGACCAACAAAAGGATGCATACGTCACTGACTATGACCGAAGAAGTCCACTATGTGTGGTCAACATTGACAACTCATAACACGAGTCACAAATGGTCAGAGGGAGAGACAATGGTTTGGGAAGCCTATCTATCAACTAGAAAGAACAAAGAACTTCAATACGCAGTGGCACGGTGTGGCTAATATGCACACCAAAAAACCAAACTAGGCATATGTCACTGACCATGACCAAATAATTTCAATATGGGTGGTCAATGTTCACCAACCATAACACGAGTCACAAAATGTCAGAGGGGGAAACAGTGGTATGGGAATATCAGTTCTCAACTAGCAAGTAAAACGAACTTCAATCAGAAGTAGCACAGTGTGGCTACCATGCACAATGACCGACCAAAGTAGGCATATGTACTGCCTTTGACCAAAGAAATCCGCTTTGTGTGGTCAACATTGATATTTCATAATACGAGTCACAAATGGTCAGAGGGGAAAACAATGCTTTGGGAACACCAGGTATCAACTAAAAAGCACACGGACCTTCAATGAGTTGTGGCACGGTGTAGATACCATGCACGATGACCAACCAAAGTAGGAAAATGTCACTGACCATGACCAAAGAAAGTCACCATGTGTGGTAAACTTTGACAACTCATAACACGAGTCACAAATGGTTAGAGTGGAATATAATGGTTTCTGAATACTAGTTATCGACTACCAAGTACAAATACCTTCAATATGTAGTGGCACAGTGTGGCTACAATGCACAGTGACCAACCAACGTATGCATATGTCACTGACCATGACCAAAGAATTTCACTTCATGTGGTCAATGTTGACAACTCACAACACGAGTCACAGATAGTCAGAGGGGGTAACAATGGTTTGCGCAGACTAGCTATCAACTAGAAAGCACAAAGACCTTCAATACATAGTGATACTGCGTGGTAACCATGTACAGTGACAAACCAAAGTAGGCATACGTCACTAACCATGACCAAACGAATTTCACAGTGTGTGGTCAACGTTCAAAACTCATAACAGGAGTCACAAATGGTCAGAGGGGAAAACAATGGGTTGGGAACACTAGTTATCAACTAGCAAGTACAAAGACGTTCAACAAGCAGTGGCACGGTGTGGCTAGCGTGCACAGTAATCAACCAAAGGATGCATACGTCACTGACTATGACCGAAGAAGTCCACTATGTGTGCTCAACATTGACAACTCATAACACGAGTCACAAATGGTCAGAGGGAGAGACAATGGTTTGGGAACCCTATGTATTCACTAGAAGAGACAAAGAACTTCAATACGTAGTGGCACGGTGTGGCTACTATGCACACCAAACAACCAAACTAGGCATATGTCACTGACCATGACCAAATAATTTCAATATGGGTGGTCAACGTTCACCAACCATAACACGAGTCACAAACGGTCAGAGGGGGAAACAATGGTATGGAAATATCAGTTCTCAACTAGCAAGAAAAACGACCTTCAATCAGTAGTAGCACGGTGTGCTTACCATGCACAATAACCGACCAAAGTAGGCATATGTTCTGCCTTTGAGCAAAGAAATCCGCTGTGTGTGGTCAACATTGACACTTCATAATACGAGTCACAAATGGTCAGAGGGAGAAACAATTGGTTGAGAACACCAGGTATCAACTTAAAAGCACAAGGACCTTCAATGAGTTGTGGCACGGTATGGATACCATGCATGATGACCAACCAAAGTAGGCACATGTCACTGACCATGACCAAAGAAAGTCACCATGTGTGGTAAACTTTGACAACTCATAACACGAGTCACAAATGGTCAGGGTGGAAGATAAAGGTTTCTGAATACTATTTATCAACTAGCAAGTACAAATACCTTTAATATGTAGTGGCACTGTGTGGCTACAATGCACAGTGACCAACCAACGTATGCATATGGCACTGACCATGACCAAAAAATTTCACTTCATGTGGTCAATGTTGACAACTCACAACACGAGTCACAAATTGTCAGAGGGGGAAACAATGGTTTGGGAAGACTAGCTATCAACTAGAAAGCACAAAGACCTTCAATACATAGTGATAGGGCGTGATAACCATGTACAGTGACAAACCAAAGTAGGCATATGTCACGAACCATGACCAAAAGAATTTCACAGTGTGTGGTCAACGTTGAAAACTCATAAAACGAGTCACAAATGGTCAGAGGGGAAAACAATGGGTTGGAAACACTAGTTATCAACTAGCAAGTACAAAGACCTTCAACAAGCAGTGGCACGGTGTGGCTAGCGTGCACAGTGACCAACCAAAGGATGCATACGTCACTGACTATGACCGAAGAAGTCCACTATGTGTGGTCAACATTGACAACTCATAACACGAGTCACAAATGGTCAGAGGGAGAGACAATGGTTTGGGAACCCTATGTATCGACTAGAAAGGACAAAGAAATTCAATACGTAGTGGCACGGTGTGGCTACTTTGCATACAAAACAACCAAACTAGGCATATGTCACTGACCATGACCAAATAATTTCAATATGGGTTGTCAACGTTCACCAACCATAACACGAGTCACAAACGGTCAGAGGGGGAAACAATGGTATGGGAATATCAGTTCTCAACTAGCAATTAAAACAAACTTCAATCAGTAGTAGCAGAGTGTGGCTACCATGCACAATGACCGACCAAAGTAGGCATATGTACTGCCTTTGACCAAAGAAATCCGCTGTGTGTGGTCAACATTGACACTTCATAATACGAGTCACAAATGGTCAGAGGGGAAAACAATGGTTTGGGAACACCAGGTATCAACTAAAAAGCACANGGACCTTCAATGAGTTGTGGCACGGTGTGGATACCATGCACGATGACCAACCAAAGTAGGCACATGTCACTGACCATGACCAAAGAAAGTCACCATGTGTGGTAAACTTTGACAACACATAACACAAGTCACAAATGATCACAGTGGAAGATAATGGTTTATGAATACTAGTTTTCACCTAGCAAGTACAAATACCTTTAATGTGTAGTGGCACAGTGTGGCAACAATGCACAGTGACCAACAAAATCATGCATATGGCACTGACCATGACCAAAGAATTTCTCTTCATGTGGTCAATGTTAACAACTCACAACACAATTCACAGATAGTCAGAGGGGGTAACAATGGTTTGGGAAGACTAGCTATCAGCTAGAAAGCACAAAGACCTTCAATACATAGTGACACGGCATGGTAACCATGTACAGTGACAAACCAAAGTATGCATATGTCACTAACCATGACCAAACGAATTTCACAGTGTGTGGTCAACGTTGAAAACTCATAACACGAGTCACAAATGGTCAGAGGGGAAAACAATGGATTGGGAACACTACTTATTCACTACCAAGTACAAAGACGTTTAACAAGCAGTGGCACGGTTTGGCTAGCGTGCACAGTGACCAACCAAAGGATGCATACGTCACTGACTATGACCGAAGAAGTCCACTATGTGTGGTCAACATTGACAACTCATAACACGAGTCACAAATGGTCAGAGGGAGAGACAATGGTTTGGGAACCCTATCTATCAACTAGAAAGAACAAAGAACTTCAATACGCAGTGGCACCGCGTGGCTAATATGCACACCAAACAACCAAACTAGGCATATGTCACTGACCATGACCAAATAATTTCAATATGGGTGGTCAACGTTCACCAACCATAACACGAGTCACAAACGGTCAGAGGGGGAAACAATGGTATGGGAATATCAGTTCTCAACTAGCAAGAAAAAGGAACTTAAATCAGTAGTAGCACGGTGTGGCTACCATGCACAATGACCGACCAAAGTAGGCATATGTTCTGCCTTTGACCAAAGAAATCCGCTGTGTGTGGTCAACATTGACACTTCATAATACGAGTCACAAATAGTCAGAGGGAGACACAATGGTTTGGGAACACCAGGTATCAACTTAAAAGCACAAGGACCTTCAATGAGTTGTGGCACGGTGTGAATACCATGCACGATGACCAACCAAAGTAGGCACATGTCACTGACCATGACCAAAGAAAGTCACCATGTGTGGTAACCTTTGACAACTCATAACACGAGTCACAAATGGTCAGAGNACGGTGTGGCTAGCGTGCACAGTGACCAACCAAAGGATGCATACGTCACTGACTATGACCGAAGAAGTCCACTATGTGTGGTCAACATTGACAACTCATAACACGAGTCACAAATGGTCAGAGGGAGAGACAATGGTTTGGGAACCCTATCTATCAACTAGAAAGAACAAAGAACTTCAATACGCAGTGGCACCGCGTGGCTAATATGCACACCAAACAACCAAACTAGGCATATGTCACTGACCATGACCAAATAATTTCAATATGGGTGGTCAACGTTCACCAACCATAACACGAGTCACAAACAGTCAGAGGGGGAAACAATGGTATGGGAATATCAGTTCTCAACTAGCAAGTAAAACGAACTTCAATCAGAAGTAGCACAGTGTGGCTACCATGCACAATNTTCATAATACGAGTCACAAATGGTCAGAGGGAGACACAATGGTTTGGGAACACCAGGTATCAACTTAAAAGCACAAGGACCTTCAATGAGTTGTGGCACGGTGTGAATACCATGCACGATGACCAACCAAAGTAGGCACATGTCACTGACCATGACCAAAGAAAGTCACCATGTGTGGTAACCTTTGACAACTCATAACACGAGTCACAAATGGTCAGAGTGGAAAATAATGGTTTCTGAATACTAGTGTTTGAGTAGCAAGTACAAATACCTTTAATATGTAGTGGCACTGTGTGGCTGCAATGCACAGTGACCAACCAACGTATGCATATGTCACTGACCATGACCAAAGAATTTCACTTCATGTGGTCAATGCTGACAACTCACAACACAAGTCACAGATAGTCAGAGAGGGTAACCATGTTTTTGGACGACTAGCTATCAACTAGAAAGCACAAAGACCTTCAATACGTAGTGACACGGCGTGGTAACCCTGTACAGTGAGAAAGCAAAGTATGCGCATGTCACTAACCACGACCAAAAGAATTTCACAGTGTGTGGTCAACGTTGAAAACTCATAACACGGGTCACAAATGGTCAGAGGGGGGAAAAATCATTTGGGAACACTAGTTATCAGCTAGCAAGTACAAAGTCCTTCAACAAGCAGTGGCACGGTGTGGCTAGCGTGCACAGTGACCAACCAAAGGATGCATACGTCACAGGCTATGACCGAAGAAGTCCACTATGCGTGGTCAGCATTGCCAACTCACAACACGAGTCACCGATAGTTAGAGGGGGATAACAATTGTGTGGGAAGACTAGCTATCAACTAGAAAGCACAAAGACCTTCAATGCGTAGTGACATGGCTTGGTAACCAAGTACTGTGATAAAACCAACTAGGCATATGTCAGTGACCATGACCAAAGAATTTCAATATGGGTGGTCAACGTTCACAACCCATAACACGAGACCAAAATGGTCGGAGGGGGGAGGGGTGGAAATTGCTTCCAAACACTATGTATCTTCTAGCAAGTACAAAGATCTTTCGTATGTATTACCACGGTGTGGCTATTGTACACAATGACCTACCCAAGTAGGCATACATCACTGCTCATGACCAAAGAAGTTTAGTGTGTGTGGTCAGCGTTCACAACTCATAATAGAAGTAAAAAATGGGAAGAGGGAGAAACAATGGTTTGGGAATTCTTGGTATCGACTAGCAAGTAAAGACCTTCGATAAGTGGTGGCACGGTGTGGCTACCATGCACAATGACCAACAAAAGTATGCCTGTGTCACTGGACATTATAAAAATAATTTCACTGTGTGTAGTCAACTTTCCTTGTTATGGCTGATAAGTTGGAGGAACGGTTGACAAGTTATTCAATCTCAAAGTTGCAAAGTTTACAATTCCGTCCGCGTCAATTATTTATGATTAAACTGACTTTGTTATTATTCATGATTTTAAGAACTACCCTCTAATCGTACACCCCTTTTGTTTATGTCCTCTACCCATAGGAACTCCTATAACATCATTTGGACATCATATAAACACCATGTGAGTTGGCTTAGTGCTTATAGAGTTAGATTCTGGAGCGGTAGGTCCTGGGTTTGAATCCTCGTACGCGCAATATAGACTAGGCTCGCGACCTGGGAGGGGGCGGCCGTGTTGTGACACCTCTACTCTACCATCAAGCCAAAGCCGTGGGGGGGTAGGGGGGTGTCATAATGCGGTCGCAAACCTGTCCTCCAGGTCGTCCACAGAACATCCCTCTAGGGGGGTCGGGAGGGAGTATTCCAGTGAAGGCACCTACGCGCAAAAAATAAACAAAAACCGACCTGGTGTCAAAGGGAGAAACCATTTGCTATTTATTGACTAGGAAGTGCACAGACCTTCAACAAGAAGTGGCACAGTGTGGCTACCATGCACAATGACCAACCAGATTAGGCATGTACCATGCACCATGACCAAATAATTTCACTATGTGTGCTCAACGTTGACAACCCATAATATAGGTCACGAATTGTCAGAGGGGGGAAACAATAGTTTAGGAATACTAGATACCAACTAGCAAGTACAACGAACATAAGTCAGTAGTAGCACGGTGTGGCTACCATGCACAATGACCGACCAGGGTAGGCATATGTACTGCCTTTGACCAAAGAAATCTGCTGTGTGTGGTCAACATTGACATTTCATAATACGAGTCACAAATGGTGAGAGGGAGAAAAAATGGTTTGGGAACACCAGGTATAAAATAAAAAGCACAAGGACCTTCAATGAGTTGTGGCACGGTGTGGATACCATGCACGATGACCAACCAAAGTAGGCACATGTCACTGACCATGACCAAAGAAAGTCACCATGTGTGGTAAACTTTGACAACTCATAACACGAGTCACGAATGATCAGAGTGGAAGATAATGTTTTCTGAATACTAGTTTTTGCCTAGCAAGTACAAATACCTTTAATATGTAGTGGCACAGTGTGGCTACAATGCACACTGACCAACCAAAGTATGCATATGTCACTGACCATGACCAAAGAATTTCACTTCATGTGGTCAATGTTGACAACTCACAACACAAGTCACAGATAGTCAGAGGGGGTAACAATGGTTTGGGCAGACTAGCTATCAACTAGAAAGCACAAAGACCTTCAATAGATAGTGACACGGTGTGATAACCATGTACAGTGACCAACCAAAGTAGGCATATGTCACTAACCATGACCAAACGAATTTCACAGTGTGTGGTCAACGTTGAAAACTCATAACACGGGTCACAAATGGTCTGAGGGAGAGACAATGGTTTGGGAACCCAATGTATCGACTAGAAAGGACAAAGAACTTCAATACGTAGTGGCACGGTGTGGCTACTATTCACACCAAACAACCAAACTAGGCATATGTCACTGACCATGACCGAATAATTTCAATATGGGTGGTCAACGTTCACCAACCATAACACGAGTCACAAACGGTCAGAGGGGGAAACAATGGTATGGGAATATCAGTTCTCAACTAGCAAGTAAAACGACCTTCAATCAGTAGTAGCACGGTGTGGCTACCATGCACAATGACCGACCAAAGTAGGCATATGTTCTGCCTTTGACCACAGAAATCCGCTGTGTGTGGTCAACATTGACACTTCATAAAACGAGTCACAAATGGTCAGAGGGAGAAACGATGGTTTGGGAACACCAGGTATCAACTAAACAGCACAAGGACCTTCAATGAGTTGTGGCACGGTGTGCATACCATGCACGATGACCAACCAAAGTAGGCACATGTCACTGACCATGACCAAAGAAAGTCACCATGTGTGGTAAACTTTGACAACTCAAAACGCGAGTCACAAATGGTCAGAGTGAAAAATAATGGTTTCTGAATACTAGTTATCAACTAGCAAGTACAAATACCTTTAATATGTGGTGGCACAGTGTGGCCACAATGCACAGTGACCAACCAAAGTATGCATATGTCACTAACCATGACCAAAAAAATTTCACAGTGTGTGGTCAACGTTGAAAACTCATAACACGAGTCACGAATGGTCAGAGGGGAAAACAATGAGTTGGAGACACTAGTTATCAACTAGCAAGTACAAAGACGTTCAACAAGCAGTGGTACGGTGTGGCTAGCGTGCATTGTGACCAACCAAAGGATAAATACGTCACTGACTATGACCGAAGAAGTCCACTATGTGTGGTCAGCATTGACAACTCATAACACGAGTTACAAATGGTCAGAGGGAGAGACAATGGTTTTGGAACTCTATGTATTCACTAGAAGAGACAAAGAACTTCAATACGTAGTGGCATGGTGTGGCTACTATGCACACCAAACAACCAAACTAGGCATATGTCACTGACCATGACCAAATAATTTCAATATGGGTGGTCAACGTTCATCAACCATAACACGAGTCACAAACGGTCAGAGGGGGAAACAATGGTATGGGAATATCAGTTCTCAACTAGCAAGAAAAACGACCTTCAATCAGTAGTAGCACGGTGTGGCTACCATGCACAATGACCGACCAAAGTAGGCATATGTTCTGCCTTTGACCAAAGAAATCCGCTGTGTGTGGTCAATATTGACACTTCATAATACGAGTCACAAATGGTCAGAGGGAGACACAATGGTTTGGGAACACCAGGTATCAACTAAAAAGCACAAGGACCTTCAATGAGTTGTGGCATGGTTTGGATACCATGCACGATGACCAACCAAAGTAGGCACATGTCACTGACCATGACCAAGAAAGTCACCATGTGTGGTAACCTTTGACAACTCATAACACGAGTCACAAATGGTCAGAGTGGAAAATAATGGTTTCTGAATACTAGTGTTTGACTAGCAAGTACAAATACCTTTAATATGTAGTGGCACTGTGTGGCTACAATGCACAGTGACCAACCAATGTATGCATATGTCACTGACCATGACCAAAGAATTGCACTTCATGTGGTCAATGTTGACAACTCACAACACGATTCACAGATAGTGAGAGCGGGTAACAATGGTTTTGGACGACTAGCTATCAACTAGAAAGCACAAAGACCTCCAATACATAGTGACACGGCGTGGTAACCATGTACAGTGACAAACCAAAGTAGGCATATGTCACTAACCATGACCAAACTAATTTCACAGTGTGTGGTCAACGTTGAAAACTCATAACACGAGTCACAAATGGTTAGAGGGGAAAACAATGGGTTGGGAACACTAGTTATCAACTAGCAAGTACAAAGACCTTCAACAAGCAGTGGCACGGTGTGGCTAGTGTGCACAGTGACCAACCAAAGGATGCATACGTCACTGACTATGACTGAAGAAGTCCACTATGTGTGGTCAACATTGACAAGTCATAACACGAGTCACAAATGGTCAGAGGGAGAGACAATGGTTTGGGAACCCTATGTATCGACTAGAAAGAACAAAGAACTTCAATACGCAGTGCCACGGTGTGGCTAATATGCACACCAAACAACCAAACTAGGCATATGTCACTGACCCTGACCAACTAATTTCAATATGGGTGGTCAACGTTCACCAACCATAACACGAGTCACAAAACGTCAGAGGGGGAAATAATGGTATGGGAATATCAGTTCTCAACTAGCAAGTAAAACGAACTTCAATCAGAAGTAGCACAGTGTGGCTACCATGCACAATGACCGACCAAAGTAGGCATATGTACTGCCTTTGACCAAAGAAATCCGCTGTGTGTGGTCAACATTGACANTGGAAGATAATGGTTTCTGAATACTAGTTTACGCCTAGCAAGTACAAATACCTTTAATATGTAGTGGCACTGTGTGGCTACAATGCACAGTGACCAACCAAAGTATGCATATGTCACTGACCATGACCAAAGAATTTCACTTCATGTGGTCAATGTTGACAACTCACAACACAAGTCACAGATAGTCAGAGGGGGTAACAATGGTTTGGGCAGAATAGCTGTCAACTAGAAAGCACAAAGACCTTCAATACATAGTGACATGGCGTGGTAACCATGTACAGTGATAAACCAAAGTAGGCATATGTCACTAACCATGACCAAACGAATTTCACAATGTGTGGTCAACGTTGAAAACTCATAACACGGGTCACAAATGGTTAGAGGGGGAAAAAATCGGTTGGGAACACTAGTTATCAACTAGCAAGTACAAAGTCCTTCAACAAGTAGTGGCACGGTGTGGCTAGCGTAGTGACCAACCAAAGGATGCATACGTCACAGACTATGACCGAAGAAGTCCACTATGTGTTGTCAGCATTGACAGCTCACAACACAAGTCACAAATGGTCAGAGGGAGAGACAATGGTTTGGGAACCCAGTGTATCGACTAGAAAGGACAAAGAACTTCAATACGTAGTGGCACGGTGTGGCTACTATTCACACCAAACAACCAAACTAGGCATATGTCACTGACCATGACCGAATAATTTCAATATGGGTGGTCAACGTTCACAAACCATAACACGAGTCACAAATGGTCAGAGGGGGAAACAATGGTATGAGAATATCAGTTCTCAACTAGCAAGTAAAAAGACCTTCAATCAGTAGTAGCACGGTGTGGCTACCATGCACAATGACCGACCAAAGTAGGCATATGTTCTGCCTTTGACCACAGAAATCCGCTGTGTGGTCAACATTGACACTTCATAATACGAGTCACAAATGGTCAGAGGGAGAAACAATGGTTTAGGAACACCAGGTATCAACTAAACAGCACAAGGACCTTCAATGAGTTGTGGCACGGTGTGGATACCATGCACGATGACCAACCAAAGTAGGCACATGTCACTGACCATGACCAAAGAAAGTCACCATGTGTGGTAAACTTTGACAACTGAAAACACGAGTCACAAATGGTCAGAGTGGAAAATATTGGTTTCTGAATACTAGTTATCGACTAGCAAGTACAAATACCTTTAATATGTCGTGGCACAGTGTGGCCACAATGCACAGTGACCAACCAAAGTATGCATATGTCACTAACCATGACCAAACGAATTTCACAGTGTGTGGTCAACGTTGAAAACTCATAACACGAGTCACGAATGGTCAGAGGGGAAAACAATGGGTTGGGAACACTAGTTATCAACTAGCAAGTACAAAGACGCTCAACAAGTAGTGGCATGGTATGGCTAGCGTGCATTGTGACCAACCAAAGGATGCATACGTCACTGACTATGACCGAAGAAGTCCACTATGTGTGGTCAACATTGACAACTCATAACACGAGTCACAAATGGCCAGAGGGAGAGACAATGGTTTGGGAACCCTATGTATTCACTAGAAGAGACAAAGAACTTCAATACGTAGTGGCACGGTGTGGCTACTTTGCACACCAAACAACCAAACTAGGCATATGTCACTGACCATGACCAAATAATTTCAATATGGGTGGTCAACGTTCACCAACCATAACACGAGTCACAAACGGTCAGAGGGGGAAACAATGGTATGGGAATATCAGTTCTCAACTAGCAAGAAAAACGACCTTCAATCAGTAGTAGCACGGTGTGGCTACCATGCACAATGACCGACCAAAGTAGGCATATGTTCTGCCTTTGACCAAAGAAATCCGCTGTGTTTGGTCAACATTGACACTTCATAATACGAGTCACAAATGGTCAGAGGGAGACACAATGGTTTGGGAACACCAGGTATCAACTAAAAAGCGCAAGGACCTTCAATGAGTTGTGGCATGGTGTGGATACCATGCACGATGACCAACCAAAGTAGGCACATGTCACTGACCATGACCAAAGAAAGTCACCATGTGTGGTAACCTTTGACAACTCATAACACGAGTCACAAATGGTCAGAGTGGAAAATAATGGTTTCTGAATACTAGTGTTTGACTAACAAGTACAAATACCTTTAATATGTAGTGGCACTGTGTGGCTACAATGCACAGTGACCAACCGACGTATGCATATGTCACTGACCATGACTAAATAATTTCACTTCATGTGGTCAATGTTGACAACTCACAACACAAGTCACAGATAGTCAGAGAGGGTAACAATGGTTTTGGACGACTAGCTATCAACTAGAAAGCACAAAGACCTTCAATACGTAGTGACACGGCGTGGTAACCCTGTGCAGTGACAAAGCAAAGTATGCGCATGTCACTAACCACGACCAAAAGAATTTCACAGTGTGTGGTCAACGTTGAAAACTCATAACACGGGTCACAAATGGTCAGAGGGGGAAACAATCGGTTGGGAACACTAGTTATCAACTAGCAAGTACAAAGTCTTTCAACAAGCAGTGGCACGGTGTGGCTAGCGTGCACAGTGACCAACCAAAGGATGCATACGTCACAGACTATGACCGAAGAAGTCCACTATGCGTGGTCAGCATTGACAACTCACAACACGAGTCACAGATAGTCAGATGTGGGTAACAATTGTGTGGGAAGACTAGCTATCAACTAGAAATCACAAAGACCTTCAATGCGTAGTGACCTGGCGTGGTAGCCACATATTGTGATAAAACAAACTAGGCATATGTCAGTGACCATGACCAAAGAATTTCAATATGGGTGGTCAACGTTCACAACCCATAACACGAGTCCAAAATGGTCGGAGGGGGGGAAAATGGTTTCCAAACACTATGTATCTTCTACCAAGTACAAAG
Source organism: Penium margaritaceum (assembly GCA_023375785.1). NCBI lineage: Eukaryota > Viridiplantae > Streptophyta > Zygnematophyceae > Desmidiales > Peniaceae > Penium > Penium margaritaceum. Next base: position 49,834 of record SZWC01001161.1, on the reverse strand, counting down.
ATCTTTCGTATGTATTACCACGGTGTGGCTACCATGCACAATGACCTATCCAAGTAGGCATACAGCACTGCTCATGACCAAAGAAGTTTAGTGTGTGTGGTCAGCGTTCACAACTCATAATACAAGTAAAAAATGGGCAGAGGGAGAAACAATGGTTTGGGAATACTTGGTATCGACTAGCAAGTACAAAGACCTTCGATAAGTGGTGGCACGGTGTGGCTACCATGCACAATGACCAACAAAAGTATGCCTGTGTCACTGGACATTATAAAAAGAATTTCACTGTGTGTAGTCAACTTTCCTTGTTATGGCTGGTCAGTCGGAGGAACGGTTGACAAGTTATTCAATCTCAAAGTTGCAAAATTTGCAATTCCGTCCACGTCAATTGTTTATGATTAAACTGACTTTGTTATTATTCATGATTTTAAAAACTACCCTCTAATCTTACACCCACTTAGTTTATGTTCTCTACCCATAGGAACTCCTATAACATCATTTGGATATCATATAAACACGATGTGAGTTGGCTTAGTGCTTATAGAGTTAGATTCTGGAGCGGTAGGTCCTTGGTTTGAGTCCTCGTACGCGCAATATAGAAAAGGCTCTCGACCTGGGGGAGGGGGGGGGGGGGCGGCCGTGTTGTGATACCTCTACTCTACCTTCGAGCCCAAGCCGTGGGGGGGAGGGGGGTAGGGGGGGTGCCATAATGCGGTCGCAAATCTGTCCTCCAGGTCGTCCACGGAACATCCCTCTAGGGGGGGTGGGAGGGAGTATTCCAGTGAAGGCACCTACGCACAACAAATAAACAAAAACCGACCTGGTGTCAAAGGGAGAATCTTTTGCTATTTATTGAATAGCGAGTGCAAAGACCTTCAACAAGAAGTGGCACAGTGTGGCTACCATGCACTATGACCAACCAGATTAGGCATGTACCATGCACCATGACCAAATAATTTCTCTATGTGTGCTCAACGTTGACAACCCATAATATGAGTCACGAAGTGTTAGAGGGGGGAAACAATAGTTTAGGAATACTAGATACCAACTAGCAAGTAGAATGAACTTCAGTCAGTAGTAGCACGGTGTGGCTACCATGCACAATGACCGACCAGGGTAGGCATTTGTACTGCCTTTGACCAAAGAAATCCGATGTGTGTGGTCAACATTGACACTTCATAATACGAGTCACAAATGGTCAGAGGGAGAAACAATGGTTTGGGAACACCAGGTATAAACTAAAAAGCACAAGGACCTTCAATGAGTTGTGGCACGATGTGGATACCATGCACGATGACCAACCTAAGTAGGCACATGTCACTGACCATGACCAAAGAAAGTCACCATGTGTGGTAAACATTGACAACTCATCACACGAGTCACAAATGGTCAGAGTGGAATATAATGGTTTCTGAATACTAGTTATCGACGAGCAAGTACAAATACCTTTAACATGTAGCTGCGCAGTGTGGCTACAATGCACAGTGACCAACTAAAGTATGCATATGTCACTGACCATGACCAAAGAATTTCACTTCATGTGGTCAATGTTGACAACTCACAACACGAGTCACAGATAGTCCAAGGGGGTAACAATGGTCTAGGAAGACTAGCTATCAACTAGAAAGCACAAAGACCTTCAATACATAGTGACACGGTGTGGTAACCATGTACAGTGACAAACCAAAGTGGCCATATGTCACTAACCATGACCAAACGAATTTCACAGTGTGTGGTCAACGATGAAAACTCAGAACACGAGTCACAAATGGTCAAAGGGGAAAATAATGGGTTGGGAACACTACTTATGAACTAGCAAGTACAAAGAACTTCAAAAAGCAGTGGTACGGTGTGGCTAGCGTGCACAGTGACCAACCAAAGGATGCATACCTCATTGAATATGACCGAAGAAGTCCACTATGTGTGGTCAACATTGACAACTCATAACACGAGTTACAAATGGCCAGAGGGTGAGACAATGGTTTGGGAACCCTATGTATCGACTAGAAAGAACAAAGAACTTCAATACGCAGTGGCACGGTGTGGCTAATATGCACACCAAACAACCAAACTAGGCATATGTCACTGACCATGACCGAATAATTTCAATATGGGTGGTCAACGTTCACCAACCATAACACGAGTCACAAACGGTCAGAGGGGGAAACAATGGTATGGGAATATCCGTTCTCAACTAGCAAGTAAAACGACCTTCAATCAGTAGTAGCACGGTGTGGCTACCATGCACAATGACCGACCAAAGTAGGCATATGTTCTGCCTTTGACCACAGAAATCCGCTGTGTGTGGTCAACATTGACACTTCATAATACGAGTCACAAATGGTGAGAGGAAGAAACAATGGTTTGGGAACACCAGGTATCAACTAAAAAGCACAAGGACCTTCAATGAGTTGTGGCACGGTGTGGATACCATGCACGATGACCAACCAAAGTAGACACATGTCACTGTCCATGACCAAAGAAAGTCACAATGTGTGGTAAACTTTGACAACTCAAAACACGAGTCACAACTGGTCAGAGTGGAAAATAATGGTTTCTGAATACTAGTTATGGATTAGTAAGTACAAATACCTTTAATATGTGGTGGCACAGCGTGGCCACAATGCACAGTGACCAACCAAAGTATGCATATGTCACTAACCATGACCAAAGGAATTTCACAGTGTGTGGTCAACGTTGAAAACTCATAACACGAGTCACAAATGGTCAGAGGGGAAAACAATGGGTTGGGAACACTAGTTATCAACTAGCAAGTACAAAGGCATTCAACAAGCAGTGGCACGGTGTGGCTAGCGTGGACAGTGACCAACCAAAGGATGCATACGTCACTGACGATGACCGAAGAAGTCCACTATGTGTGGTCAACATTGACAACTCATAACACGAGTCACAAATGGTCAGAGGGAGAGACAATGGTTTGGGAACCCTATCTATCAACTAGAAAGAACAAAGAACTTCAATACGCAGTGGCACGGTGTGGCTGATATGCACACCAAACAACCAAACTAGGCATTTGTCACTGACCATGACCAAATAATTTCAATATGGGTGGTCAATGTTCACCAACCATAACACGAGTCACAAACACTCAGAGGGGGAAACAATGGTATGGGAATATCAGTTCTCAACTAGCAAGTAAAACAAACTTCAATCAGAAGTAGCACAGTGTGGCTACCATGCACAATGACCGTCCAAAGTAGGCATATGTACTGCCTTTGACCAAAGAAATCCGTTGTGTGTGGTCAACATTGACATTTCATAATACGAGTCACAAATGGTCAGAGGGGAAAACAATGGTTTGGGAACACCGGGTATCAACTAAAAAGCACACGGACCTTCAATGAGTTGTGGCACGGTGTGGATACCATGCACGATGACCATCCAAAGTAGGCAAATGTCACTGACCATGACCAAAGAAAGTCACCATGTGTGGTAAACTTTGACAACTCATAACACGAGTCACAAATGGTCAGAGTGGAATATAATGGTTTCTGAATACTAGTTATCGACTACCAAGTACAAATACCTTCAATATGTAGTGGCACAGTGTGGCTACAATGCATAGTGACCAACCAACGTATGCATATGTCACTGACCATGACCAAAGAATTTCACTTCATGTGGTCAATGTTGACAACTCACAACACGAGTCACAGATAGTCAGAGGGGGTAATAATGGTTTGCGCAGACTAGCTATCAACTAGAAAGCACAAAGACCTTCAATACATAGTGACACGGCGTGGTAACCATGTACAGTGACAAACCAAAGTAGGCATACGTCACTAACCATGACCAAACAAATTTCGCAGTGTGTGGTCAACGTTCAAAAGTCATAACAGGAGTCACAAATGGTCAGAGGGGAAAACAATGGGTTGGGAACACTAGTTATCAACTAGTAAGTACAAAGACGTTCAACAAGCAGTGGCACGGTGTGGCTAGCGTGCACAGTGACCAACCAAAGGATGCATACGTCACTGACTATGACCGAAGAAGTCCACTATGTGTGGTCAACATTGACAACTCATAACACGAGTCACAAATGGTCAGAGGGAGAGACAATGGTTTGGGAACCCTATGTATTCACTAGAAGAGACAAAGAACTTCAATACGTAGTGGCACGGTGTGGCTACTATGCACATCAAACAACCAAACGAGGCATATGTCACTGACCATGACCAAATAATTTCAATATGGGTGGTCATTGTTCACCAACCATAACACGAGTCACAAACGGTCAGAGGGGGAAAAATGGTATGGACATATCAGTTCTCAACTAGCAAGAAAAACGACCTTCAATCAGTAGTAGCACGGTGTGGCTACCATGTACAATAACCGACCAAAGTAGGCATATATTCTGCCTTTGAGCAAAGAAATCCGCTGTGTGTGGTCAACATTGACACTTCATAATACGAGTCACTAATGGTCAGAGGGAGAAACAATGGGTTGGGAACACCAGGTATCAACTTAAAAGCACAAGGACCTTCAATGAAATGTGGCACGGTGTGGATACCATGCACGATGACCAACCAAAGTAGGCACATGTCACTAACCATGACCAAAGAAAGTCACCATGTGTGGTAAACTTTGACAACTCATAACACGAGTCACAAATGGTCAGAGTGGAAGATAATGGTTTCTGAATACTAGTTATCGACTAGCAAGTACAAATACCTTTAATATGTAGTGGCACTGTGTGGCTACAATGCATAGTGAACAACCAACGTATGCATATGTCACTGACCATGACCAAAGAATTTCACTTCATGTGGTCAATGTTGACAACTCACAACACGATTCACAGATAGTCAGAGGGGGTAACAATGGTTTGGGCAGACTAGCTATCAACTAGAAAGCACAAAGACCTTCAATACATAGTGACACGGCGTGGTAACCATGTACTGTGACAAACCAAAGTAGGCATATGTCACTAACCATGACCAAATGAATTTCACAGTGTGTGGTCAACGTTGAAAACTCATAACACGAGTCACAAAAGGTCAGAGGGGAAAACAATGGGTTCGGAACACTAGTTATCAACTAGCAAGTACAAAGACGTTCACCAAGCAGTGGCACGGTGTGGCTAGCGTGCAAAGTGACCAACCAAAGGATGCATACGTCACTGACTATGACCGAAGAAGTCCACTATGTGTGGTCAACATTGACAACTCATAACACGAGTCACAAATGGTCAGAGGGAGAGACAATGGTTTGGGAACCCTATGTATCGACTGGAAAGGACAAAGAAATTCAATACGTAGTGGCACGGTGTGGCTACTATGCACACCAAACAACCAAACTAGGCATATGTCACTGATCATGACCAAATAATTTCAATATGGGTTGTCAACGTTCACCAACCATAACACGAGTCACAAACGGTCAGAGGGGGAAACAATGGTATGGGAATATCAGTTATCAACTAGCAAGTAAAACAAAATTCAATCAGTAGTAGCACAATGTGGCTACCATGCACAATGACCGACCAAAGTAGGCATATGTACTGCCTTTGACCAAAGAAATCCGCTGTGTGTGGTCAACATTGACACTTCATAATACGAGTCACAAATGGTCAGAGGGGAAAACAATGGTTTGGGAACACCAGGTATCAACTAAAAAGCACAGGGACCTTCAATGAGTTGTGGCACGGTGTGGATACCATGCACGATGACCAACCAAAGTAGGCACATGTCACTGACCATGACCAAAGAAATTCACCATGTGTGGTAAACTTTGACAACACATAACACAAGTCACAAATGATCACAGTGGAAGATAATGGTTTATGAATACTAGTTTTCACCTAGCAAGTACAAATACCTTCAATATGTAGTGGCACGATGTGGCTACAATGCACAGTGACCAACCAAATTACGCATATGGCACTAACCATGACCAAAGAATTTCACTTCATGTGGTCAATGTTGACAACTCACAACACAATTCACAGAAAGTCAGAGGGGGTAACAATGGTTTGGGAAGACTAGCTATCAGCTAGAAAGCACAAAGACCTTCAATACATAGTGACACGGCGTGGTAACCATGTACAGTGACAAACCAAAGTATGCATATGTCACTAACCATGACCAAACGAATTTCACTGTGTGTGGTCAACGTTGAAAACTCATAACATGAGTCACAAATGGTCAGAGGGGAAAACAATGGGTTGGGAACACTACTTATTCACTACCAAGTACACAGACGTTTAACAAGCAGTGGCACGGTGTGGCTAGCGTGCACAGTGACCAACCAAAGGATGCATACGTCACTGACTATGACAGAAGAAGTCCACTATGTGTGGTCAACATTGACAACTCATAACACGAGTCACAGATGGTCAGAGGGAGAGACAATGGTTTGGGAACCCTATCTATCAACTGGAAAGAACAAAGAACTTCAATATGCAGTGGCACGGCGTGGCTAATATGCACACCAAACAACCAAACAAGGCAAATGTCACTGACCCTAACGAACTAATTTCAATATGGGTGGTCAACGTTCACCAACCATAACACGAGTCACAAAAAGTTTGAGGGGGAAACAATGGTATGGGAATATCAGTTCTCAACTAGCAAGTAAAACGAACTTCAATCAGGAGTAGCACAGTGTGGCTACCATGCACAATGACCGACCAAAGTAGGCATATGTACTGACTTTGACCAAAGAAATCCGCTGTGTGTGGTCAACATTGACATTTCATAATACGAGTCACAAATGGTCAGAGGGGAAAACAATGGTTTGGGAACACCAGGTATCAACTAAAAAGCACAAGGACCTTCAATGAGTTGTGGCACGGTGTGGATACCATGCACGATGACCAACCAAAGTAGGCAAATGTCACTGACCATGACCAAGGAAAGTCACCATGTGTGGTGAACTTTGACAACTCATAACACGAGTCACAAATGGTCAGAGTGGAAGATAATGGTTTCTGAATACTAGTTATCGACTACCAAGTACAAATATCTTCAATATGTAGTGGCACAGTGTGGCTACAATGCACAGTGACCAACCAACGTATGCATATGTCACTGACCATGACCAAAGAATTTCACTTCATGTGGTCAAGGTTGACAACTCACAACACGAGTCACAGATAGTCGGAGGGGGTAACAATGGTTTGGGAAGACTAGCTATCAACTAGAAAGCACAAAGACCTTCAATACATAGTAACACGGCGTGATAACCATGTACAGTGACAAACCAAAGTAGGCATACGTCACTAACCATGACAAACGAATTTCACAGTTTGTGGTCAACGTTGAAAACTCATAACACGAGTCACGAATGGTCAGAGGGGAAAGCAATGGGTTAAGAACACTACTTATCAACTAGCAAGTACAAAGACCTTCAACAAGCAGTGGTACGGCGTGGCTAGCGTGCACAGTGACCAACCAAAGGATGGATACGTCACTGACTATGACCGAAGAAGTCCACTATGTGTGGTCAACATTGACAACTTATAACACGAGTCACAAATGGTCAGAGGGAGAGACAATGGTTTGGGAACCCTATGTGTTCACTAGAAGAGACAAAGCACTTCAATACGTAGTGGCACGGTGTGGCTACTATGCACACTAAACAACCAAACTAGGCATATGTCACTGACCATGACCAAATAATTTCAATATGGGTGGTCAACGTTCACCAACCATAACACGAGTCACAAACGGTCAGAGGGGGAAACAATGGTATGGGAATATCAGTTCTCAACTAGCAAGAAAAACGACCTTCAATCAGTAGTATCACGGTGTGGCTACCATGCACAATGACCGACCAAAGTAGGCATATGTTCTGCCTTTGACCAAAGAAATCCGCTGTGTGTGGTCAACATTGACACTTCATAATACGAGTCACAAACGGTCAGAGGGAGACACAATGGTTTGGGAACACCAGGTATCAACTTAAAAGCACAAGGACCTTCAATGAGTTGTGGCACGGTGTGGATACCATGCACGATGACCAACCAAAGTAGGCACATGTCACTGACCATGACCAAAGAAAGTCACCATGTGTGGTAAACTTTGACAACTCATAACACGAGTCACAAATGGTCAGAGTGGAAAATAATGGTTTCTGAATACTAGTGTTTGACTAGAAAGTACAAATACCTTTAATATGTAGTGGCACTGTGTGGCTACAATGCACAGTGACCAACCAACGTATGCGTATGTCACTGACCATGACCAAAGAGTTTCACTTCATGTGGTCAATGTTGACAACTCACAACACAAGCCACAGATAGTGAGAGAGGGTAACCATGTTTTTGGATGACTAGCTATCAACTAGAAAGCGCAAAGACCTTCAATACGTAGTGACACGGCGTGGTAACCCTGTACAGTGACAAAGCAAAGTATGCGCATGTCACTAACCACGACCAAAAGAATTTCACAGTGTGTGGTCAACGTTGAAAACTCATAACGCGGGTCACGAATGGTCAGAGGGGGAAACAATCGGTTGGGAACACGAGTTATCAACTAGCAAGTACAAAGTCCTTCAACAAGCAGTGGCACGGTGTGGCTTGCGTGCACAGTGACCAACCAAAGGATGCATACGTCACAGGCTATGACCGAAGAAGTCCACTATGCGTGGTCAGCATTGCCAACTCACAACACGAGTCACAGATAGTCAGAGAGAGTAACAATTGTGTGGGAAGACTAGCTATCAACTAGAAAGCACAAAGACCTTCAATGCGTAGTGACATGGCGTGGTAACCAAGTACTGTGATAAAACAAACTAGGCATATGTCAGTGACCATGACCAAAGAATTTCAATATGGGTGGTCAACGTTCACAACTCATAACACGAGTCCAAAATGGTCGGAGGGGGGGGGGGAAATTGCTTCCAAACACTATGTATCTTCTAGCAAGTACAAAGATCTTTCGTATGTATTACCATGGTGTGGCTACCGTGCACAATGACCTATCCAAGTAGGCATACATCCCTGCTCATGACCAAAGAAGTTTAGTGTGTGTGGTCAGCGTTCACAACTCATAATAGAAGTAAAAAATGGGCAGAGGGAGAAACAATGGGTTGGGAATACTTGGTATCGACTAGCAAGTACAGACCTTCGATAAGTTGTGGCACGGTGTGGCTACCATGCACAATGACCAACAAAAGTATGCCTGTGTCACTGGACATTATAAAAAGAATTTCACTGTGTGTAGTCAACTTTCCTTGTTATGGCTGATCAGTCGGAGGAACGGTTGACAAGTTATTCAATCTCAAAGTTGCAAAATATGCAATTCCGTCCGCGTCAATTGTTTATGATTAAACTGACTTTGTTATTATTCATGATTTTAAGAACAACCCTCTAATCGTACACCCCTTTTGTTTATGTCCTCTACCCATAGGAACTCCTATAACATCATTTGGACATCATATAAACACCATGTGAGTTGGCTTAGTGCTTATAGAGTTAGATTCTGGAGCGGTAGGTCCTGGGTTTGAATCCTCGTACGTGCAATATAGACTAGGCTCGCGACCTGGGGGGGGGTGGCGGCCGCGTTGTGATACCTCTACTCTACCTTCGAGCCCAAGCCGTGGGGGGGTAGGGGGGTGTCATAATGCGGTCGCAAATCTGTCCTCCAGGTCGTCCACGGAACATCCCTCAAGGGGGGGTGGGAGGGAGTATTCCAGTGAAGGCACCTACGCGCAACAAATAAACAAAAACCGACATGGTGTCAAAGGGAGAAAACTAATGCTATTTATCGACTAGCAAGTGCAAAGACCTTGAACAAGAAGTGGCACAGTGTGGCTACCATGCACAATGACCAATCAGATTAGGCATGTACCATGCACCATGACCAAATAATTTCACTATGTGTGCTCAACGTTGACAACCCATAATATGGGTCACGAATTGTCAGAAAGGGGAAACAATAGTTTAGGAATACTAGATACCAACTAGCAAGGTCAACAAACTTCAGTCAGTAGTAGCACGGTGTGGCTACCATGCACAATGACCGACCAGGGTAGGCATATGTACTGCCTTTGACCAAAGAAATCCGCTGTGTGTGGTCAACATTGAAACTTCCTAATACGAGTCACAAATGGTCAGTGGGAGAAACAATGGTTTGGGAACACCAGGTATCAACTAAAAAGCACAAGGAACTTCAATAAGTTGTGACACTATGTGGATACCATGAACGATGACCAACCAAAGTACGCACAGGTCAATGACCATGACCAAAGGATGTCAGCATGTGTGGTAAACCTTGACAACTCATAACACGAGTCACAAATGGTCAGAGTGGAAGATAATGGTTTCTGAATACTAGTTATCGACGAGCAAGTACAAATACCTTTAACAAGTAGCGGTACAGCGTGGCTACAATGCAAAGTGACCAACCAAAGTATGCATATGTCACTGACCATGACCAAAGAATTTAACTTCATGTGGTCAATGTTGACAACCCACAACACGAGTCACAGATAGTCAGAGGGGGTAACAATGGTTTGGAAAGACTAGCTATCAACTAGAAAGCATAAAGACCTTCAATACATAGTGACACGGCCTGGTAACCATGTACAGTGACAAACCAAAGTAGGCATATGTCTCAAACCATGACCAAACGAATTTCACAGTGTGTGGTCAACGTTGAAAACTCATAACACGAGTCACAAATGGTCAGAGGGGAAAACAATGGGTTGGAAATACTAGTTATCAACGAGAAAGTACAAATACCTTCAACAAGCAGTGGCACGGTGTGGCTAGCGTGCACAGTGACCAACCAAAGGATGCATACGTCACTGACTATGACCGAAGAAGTCCACTATGTGTGGTCAACATTGACAACTCATAACACGAGTCACAAATTGTCAGAGGGAGAGACAATGGTTTGGGAAACCTATGTATCGACTAGAAAGGACAAAGAAATTTAATACATAGTGGCACGGTGTGGCTACTATGCACACCAAACAACCAAACTAGGCATATATCACTGACCATGACCAAATAATTTCAATATGGGTTGTCAACGTTCACCAACCATAACACGAGTCACAAACAGTCAGAGGGGGAAACAATGGCATGGGAATATCAGTTCTCAACTAGCAAGTAAAACGAACTTCAATCAGAAGTAGCACAGTGTGGCTACCATGCACAATGACCGACCAGGGTAGGCATATGTACTGCCTTTGACCAAAGAAATCCGCTGTGTGTGGTCAACATTGACACTTCATAATACGAGTCACAAATGGACAGAGGGAGAAACAATGGTTTGGGAACACCAGGTATCAACTAAAAAGCACAAGGATCTTCAATGAGTTGTGGCACGGTGTGGATACCATGCACGATGTCCAACCAAAGTAGGCACATGTCACTGACCATGACCAAAGAAAGTCACCATGTGTGGTAAACATTGACAACTCATAACACGAATCACGAATGGTCAAAGTGGGAGATAATGGTTGTTGAATACTAGTTATCGACTAGCAAGTACAAATACCTTCCATATGTAGTGGCACATTGTGGCTACAATGCACAGTGACCAACCAAAGTATGGATATGTCACTGACCATGACCAAATAATTTCACTTCATGTGGTCAATGTTGACAACTCACAACACAAGTCACTGATAGTCAGAGGGGGTAACAATGGTTTGGGAAGACTAGCTATCAACTAGAAAGCACAAAGACCTTCAATACATAGAGACACGTCGTGGTAACCATGTACAGTGACAAACCAAAGTAGGCACATGTCACAAACCATGACCAAATGAATTTCACAGTGTGTGGTCAACGTTGAAAGCTCATAACACGAGTCACAAATGGTCAAAGGGGAAAACAATGGGTTGGGAACACTAGTTATCAACTAGCAAGTACAAAGACCTTCAACAAGAAGTGGCACGGTGTGGCTAGCGTGCACAGTGACCAACCAAAGGATGCATACGTCACTGACTATGACCGAAGAAGTCCACTATGTGTGGTCAACATTGACAACTCATAACACGAGTCACAAATGGCCAGAGGGAAAGACAATGGTTTGGGAAACCTATGTATCGACTAGAAAGGACAAAGAACTTCAATACGTAGTGGGAAGATGTGGCTTATATGTACACCAAACAACCAAACTAGGCATATGTCACTGACCATGACTAAATAATTTCAATATGGGTGGTCAACGTTCACCAACCATAACACACGAGTCACAAACGGTCAGAGGGGGAAACAATGGTATGGGAATATCTTTCTCAACTAGCAAGTAAAACAAACTTCAATCAGTAGTAGCACGGTGTGGCTACCATGCATAATGACCGACCAAAGTAGGCATATGTACTGCCTTTGACCAAAGAAATCTGCTGTGTGTGGTCAATATTGACACTTCATAATACGAGTCACAAATGGTCAGAGGGGAAAACAATGGTTTGGGAACACCAGGTATCAACTAAAGATCACAAGGACCTTCAATGAGTTGTGGCACGGTGTGGATACCATGCACGATGACCAACCTAAGTAGGCACATGTCACTGAGAATGACCAAAGAAAGTCACCATGTGTGGTAAACATTGACAACTCATCACACGAGTCACAAATGGTCAGAGTGGAAGATAATGGTTTCTGAATACTAGTTATCGATGAGCAAGTACAAATATCTTTAATATGTAGTGGCACAGTGTGGCTACAATGCACAGTGACCAACCAAAGTATGCATATGTCACTGACCATGACCAAAGAATTTCACTTCATGTGGTCAATGTTGACAACTCACAACATGAGTCACAGATAGTCAGAGGGGGTAACAATGGTTTGGGAAGACTAGCTATCAACTAGAACGCACAAAGACCTTCAATACATAGAGACACGTCGTGGTAACCATGTACAGTGACAAACCAAAGTAGGCACATGTCACTAACCATGACCAAATGAATTTCACAGTGTGTGGTCAAAGTTGAAAACTCATAACACGAGTCACAAATGGTCAGAGGGGAAAACAATGGGTTGGGAACACTAGTTATCAACTAGCAAGTACAAAGACCTTCAACAAGCAGTGGCACGGTGTGGCTAGCGTGCACAGTGACTAACCAAAGGATGCATACGTCACTGACTATGACCGAAGAAGTCCACTATGTGTGGTCAACATTGACAACTCATAACACGAGTCACAAAAGGCTAGAGGGAGAGACAATGGTTTGGGAACCCTATGTATCGACTAGAAAGAACAAAGAACTTCAATACGCAGTGGCACGGTGTGGCTAATATGCACACCAAAAAACCAAACTAGGCATATGTCACTGGCCCTGACCAACTAATTTCAATATGGGTGGTCAACGTTCACCAACCATAACACGAGTCACAAAATCTCAGAGGGGGAAACAATGGTATAGGAATATCAGTTCTCAACTAGCAAGTAAAACGAACTTCAATCAGTAGTAGCACAGTGTGGCTACCATGCACAATGACCGACAAAAGTAGGCATATGTACTGCCTTGGACCAAAGAAATCCGCTGTGTGTGGTCAACATTGACATTTCATAATACGAGTCACAAATGGTCGGAGGGAGAAAAAATGGTTTGGGAACACCAGGTATCAACTAAAAAGCACAAGGACCTTCAATGAGTTGTGGCACGGTGTGGATACCATGCACGATGACCAACCAAACTAGGCACATGTCACTGACCATGACCAAAGAAAGTCACCATGTGTGGTAAACTTTGACAACTCATAACACGAGTCACGAATGATCAGAGTGGAAGATAATGGTTTCTGAATACTAGTTATCGACTAGAAAGTACAAATACCTTTAATATATGGTGGCAGAGTGTGGCCACAATGCACAGTGACCAACCAAAGAATGCATATGTCACTAACCATGACGAAACGAATTTCACAGTGTGTGGTCAACGTTGAAAACTCATAACACAAGTCACGAATGGTCAGAGGGGAAAACAATGGGTTGGGAACACTAGTTATCAACTAGCAAGTACAAAGACCTTCAACAAGCAGTGGCACGGTGTGGCTAGCGTGCACAGTGACCAACCAAAGGATGCATACGTCACTGACTATGACCAAAGAAGTCCACTATGTGTGGTCAACATTGACAACTCAAAACACGAGTCACAAATGGTCAGAGGGAGAGACAATGGTTTGGGAAACCTATGTATCGACTAGAAAGAACAAAGAACTTCAATATGCAGTGGCACGGCGTGGCTAATATGCACACCAAACGACCAAACTAGGCATATGTCACTGACCATGACCAAATAATTTCAATGTGGGTGGTCAACGTTCACCAACCATAACACGAGTCACAAATAGTCAGAGGGGGAAACAATGGTATGGGAATATCAGTTCTCAACTAGCAAGCAAAACGAACTTCAATCAGAAGTAGCACAGTGTGGCTACCATGCACAATGACTGACCAAAGTAGGCATATGTACTGCCTTTGACCAAAGAAATCCGCTTTGTGTGGTCAACATTGACATTTCATAATACGAGTCACAAATGGTCAGAGGGGAAAACAATGGTTTGGGAACACCAGGTATCAACTAAAAAGCACACGGACCTTCAATGAGTTGTGGCACGGTGTGGATACCATGCACGATGACCAACCAAAGTAGGCAAATGTCACTGACCATGACCAAAGAAAGTCACCATGTGTGGTAAACTTTGACAACTCATAACACGAGTCACAAATGGTCAGAGTGGAAGATAATGGTTTCTGAATACTATTTATCGACTACCAAGTACAAATACCTTAAATATGTAGTGGCACAGAGTGGCTACAATGCACAGTGACCAACCAACGTATGCATATGTCACTGACCATGACCACAGAATTTCACTTCGTGTGGTCAATGTTGATAACTCACAACACGAGTCACAGATAGTCAGAGGGGGTAACAATGGTTTGGGCAGACTAGCTATCAACTAGAAAGCACAAAGACCTTCAATACATAGTGACAGGGCGTGATAACCATGTGCAGTGACAAACCAAAGTAGGCATGCGTCACGAACCATGACCAAACGAATTTTACAGTGTGTGGTCAACGTTGAAAACTCATATCACGAGTCACAAATGGTCAGAGGGGAAAACAATGGGTTGGAAACACCAGTTATCAACTAGCAAGTACAAATACCTTCAACAAGCAGTGGCACGGTGTGGCTAGCGTGCACAGTGACCAACCAAAGGATGCATACGTCACTGACTATGACCGAAGAATTCCACTATGTGTGGTCAACATTGTCAACTCATAATACGAGTCACAAATGGTCAGAGGGAGAAACAATGGTTTGGGAACGCTATGTATCGACTAGAAAGGACAAAGAAATTCAATACGTAGGGGCACGGTGTGGCTACTATGCACACCAAACAACCAAACTAGGCATATGTCACTGACCATGGCCAAATAATTTCAATATGGGTTGTCAACGTTCACCAACAATAACACGAGTCACAAACGGTCAGAGGGGGAAACAATGGTATGGGGATATCAGTTCTCAACTAGAAAGTAAAACAAAATTCAATCAGTAGTAGCACAGTGTGGCTACCATGCACAATGACCGACCAAAGTAGGCATATGTACTGCCTTTGACCAAAGAAATCCGCTGTGTGTGGTCAACATTGACACTTCATCATACGAGTCACAAATGGTCAGAGGGGAAAACAATGGTTTGGGAACACCAGGTATCAACTAAAAAGCACAGGGACCTTCAATGAGTTGTGGCACGGTGTGGATACCATGCACGATGACCAACCAAAGTAGGCACATGTCACTGACCATGACCAAAGAAAGTCACCATGTGTGGTAAACTTTGACAACACATAACACAAGTCACAAATGATCACAGTGGAAGATAATGGTTTCTCAATACTAGTTACTGACTAGCAAGTACAAATACCTTTAATATGTAGTGGCACTGTGTGGCTACAATGCACAGTGACCAACCAACGTATGCATATGTCACTGACCATGACCAAAGAATTTCACTTCATGTGGTCAATGTTGACAACTCACAACACGAGTCACAGATAGTCAGAGGGGGAAACAATGGTTTGGGAAGACTAGCTATCAACTAGAAAGCACAAAGACCTTCAATACATAGTGACAGGGCGTGATAACCATGTATAGTGACAAACCAAAGTAGGCATATGTCACGAACCATGACCAAACGAATTTCACAGTTTGTGGTCAACGTTGAAAACTCATAACACGAGTCACAAATGGTCAGAGGGGAAAACAATGGGTTGGAAACACTAGTTATCAACTATTAATTACAGATACCTTCAACCAGCAGTGGCACGGTGTGGCTAGCGTGCACAGTGACCAACCAAAGGATGCATACGTCACTGACTATGACCGAAGAAGTCCACTATGTGTGGTTAACATTGACAACTCATAACACGAGTCACAAATGGTCAGAGGGGAAAACAATGGGTTGGAAACACTAGTTATCAACTATTAATTACAGATACCTTCAACCAGCAGTGGCACGGTGTGGCTAGCGTGCACAGTGACCAACCAAAGGATGCATACGTCACTGACTATGACCGAAGAAGTCCACTATGTGTGGTTAACATTGACAACTCATAACACGAGTCACAAATGGTCAGAGGGAGAGACAATGGTTTGGGAACCCTATGTATCGACTAGAAAGAACAAAGAACTTCAATACGCAGTGGCACGGTGTGGCTTATATGCACACCAAATAACCAAACTAGGCATATGTCACTGACCCTGACCAACTAATTTCAATATGGGTGGTCAACGTTCACCAACCATAACACGAGTCACAAAAATTCAGAGGGGAAAACAATGGTATGGGAATACAAGATCTCAGCTAGCAAGTAAAACGAACTTCAATCAGAAGTAGCACAGTGTGGCTAACATGCACAATGACCGACCAAAGTAGGCATATGTACTGCCTTTGACCAAAGAAATCCGCTGTGTGTGGTCAACATTGACACTTCATAATACGAGTCACAAATGGTCAGAGTGGAAAACAATGGTTTGGGAACACCAGGTATCAACAAAAAAGCACACAGACCTTCAATGAGTTTTGGCACGGTGTGAATACCATGCACGATGACCAACCAAAGTAGGCACATGTCACTGACCATGACCAAAGAAAGTCACCATGTGTGGTAAACTTTGACAACACATAACACAAGTCACAAATTATCACAGTGGAAGATAATGGTTTATGAATATTAGTTTTCACCTAGCAAGTACAAATACCTTTAATATGTAGTGGCACAGTGTGGCTACAATGCACAGTGACCAACCAAATTATGCATATGGCACTGACCATGACCAATGAATTTCACTTCATGTGGTCAATGTTGACAACCCACAACACGATTCACAGATAGTCAGAGGGGGTAACAATGGTTTGGGAAGACTAGCTATCAACTACAAAGCACAAAGACCTTCAATACATAGCGACACGGCGTGGTAACAATGTACAGTGACAAACCAAAGTAGGCATATGTCACTAACCATGACCAAACGAATTTCACAGTGTGTTGTCAACGTTGAAAACTCATAACACGAGTCACAAATGGTCACAGGGGAGAACAATGGGTTGGGAACACTAGTTATCAACAAGCAAGTACAAAGAAGTTCAACAAGCAGTGGCACGGTGTGGCTAGTCTGCACAGTGACCAACCAAAGGATGCATACGTCACTGACTATGACCGAAGAAGTCCACCATGTGTGGTCAACATTGACAACTCATAACACGAGTCACAAATGGTCAGAGGGAGATACAATGGTTTGGGAACCCTATGTATCAACTAGAAAGGACAAAGAACTTCAATACGTAGTGGCACGGTGTGGCTTACATGCACACCAAACAACCAAACTAGGCATATGTCACTGACCATGACCAAATAATTTCAATACTGGTGGTCAAGGTTCACCAACCATAACACACGAGTCACAAACGGTCAGAGGGGGAAACAATGGTATGGGAATATCCGTTCTCAACTAGCAAGTAAAACGAACTTCAATCAGTAGTAGCACGGTGTGGCTACCATGCACAATGACCGACCAAAGTACGCATATGTACTGCCTTTGACCAAAGAAATCCGCTGTGTGTGGTCAACATTGACAGTTCATAATACGAGTCACAAATGGTCACAGGGGAAAACAATGGTTTGGGAACACCAGGTATCAACTAAAAATCACAATGACCTTCAATGAGTTGTGGCACGGTGTGGATTCCATGCACGATGACCAACCTAAGTAGGCACATGTGACTGACCATGACCAAAGAAAGTCACCATGTGTGGTAAACATTGACAACTCATCACACGAGTCACAAATGGTCAGAGTGGAAGATAATGGTTTCTGAATACTAGTTATCGACGAGCAAGTACAAATACCTTTAATATGTAGTGGCACAGTGTGGCTACAATGCACAGTGACAAACAAAAGTATGCATATGTAACTGACCATGACCAAAGAATTTCACTTCATGTGGTCAATGTTGACAACTCACAACACGAGTCACAGATAGTCAGAGGGGGTAACAATGGTTTGGGAAGACTAGCTATCAACTAGAAAGCACAAAGACCTTCAAGACATAGTGACACGGCGTGGTAACCATGTACAGTGACAAACCAAAGTAGGCATGTGTCACTAACCATGACCAAACGAATTTCACAGTGTGTGTTCAATGGTGAAAACTCATAACACAAGTCACAAATGGTCAGAGGGGAAAACAATGGGTTGGAAACACTAGCTATCAACTAGCAAGTACAAGGACGTTCAAAAAGCAGTGGCACGGTGTGGCTAGCGTGCACAGTGACCAACCAAAGGATGCATACGTCACTGACTATGACCGAAGAAGTCCACTATGTATGGTCAACATTGACAACTCATAACACGAGTCCCAAATGGTCAGAGGGAGAGACAATGGTTTGGGAACCCTATGCATTGACTAGAACATACAAAGAACTTCCATACGTAGTGGCACGGTGTGGCAACTATGCACACCAAACAACCAAACTAGGCATATGTCACTGACCATGACCAAATAATTTCAATATGGGTGGTCAACGTTCACCAACCATAACACGAGTGACAAATGGTCAGAGGGGGAAACAATGGTATGGGAATATCAGTTCTCAACTAGCAAGTAAAACGACCTTCAATCAGTAGTAGCACACTGTGGCTACCATGCACAATGACCCACCAAAGTAGGCATATGTTCTGCCTTTGACCAAAGAAATCCGATGTGTGTGGACAACATTGACACTTCATAATACGAGTCACAAATGGTCAGGGGGAAAACAATGGTTTGGGAACACCAGGTATCAACTAAAGAGCACAAGGACCTTCCATGAGTTTTGGCACGGTGTGGAGACCATGCACGATGACCAACCAAAGTAGGCACATGTCACTGACCATGACCAAAGAAAGTCACCATGTGTGGTAAACTTTGACAACTCATAACACGAGTCACGAATGGTCAAAGTGGAAGATAATGGTTTCTGAATACTAGTTATCGACTAGCAAGTACAAATACCTTCAATATGTAGTAGCACAGTGTGGCTACAATGTACAGTGACCAACCAACGTATGGATATGTCACTGACCATGACCAAATAATTTCACTTCATGTGGTAAATGTTGACAACTCACAACACAAGTCACTGATAGTCAGAGGGGGTAACAATGGTTTGGGAAGACTGGCTATCCGCTAGAAAGCACAAAGACCTTCAATACCTAGAGACACGTCGTGGTAACCATGTACAGTGACAAACCAAAGTAGGCATATGTCACTAACCATGACCAAACGAATTTCACAGTGTGTGGTCAACGTTGAAAACTCATAACACGAGTCACAAATGGTCAGAGGGGAAAACAATGGGTTGGGAACACTAGTTATCAACTAGCAAGTACAAGGACGTTCAACAAGCAGTGGCACGGTGTGGCTAGCATGCACAGTGACCAACAAAAGGATGCATACGTCACTGACTATGACCGAAGAAGTCCAGTATGTGTGGTCAACATTGACAACTCATAACACGAGTCACAAATGGTCAAAGGGAGAGACAATGGTTTGGGAACCCTATGTATCAACTGGAAAGGACAGAGAACTTCAATACGTAGTGGCATGGTGTGGCTAATATGCACACAAAACAACCAAACTAGGCATATGTCACTGACCATGACCAAATAATTTCAATATGGGTGGTCAAGGTTCACCAACCATAACACGAGTCACAAACGGTCAGAGGGGGAAACAATGGTATGGGAATATCCGTTCTCAACTAGCAAGTAAAACAAAATTCAATGAGTAGTAGCACGGTGTGGCTACCATGCACAATGACCGACCAAAGTAGGCATATGTACTGCCTTTGACCAAAGAAATCCGCTGTGTGTGGTCAACATTGACACTTCATAATACGAGTCACAAATGGTCAGAAGGGAAAACAATGGTTTGGGAACACCAGGTATCAACTAAAAAGCACAAGGACCTTCAATTAGTTGTGGCACGGTGTGGATACCATGCACAATGACCAACCAAAGAAGACACATGTCACTGACCATGACCAAAGAAAGTCACCATGTGTTGTAAACTTTGACAACTCATAACAGGAGTCACGAATGATCAGAGTGGAAGATAATGGTTTCTGAATACTAGTTTTTGCCTAGCAAGTACAAATACCTTTAATATGTAGTGGCACAGTGTGGCTACAATGCACAGTGACCAACCAAAGTATGCATATGTCACTGACCATGACCAAAGAATTTCACTTCATGTGGTCAATGTTGACAACTCACAACACAAGTCACAGATTGTCAGATGGGGTAACAATGGTTTGGGCAGACTAGCTATCAACTAGAAAGCACAAAGACCTTTAATACATAGTGACACGGCGTGGTAACCATGTACAGTGACAAACAAAAGTAGGCATATGTCACTAACCATGACCAAACTAATTTCACAGTGTGTGGTCAACGTTGAAAACTCATAACACGGGTCACAAATGGTCAGAGGGGGAAACAATCGGTTGGGAACACTAGTTATCAACTAGCAATGACAAAGTCCTTCAACAAACAGTGGCACGGTGTGGCTAGCGTAGTGGCCAACCAAAGGATGCATACGTCGCAGACTATGACCGAAGAAGTCCACTATGTGTTGTCAGTATTGATAGCTCTCAACACGAGTCACAAATGATCAGAGGGAGTGACAATGGTTTGAAAACCCAATGTATCGACTAGAAAGGACAAAGAACTTCAATACGTAGTGGCACGGTGTGGCTACTATTCACACCAAACAACCAAACTAGGCATATGTCACTGACCATGACCAAATAATTTCAATATGGGTGGTCAACGTTCACCAACCATAACACGAGTCACAAACGGTCAGAGGGGGAAATAATGGTATGGGAATATCGGTTCTCAACTAGCAAGTAAAACAACCTTCAATCAGTAGTAGCACGGTGTGGCTACCATGCACAATGACCGACCAAAGTAGGCATATGTTCTGCCTTTGACCACATAAATCCGCTGTGTGTGGTCAACATTGACACTTCATAATACGAGTCACAAATGGTCAGAGGGAGAAACAATGGTTTGGGAATACCAGGTATCAACTTAAAAGCACAAGGACCTTCAATGAGTTGTGGCACGGTGTGGATACCATGCACGATGACCAACCAAAGAAGGCACATGTCACTGACCATGACCAAAGAAAGTCACCATGTGTGGTAAACTTTGACAACTCAAAACACGAGTCACAAATGGTCAGAGTGGAAAATAATGGTTTCTGAATACTAGTTATCAACTAGCAAGTACAAATACCTTCAATATGTAGTGGCACAGTGTGGCTACAATGCACAGTGACCAACCAACGTATGCATATGTCACTGACCATGACCACAGAATTTCACTTCGTGTGGTCAATGTTGATAACTCACAACACGAGTCACACATAGTCAGAGGGGGTAACAATGGTTTGGGCAGACTAGCTATCAACTAGAAAGCACAAAGACCTTCAATACATAGTGACACGGCGTGGTAACCATGTACAGTGACAAACCAAAGTAGGCATACGTCACTAACCATGAACAAACGAATTTCACAGTGTGTGGTCAATGTTGAAAACTCATAACACGAGTCACAAATGGTCAGAGGGGAAAACAATGGGTTGGGAACACTAGTTATCAACTAGCAAGTACAAAGACCTTCAACAAGCAGTGGCACGGTGTTGCTAGCGTGCACAGTGACCAACCAAAGGATGCAAACGTCACTGACTATGACCGAAGAAGTCCACTATGTGTGGTCAACATTGACAACTCATAACACGAGTCACAAATGGTCAGAGGGAGAGACAATGGTTTGGGAACCCTATGTATCAACTAGAACGGACAAAGAACTTCAATACGTAGTGGCACGGTGTGGCTAATATGCACACCAAACAACCAAACTAGGCATATGTCACTGACCATGACCAAGTAATTTCAATATGGGTGGTCAAGGTTCACCAACCATAACACGAGTCACAAACGGTCAGAGGGGGAAACAATGGTATGGGAATATCCGTTCTCAACTAGCAAGTTAAACACAATTCAATCAGTAGTAGCACGGTGTGGCTACCATGCACAATGACCGACCAAAGTAGGCATATGTACTGCCTTTGACCAAAGAAATCCGCTGTGTGTGGTCAACATTGACACTTCATAATACGAGTCACAAATGGTCAGAAGGGAAAACAATGGTTTGGGAACACCAGGTATCGACTAAAAAGCACAAGGAACTTCAATGAGTTGTGGCACGGTGGGGATACCATGCACGATGACCAACCAAACTAGGCACATGTCACTGACCATGACCAAAGAAAGTCACCATGTGTGGTAAACTTTGACAACTCATAACACGAGTCACAAATGGCCAAAGTGGAAGATAATGGTTTCTGAATACTAGTTTTCGCCTAGCAAGTACAAATACCTTTAATATGTAGTGGCACAGTGTGGCTACAATGTACAGTGACCAACCAATGTATGGATATGTCACTGACCATGACCAAATAATTTCACTTCATGTGGTCAATGTTGACAACTCACAACACGAGTCACAGATAGTCACAGGGGGTAACAATGGTTTGGGCAGACTAGCTATCAACTAGAAAGCATAAAGACCTTCAATACATAGTGACACGGCGTGGTAACCATGTACAGTGACAAACCAAAGTAGGCATACGTCACTAACCATGACCAAACGAATTTCACAGTGTGTGGTCAACGTTGAGAACTCATAACACAAGTCACAAATGGTCAGAGGGGAAAACAATGGGTTGGGAACACTAGTTATCAACTAGCACGTACAAAGACCTTCAACAAGCAGTGGCACGGTGTGGCTAGCGCTCACAGTGACCAACCACAGGATGCATACGTCACTGCCTATGACCGAAGAAGTCCACTATGTGTGGTCAACATTGACAACTCATAACACGAGTCACAAATGGTCAGAGGGAGAGACAATGGTTTGGGAACCCAATGTATCAACTAGAAAGGACAAAGAACTTCAATACGCAGTGGCACGGTGTGGCTACTATTCACACCAAACAACCAAACTAGGCATATGTCACTGACCATGACCGAATAATTTCAATATGGGTGGTCAACGTTCACCAACCATAACACGAGACACAAACGGTCAGAGGGGGAAAAAATGGTATGGGAATATCAGTTCTCAACTACCAAGTAAAACGACCTTCAATCAGTAGTAGCACGGTGTGGCTACCATGCACAATGACCGACCAAAGTACGCATATGTTCTGCCTTTGACCACAGAAATCCGCTGTGTGTGGTCAACATTAACACTTCATAATACGCGTCACAAATGGTCAGAGGGAGAAACAATGGTTTGGGAACACCAGGTATCAACTTAAAAGCACAAGGACCTTCAATGAGTGGTGGCACGGTGTGCATACCATGCACGATGACCAACCAAAGTAGGCACATGTCACTGACCATGACCAAAGACAGTCACCATGTGTGGTAAACTTTGACAACTCATAACACGAGTCACAAATGGTCAGAATGGAAGAAAATGGTTTCTGAATACTAGTTATCGACTACCAAATACAAATACCTTCAATATGTAGTGGCACAGTGTGGCTACAATGCACAGTGACCAACCAACGTATGCATATGTCACTGACCATGACCAAAGAATTTCACTTCATGTGGTCAAAGTTGACAACTCACAACACGAGTCACAGATAGTCAGAGGGGGTAACAATGGTTTGGGCAGACTAGCTATCAACTAGAAAGCACAAAGACATTCAATACATAGTGAAAGGGCGTGGTAACCATGTACAATGACAAACCAAAGTAGGCATACGTCACTAACCATGACCAAACGAATTTCACAGTGTGTGGTCAATGTTGAAACTCATAACACGAATCACAAATGGTCAGAGGGGAAAACAATGGGTTGGGAACACTAGTTATCAACTAGCAAGTACAAAGACGTTCAACAAGCAGTGGCACGATGTGGCTAGCGTGCATAGTGACCAACCAAAGGATGCATACGTCACTGACTATGACCGAAGAAGTCCACTTTGTGTGGTCAACATTGACAACTCATAACACGAGTCACAAATGGTCAGAGAGAGAGACAATGGTTTGGGAACCTTATGTATCGACTAGAAAGAACAAAGAACTTCAATACGCTGTGGCACGGTGTGGCTGATATGCACACCAAACAACCAAACTAGGCATATGTCACTGACCCTGACCAACTAATTTCAATATGGGTGGTCAACGTTTACCAACCATAACACGAGTCACAAAAAGTCAGAGGGGGAAACAATGGTATGGGAATATCAGTTCTCAACTAGCAAGTAAAACGAACTTCAATCAGAAGTAGCACAGTGTGGCTACCATGCACAATGACCGACCAAAGTAGGCATATGTACTGCCTTTGACCAAAGAAATCCGCTGTGTGTGGTCAACATTGACATTTCATAATACGAGTCACAAATGGTCAGAGGGGAAAACAATGGTTTGGGAACACCAGGTATCAACTAAAAAGCACACGGACCTTTAATGAGTTGTGGCACGGTGTGAATACCATGCACAATGACCAACCAAAGTAGGCACATGTCACTGACCATGACCAAAGAAAGTCACCATGTGTGGTAAACTTTGACAACTCATAACACGAGTCACGAGTGATCAGAATGGAAGTTGTGGCACGGTGTGAATACCATGCACAATGACCAACCAAAGTAGGCACATGTCACTGACCATGACCAAAGAAAGTCACCATGTGTGGTAAACTTTGACAACTCATAACACGAGCCAATACAGTGAAATTATTCGTTTGGTCATGGTCAGTGACATATGCATACTTTGGTTGGTCACTGTGGATTGTAGCCACACTGTGCCACTACATATTAAAGGTATTTTTACTTGCTCGTCGATAACTAATATTCAGAAACCATTATCTTCCACTCTGACCATTTGTGACTCGTGTGATGAGTTGTCAATGTTTACCACACATGGTGACTTTCTTTGGTGATGGTTAGTGACATGTGCCTACTTAGGCTGGTCATCGTGCGTGGTATCCACACCGTGCCACAACTCATTGAAGGACCTTGTGCTTTTTAGTTGATACCTGGTGTTCCCAAACCATTGTTTCTCCCTCTGACCAGTTGTGACTCGTATTATGAAGTGTCAATGTTGACCACACACAGCGGATTTCTTTGGTCAAAGGCAGTACATATGCCTACTTTGGTTGGTCATTGTGCATGGTAGCCACACCGTGCTACTACTGATTGAAGTTCGTATTACTTGCTAGTTTAGAACGGATATTCCCATACCATTGTTTCCCCCTCTGACCGTTTGAGACTCGTGTGTTATGGTTGGTGAACCTTGACCACCCATATTAAAATTATTTGGTCATGGTCAGTGACATATGCCTAGTTTGGTTGTTTGGCGTGCATATTAGCCACACCGTGCCACTGTGTATTGAAGTTCTTTGTTCTTTCTAGTCAATACATAGGGTTTTCAAACCATTGTCTCACCCTCTGACCGTTTGTAACTCGTGTTATGAGTTGTCAATGTTGACCACACATAGTGGACTTCTTCGGTCATAGTCAGTGACGTATGCATCCTTTGGTTGGTCACTGTGCATGCTAGCCACACCGTGCCAGTGCTTGTTGAACGTCTTTGTACTTGCTAGTTGACAAATAGTGTTCCCAACCCATTTTTTTCCCCTCTGACCATTTGTGACTCGTGTTATGAGTTTTCAACGTTGACCACACACTGTGAAATTTGTTTGGTGATGGTTAGTGACATATGCCTACTTTGGTTTGTCACTGTACATGGTTACCACGCCGTGTCACTATGTATTGAAGGTCTTTGCGCTTTCTAGTTGATAGCTAGTTTTCCCAAACCATTGTTACCCCCTCTGACTATCTGTGAATCGTGTTCTGAGTTGTCAACATTGACCACATGAAGTGAAATTCTTTGGTCATGGTCAGTGCCATATGCATAATTTGGTTGGTCACTGTGCATTGTAGCCACACTGTGCCACTACATATTAAAGGTATTTTTACTTGCTAGGTGAAAACTAGTATTCATAATCCATTATCTTCCACTGTGATCATTTGTGACTTGTGTTATGTGTTGTCAAAGTTTACCACACATGGTGACTTTCTTTGGTCATGGTCAGTGACATGTGCCTACTTTGGTTGGTCATCGTACATGGTATCCACACTGTTCCACAACTCATTGAAGGTCCCTGTGCTTTTTAGTTGATACCTGGTGTTCCCAAACCATTGTTTTCCCCTCTGACCATTTGTGACTCGTATTATGAAGTGTCAATGTTGACCACACACAGCGGATTTCTTTGGTCAAAGGCAGTAAATATGCCTACTTTGGTCGGTCATTGTGCATGGTAGCCACACTGTGCTACTTCTGATTGAATTTTGTTTTAGTTGCTAGTTGAGAACTGATATTCCCATACCATTGTTTGCCCCTATGACCGTTTGTAACTCGTGTTATGGTTGGTGAACGTTGACAACCCATATTGAAATTATTTGGTCATGGTCAGTGACATATGCCTAGTTTGGTTGTTTTTTGTGCATAGTAGCCACACCGTGCCACTACGTATTGAAGTTCTTTGTCTCTTCTCGTGAACACATAGGGTTCCCAAACCATTGTCTCTCGCTCTGACCATTTGTGACTCGTGTTATGAGTTGTCAATGTTGACCACACATAGTGGACTACTTCGGTCATAGTCAGTGACGTATGCATCCTTTGGTTGGTCACTGTGCACGCTAGCCACACCGTGCCACTGCTTGTTGAAGGTCTTTGTACTTGCTAGTTGATAAGTAGTGTTCCCAACCCATTGTTTTCTCCTCTGACCATTTGTGACTCGTGTTATGAGTTTTCAACATTGACCACACATTGTGAAATTCGTTTGGTCATGGTTCGTGACATATGCCTACTTTGGTTTGTCACTGTACATGGTTATCATGCCCTGTCACTATGTATTGAAGGTCTTTGTGCTTTCTAGCTGATAGCTAGTCTTCCCAAACCATTGTTTCCCCCTCTGACTATCTGTGACTTGTGTTGTGAGTTGTCAACATTGACCACATGAAGTGAAATTCGTTGGTCATGGTAAGTGACATATGCATACGTTGGTTGGTCACTGTGCATTGTAGCCACACAGTGCCACTACATATTAAATGTATTTGTACTTACTAGTCGATAACTAGTATTCAAAAACCATTATCTTCCACTCTGACCATTTGTGACTCGTGTTATGAGTTGTCAAAGTTTACCACACATGGTGACTTTCTTTGGTCATGGTCAGTGACATGTGCCTACTTTGGTTAGTCATCGTGCATGGTATCCACACCGTGCCACAACTCATTGAAGGTCCGTGTGCTTTTTAGTTGATACCTGGTGTTCCCAAACCATTGTTTTCCCCTCTGACCATTTGTGACTCGTATTATGAAATTTCAATGTTGACCACACACAGCGGATTTCTTTGGTCAAAGGCAGTACACATGCCTACTTTGGTCGGTCATTGTGCATGGTAGCCACACTGTGCTACTTCTGATTGAAGTTCGTTTTACTTGCTAGTTGAGAACTGATATTCCCATACCATTGTTTCCTCCTCTGACTGTTTGTGACTCGTGTTATGGTTGGTGAACATTAACCACCCATATTGAAATTATTTGGTCATGGTCAGTGACATATGCCTAGTTTGGTTGTTTGGTGTGCATATTAGCCACGCCGTGCCACTGCGTATTGAAGTTCATTGTTCTTTCTAGTTGATAGATAGGGTTCCCAAACCATTGTCTCTCCCTCTGACCATTTGTGACTCGTGTTATGAGTTGTCAATGTTGACCACACATAGTGGACTTCTTCGGTCATAGTCAGTGACATATGCCTAGTTTGGTTGCTTGGTGTGCATATTAGCCACGCCGTGCCACTGCGTATTGAAGGTCATTGTTCTTTCTAGTTGATAGATAGGGTTCCCAAACCATTGTTTTCCCCTCTGACCATTTGTGACTCGTGTTATGAGTTGTCAATGTTGACCACACATAGTGGACTTCTTCGGTCATAGTCAGTGACATATGCATCCTTTGGTTGGTCACTGTGCACGATAGCCACACCGTGCCATTGCTTGTTGAACGTCTTTGTTTTTGCTAGTTGATAACTAGTGTTCCCAACCCATTGTTTTTCCCTCTGACCATTTGTGACTCGTGTTATGAGTTTTCAAAGTTGACCACACACTGTGAAATTCGTTTGGTCATGGTTAGTGACATATGCATACTTTGGTTGGTCACTGTGCATTGTGGTGTCACTGTGCCACCACATATTAAAGGTATTTGTACTTGCTAGTCGATAACTAGTATTCAGAAACCATTATTTTCCACTCTGACCATTTGTGACTCGTGTTTTGAGCTGTCAAAGTTTACCACACATGGTGACTTTCTTTGGTCATGTTCAGTGACATGTGTCTACTTTGGTTTGTCATCGTGCATGGTATCCACACCGTGCCACAACTCATTGAAGGTCCTTGTGCTTTTTAGTTGATACCTGGTGTTCCCAAACCATTGTTTCTTCCTCTGACCATTTGTGACTCGTATTATGAAGTGTCAATGTTGACCACACAGAGCGGATTTCTATGGTCAAAGGCAGAACACATGCCTACTTTGGTCGGTCATTGTGCATGGTAGCCACACCGTGCTACTATTGATTGAAGGTTATTTTACTTGCAAGTTGAGAACTGATATTCCCATACCATTGTTTCCCCCTCTGACCGTTTGTGACTCGTGTTATGGTTGGTGAACGTTGACCACCCATATTGAAATTATTCGGTCATGGTCAGTGACATATGTCTAGTTTGGTTGTTTGGTGTGAATAGCAGCCACACCGTGCAACTACGTATTGAAGTTCTTTGTCCTTTCTAGTTGATACATTGGGTTCCCAAACCATTGTCTCTCCCTCTGACTATTTGTGACTCGTGTTGTGAGCTGTCACTGCTGACAACACATAGTGGACTTCTTCGGTCATAGTCTGTGACGTATGCAGCCTTTGGTTGGTCACTACGCTAGCCATACCGTGCCAATGCTTGTTGAAGGACTTTGTACTTGCTAGTTGATAACTAGTGTTCCCAACCGATTGTTTCCTCCTCTGACCATTTGTGACCCGTGTTATGAGTTTCCAACGTTGAGCACACACTGTGAAATTCGTTTGGTCATGGTTCATGACATATGCCTACTTTGGTTTGTCACTGTACATGGTTACCACGCCGTGTCACTATGTATTGAAGGTCTTTGTGCTTTCTAGTTGATAGCTAGTCTGCCCAAACCATTGTTACACCCTCTGACTATCTGTGACTTTTGTTGTGAGTTGTCAACATTGACCACATGAAGTGAAATTCTTTGGTCATGGTCAGTGACATATGCATACTTTGGTTGGTGACTGTGCATTGTAGCCACACTGTGCCACTACATATTAAAGGTATTTGTACATGCTAGGCAAAAACTAATATTCAGAAACCATTATCTTCCACTCTAATCATTCTTGACTCGTGTTATGAGTTGTCAAAGTTTACCACACATGGTGACTTTCTTTGGTCATGGTCAGTGACATGTGCCTACTTTGGTTGGTCATCGTGCATGGTATCCACACCGTGCCACAATTCATTGAAGGTCCTTGTGCTTTTTAGTTGATACCTGGTGTTTCGAAACCATTTTTTCTCCTTCTGACCATTTGTGACTCGTATTATGAAATGTCAATGGTGACCACACACAGCGGATTTCTTTGTTCAAAGGCAGTACATATGCCTACTTTGGTCGGTCATTGTGCATGGTAGCCACACTGTGCTACTACTGATTGAAGTTCGTTTTACTTACTAGTTGAGAACTGATATTCCCATACCATTGTTTCCCCCTCTGACTTTTTTTGACTCGTGTTATGGTTGGTGAACGTTGACCACCCATATTGAAATAAGTTGGTCAGGGTCAGTGACATATGCCTAGATTGGTTGTTTGGTGTGCATATTAGCCACACCGTGCCACTGCATATTGAAGTTCTTTGTTCTTTCTAGTCGATACATAGGGTTCCCAAACCATTGTCTCTCCCTCTGACCATTTGTGACTCGTGTTATGAGTTGTCAATGTTGACCACACATAGTGGACTTCTTCGGTCATAGTCAGTGACGTATGCATCCTTTGGTTGGTCACTGTGCACGCTAGCCACACCGTGCCACTGCTTTTTGAACGTCTTTGTACTTGCTCATTGATAAATAGTGTTCACAACCCATTGTTTTCCCCTCTGACAATTTGTGACTCGTGTTATGAGTTTTCAACGTTGACCACACACTGTGAAATTCGTTTGGTCATGGTTAGTGACATATGCCTACTTTGGTTTGTCACTGTACATGGTTACCACGCCGTGTCACTATGTATTGAAGGTCTTTGAGCTTTCTAGTTGATAGCTAGTTTTCCCAAACCATTGTTACCCCCTCTGACTATCTGTGAATCGTGTTGTGAGTTGTCAACATTGACCACATGAAGTGAAATTCTTTGGTCATGGTCAGTGCCATATGCATAATTTGGTTGGTCACTGTGCATTGTAGCCACACTGTGCCACTACATTTTAAAGGTATTTGTACTTGCTAGGTGAAAACTAGTATTCATAAACCATTATCTTCCATTGTGATCATTTGTGACTTGTGTTATGTGTTGTCAAAGTTTACCACACATGGTGACTTTCTTTGGTCATGGTCAGTGACATGTGCCTACTTTGGTTGGTCATCCTGCATGGTATCCAAACCGTGCCAAAACTCATTGAAGGTCCCTGTGCTTTTTAGTTGATACCTGGTGTTCCCAAACCATTGTTTTCCCCTCTGACCATTCGTGACTCGTATTATGAAGTGTCAATGTTGACCACACACAGCGGATTTCTTTGGTCAAAGGCAGTACATATGCCTACTTTCGTCGGTCATTGTGCATGGTAGCCACACTGTGCTACTACTGATTGAAGTTCGTTTTACTTGCTAGTTGAGAACTGATATTCCCATACCATTGTTTCCCCCTCTGAGTTTTTGTGACTCGTGTTATGGTTGGTGAACGTTGACCACCCATATTGAAATTAGTTGGTTAGGGTCAGTGACATATGCCTAGTTTGGTTGTTTGGTGTGCATATTAGCCACACCGTGCCACTGCGTATTGAAGTTCTTTGTTCTTTCTAGTCGATACATAGGGTTCCCAAACCATTGTCTCTCCCTCTGACCATTTGTGACTCGTATTATGAGTTGTCAATGTTGACCACACATAGTGGACTTTTTCGGTCATAGTCACTGACGTATGCATCCTTTGGTTGGTCACTATGCACGCTAGCCACACCGTACCACTGCTTGTTGAAGGTCTTTGTACTTGCTAGTTGATAACTAGTGTTCCCAACCCATTGTTTTCCCCTCTGACCATTTGTGACTCGTGTTATGTGTTTTCAACGTTGACCACACACTTTGAAATTCGTTTGGTCATGGTTAGTGACATATGCCTACTTTGGTTTCTCACTGTACATGGTTACCACACCGTGTCACTATGTATTGAAGGTCTTTGTGCTTTCTAGTTGATATGTAGTCTTCCCAAACCATTGTTATCCCCTCTGACTATCTGTGACTCGTGTTGTGAGTTGTCAACATTGACCGCATGAAGTGAAATTCTTTGGTCATGTTCAGTGACATATGCATACTTTGGTTGGTCACTGTGCATTATAGCCACACTGTGCCACTACATAGTAAAGGTATTTGTACTTGCTCATCGATAACTAGTATTCAGAAACCATTATCTTCCACTCTGACCATTTGTGACTCGTGTGATGAGTTGTCAATGTTTACCACAAATGGTGACTTTCTTTGGTCATGGTCAGTGACATGTGCCTACTTAGGTTGGTCATCGTGCATGGTGTCCACACTGTGCCACAACTCATTGAAGGTCCTTGTGCTTTTTAGTTGATACCTGGTGTTCCGAAACCATTGTTTTCCCCTCTCACCATTTGTGACTCGTATTATGAAGTGTCAATGATGATTACACAAAGCGGATTTCTTTGGTCAAAGGCAGTACATATGCCTACTTTGGTCGGTCATTGTGCATGGTAGCCACACCGTGCTACTACTGATTGAAGTTTGTTTTACTTGCTAGTTTAGAACGGATATTCCCATACCATTGTTTCCCCCTCTGACCGTTTGTGACTCGTGTGTTATGGTTGGTGAACCTTGACCACCCATATTGAAATTATTTGGTCATGGTCAGTGACATATGCCTAGTTTGGTTATTTGGTGTGCATATAAGCCACACCGTGCCACTACGTATTGAAGTTCTTTGTCCTTTCTAGTCGATACATAGGGTTCCCAAACCATTGTCTCTCCCTCTAACCATTTGTGACTCGTGTTATGAGTTGTCAATGTTGACCACACATAGTGGATTTCTTCGGTCATAGTCAGTGACGTATGCATCCTTTGGTTGGTCACTGTGCACGCTAGCCACACCGTACGACTGCTTGTTGAAGGTCTTTGTACTTGCTAGTTGATAAGTAGTGTTCCCAACCCATTGTTCTCCCCTCTGACCATTTGTGACTCGTGTTATGAGTTTTCAACGTTGACCACACACTGTGAAAATTGTTTGGTCATGGTTAGTGAAATATGCCTACTTTGTTTTGTCACTGTACTTTGTTACCACGCCGTGTCACTATGTATTGAAGGTCTTTGTGCTTTCTAGTTGACAGCTAGTCTTCCCAAACCATTGTTGTCCCCTCTGACTATCTGTGACTCGTGTTGCGAGTTGTCAACATTGACCACATGAAGTGAAATTCTTTGGTCATGGTCAGTGACATATGCATACGTTGGTTGGTCACTGTGCATTGTAGCCACACTGTGCCACTACATATTAAAGGTATTTATACTTTCTCGTCAATAACAAGTATTCAGAAGCCATTATCTTCCACTCTGATCATTCGTGACTTGTGTGATGAGTTGGCAATGTTTACCACACATGGTGACTTTCTTTGGTCATGGTCAGTGACATGTGCCTACTTTGGTTGGTCATCGTGCATGGTATCCACACCGTGCCACAACTCATTGAAGGTCCTTATGATTTTTAGTTGATACCTGGTGTTCCCAAACCATTGCTTTCCCCTCTGACCATTTGTGACTCGTATTTTAAAGTGTCAATGTTGACCACACACAGCGGATTTCTTTGGTCAAAGGCAGTACATATGCCTACTTTGGTTGGTCATTGTGCATGGTAGCCACACCGTGCTACTACTGATTGAAGTTCGTTTTACTTGCTAGTTGAGAACGGATATTCCCATACCATTGTTTCCCCCTCTGACTGTTTGTGCCTCGTTTGTTATGGTTGGTGAACGTTGACCACCCATATTGAAATGTTTTGGTCATGGTCAGTGACATATGCCTAGTTTGGTTGTTTGGTGTGCATAGTAGCCACATAGTGCCACTACGTATTGAAGTTCTTTGTCCTTTCTAGTCGATACATAGGTTTCCCAAACCATTGTCTCTCCCTCTGACCATTTGTGACTCGTGTTATGAGTTGTCAATGTTGACCACACATAGTGGACTTCTTCGGTCATAGTCAGTGACGTATGCATCCTTTGGTTGGTCACAATGCACGCTATCCACACTGTGCCACTGCTTGTTGAACGTCTTTGTACTTGCTAGTTGATAACTAGTGTTTCCAGCTCATTTTTTTCCCCTCTGACCATTTGTGTCTCGTGTTATGAGTTTTCAACGTTGACAACACACTGTGAAATTCGTTTGGTCATGGTTAGTGACATATGCCTACTTTGGTTTGTCACTGTACATGGTTACCACGATGTGTCTCTACGTATTGAAGGTATTTGTGCTTTCTAGCTGATAGCTAGTCTTCCCAAAGCATTGTTACCCCCTCTGACTATCTGTGACTTGTGTTGTGAGTTGTCAACATTGACCACATGAAGTTAAAATTATTTGGTCATGGTCAGTGACACATGCATACTTTGGTTGGTCACTGTGCATTGTAGCCACACTGTGCCACTACATATTGAAGGTATTTGTACTTGGTAGTCGATAACTAGTATTCAGAAGCCATTTCGTTCCACTCTGACCATTTGTGACTCGTGTTATGAGTTGTCAAAGTTTACCACACATGGTGACTTTCTTTGGTCATGGTCAGTGACATGTGCCTACTTTGGTTGGACATCGTGCATGGTATCCACACTGTGCCACAACTCATTGAAGATCCTTGTGCTTTTTAGTTGATACCTGGTGTTCCCAAACCATTGTTTCCCCCTCTGTCCATTTGTGACTCGTATTATGAAGTGTCAATGTTGACCACACACAGCGGATTTCTCTGGTCAAAGGCAGAACATATGCCTACTTTCGTCGGTCATTGTGCATGGTAGCCACACCGTGCTACTACTGATTGAAGGTAATTTTTCTTGCTAGTTGAGAACTGATATTCCCATACCATTGTTTTCCCCTCTGACCATTTGTGACTCGTGTTATGGTTGGTGAACGTTGACCACCCATATTGAAATTATATGGTCATGGTCAGTGACATATGTCTAGTTTGGTTGTTTCGTGTGCATAGTAGCCACACCGTGCCACTACGTATTGAAGTTCTTTGTCTCTTCTCGTGAACACATAGGGTTCCCAAACCATTGTCTCTCGCTCTGACCATTTGTGACTCGTGTTATGAGTTGTCAATGTTGACCACACATAGTGGACTTCTTCGGTCATAGTCAGTGACGTATGCATCCTTTGGTTGGTCACTGTGCATGCTAGCCACACCGTGCCACTGCTTGTTGAAGGTCTTTGTACTTGCTAGTTGATAACTAGTGTTCCCAACCCATTGTTTTCCCCTCTGACCATTTGTGACTCGTGTTATGAGTTTTCAACGTTGACCACACAATGTGAAATTCGTTTGGTCATGGTTAGTGACATATGCCTACTTTAGTTTGTCACTGTACATGGTTACCACGCCGTGTCACTATGTATTGAAGGTCTTTGTGCTTTCTAGTTGATAGCTAGTCTGCCCAAACCATTGTTACCCCCTCTGACTATCTGTGAATCGTGTTGTGAGTTGTCAACATTGACCACATGAAGTGAAATTCTTGGTCATGGTCAGTGCCATATGCATAATTTGGTTGGTCACTGTGCATTGTAGCCACACTGTGCCACAACATATTAAAGGTACTTGTACTTGCTAGGTGAAAACTAGTATTCATAAACCATTATCTTCCACTGTGATCATTTGTGACTTTTGTTATGTGTTGTCAAAGTTGACCACACTTGGTGACTTTCTTTGGTCATGGTCAGTGACATGTGCCTACTTTGGTTGGTCATCGTGCATGGTATCCACACCGTGCCACAACTCATTGAAGGTCCCTGTGCTTTTAAGTTGATACCTGGTGTTCCCAAACCATTGTGTTCCCCTCTGACCATTTGTGACTCGTATTATGAAATGTCAACGTTGACCACACACAGCGGATTTCTTTGGTCAAAGGCAGTATATATGCCTAATTTGGTCGGTCATTGTGCATGGTAGCCACACTGTGCTACTTCTGATTGAATTTAGTTTTACTTGCTAGATGAGAACTGATATTCCCATACCATTGTTTCCCCCTCTGACTGTTTGTGACTCGTGTTATGGTTGGTGAACATTGACCACCCATATTGAAATTTTTTGTTCATGGTCAGTGACATATGCCTAATTTGGTTGTTTGGTGTGCATATTAGCCACGCCATGCCAAGGCGTATTGAAGTTCTTTGTTCTTTCTAGTTGATAGATAGGGTTTCCAAACCATTGTCTCTCCCTCTGACCATTTGTGACTCGTATTATGAAGTGTCAATGTTGACCACACACAGCGGATTTCTCTGGTCAAAGGCAGAACATATGCCTACTTTCGTCGGTCATTGTGCATGGTAGCCACACCGTGCTACTACTGATTGAAGGTAATTTTTCTTGCTAGTTCAGAACTGATATTCCCATACCATTGTTTCCCCCTCTGACCATTTGTGACTCGTGTTATGGTTGGTGAACGTTGACCACCCATATTGAAATTATTTGGTCATGGTCTGTGACATATGTCTAGTTTGGTTGTTTGGTGTGCATAGTAGCCACACCGTGCCACTATGTATTGAAGTTCTTTGTCTCTTCTCGTGAATACATAGGGTTCCCAAACCATTGTCTCTCACTCTGACCATTTGTGACTCGTGTTATGAGTTGTCAATGTTGACCACACATAGTGGACTTCTTCGGTCATAGTCAGTGACGTATGCATCCTTTGGTTGGTCACTGTGCACGCTAGCCACACCGTGCCACTGCTTGTTGAAGGTCTTTGTACTTGCTAGTTGATAAATAGTGTTCCCAACCCATTTTTTTCCCCTCTGACCATTTGTGACTCGTGTTATGAGTTTTCAACGTTGACCACACAATGTGAAATTCGTTTGGTCATGGTTAGTGACATATGCCTACTTTAGTTTGTCACTGTACATGGTTACCACGCCGTGTCACTATGTATTGAAGGTCTTTGTGTTTTTAGTTGATAGCTAGTCTGCCCAAACCATTGTTACCCCCTCTGACTATCTGTGAATTGTGTTGTGAGTTGTCAACATTGACCACATGAAGTGAAATTCTTGGTCATGGTCAGTGCCATATGCATAATTTGGTTGGTCACTGTGCATTGTAGCCACACTGGGCCACTACATATTAAAGGTATTTGTACTTGCTAGGTGAAAACTAGTATTCATAAACCATTATCTTCCACTGTGATCGTTTGTGACTTTTGTTATGTGTTGTCAAAGTTTACCACACATGGTGACTTTCTTTGGTCATGGTCAGTGACATGTGCCTACTTTGGTTGGTCATCGTGCATGGTATCCACACCGTGCCACAACTCATTGAAGGTCCCTGTGCTTTTAAGTTGATACCTGGTGTTCCCAAACCATATTTTTCCCCTCTGACCATTTGTGACTCGTATTATGAAATGTCAACGTTGACCACACACAGTGGATTTCTTTGGTCAAAGGCAGTATATATGCCTAATTTGGTCGGTCATTGTGCATGGTAGCCACACTGTGCTACTTCTGATTCAATTTCGTTTTACTTGCTAGTTGAGAACTGATATTCCCATACCATTGTTTCCCCCTCTGACTGTTTGTGACTCGTGTTATGGTTGGTGAACATTGACCACCCATATTGAAATTTTTTGGTCATGGTCAGTGACATATGCCTAATTTGGTTGTTTGGTGTGCATATTAGCCACGCCATGCCAAGGCGTATTGAAGTTCTTTGTTCTTTCTAGTTGATAGATAGGGTTTCCAAACCATTGTTTCTCCCTCTGACCATTTGTGACTCGTGTTATGAGTTGTGAATGTTGACCACACATAGTGGACTTCTTCGGTCATAGTCAGTGACGTATGCATCCTTTGGTTGGTCACAATGCATGCTATCCACACCGTGCCACTGCTTGTTGAACGTCTTTGTACTTGCTAGTTGAGAACTAGTATTCCCGACCCATTGTTTTCCCCTCTGACCATTCTTCACTCGTGTTATGAGTTTTCAACGTTGACCACACTCTCTGAAATTCGTTTGGTCATGGTTAGTGACATATGCCTACTTTGGTTGGTCACTGTACATGGTTACCACGATGTGTCTTTACGCATTGAAGGTATTTGTGCTTTCTTGTTGATAGCTAGTCTTCCCAAAGTATTGTTACCCCCTCTGACTATCTGTGACTTGTGTTGTGAGTTGTCAACATTGACCACATGAAGTTAAAATTATTTGGTCATGGACAGTGACATATGCATACTTTGGTTGGTCACTGTGCATTGTAGTCACACCGTGCCACTACATATTGAAGGTATTTGTACTTGGTAGTCGATAAATAGTATTCAGAAACCATTATGTTCCACTCTGACCATTTGTGACTCGTGTTATGAGTTGTCAAAGTTTACCACACATGGTGACTTTCTTTGGTCATGGTCAGTGACATGTGCCTACTTTGGTTGGACATCGTGCATGGTATCCACGCCGTGCCACAACTTATTGAAGATCCTTGTCGTTTTTAGTTGATACCTGGTGTTCGCAAACCATTGTTTCTCCCTCTGACCATTTGTGACTCGTGTTATGAGTTGTCAAAGTTTACCACACATGGTGACTTTCTTTGGTCATGGTCAGTGACATATGCATACTTTGGTTGGTCACTGTGCATTGTAGTCACACCGTGCCACTACATATTGAAGGTATTTGTACTTGGTAGTCGATAAATAGTATTCAGAAACCATTATGTTCCACTCTGACCATTTGTGACTCGTGTTATGAGTTGTCAAAGTTTACCACACATGGTGACTTTCTTTGGTCATGGTCAGTGACATGTGCCTACTTTGGTTGGACATCGTGCATGGTATCCACGCCGTGCCACAACTTATTGAAGATCCTTGTGCTTTTTAGTTGATACCTGGTGTTCGCAAACCATTGTTTCTCCCTCTGACCATTTGTGACTCGTATTATGAAGTGTCAATGTTGACCACACACAGCGGATTTCTTTGGTCAAAGGCAGTACATATGCCTACTTTGGTCGGTCATTGTGCATGGTAGCCACACTGTCCTACTTCTGATTGAAGTTCGTTTTACTTGCTAGTTGAGAAGTGATATTCCCATACCATTGTTTCCCCCTCTGACATTTTGTGACTCGTGTTATGGTTGGTGAACGTTGACCACCCATATTGAAATTATTTGGTCCTGGTCAGTGACATATGCCTAGTTTGGTTGTTTGGTGTGCATATTAGCCACGTCGTGACACTGCGTATTGAAGTTCTTTGTTCTTTCTAGTCGATAGATAGGGTTCACAAACCATTGTCTCTCCCTCTGACCATTTGTGACTCGTGTTATGAGTTGTCAATGTTGACCACACACAGTGGACTTCTTCGGTCATAGTGAGTGACGTATGCATCCTTTGGTTGGTCACTGTGCACGCTAGCCAAACCGTACCACTACTTGTTGAAGGTCTTTGTACTTGTTAGTTGATAAGTAGTGTTCCCAACCCATTGTTTTCCCCTCTGACCATTTGTGACTCGTCTTATGAGTTTTCAATGTTGACCACACACTGTGAAATTCGTTTGGTCATGGTTAGTGAAATATGCCTACTTTGGTTTGTCACTGTACATGGTTACCACGCCCTGTCACTATGTATTGAAGGTCTTTGTGCTTTCTAGTAGATAGCTAGTCTTCCCAAACCATTGTTACCCCCTCTGACTATCTGTTAATCGTGTTGTGAGTTGTCAACATTGACCACATAAAGTGAAATTCTTTGGTCATGGTCAGTGCCATATGCATAATTTGGTTGGTCACTGTGCATTGTAGCCACAATGTGCCACTACATATTAAAGGTATGTGTACTTGCTAGGTGAAAACTAGTATTTATAAACCATTATCTTCCAGTGTGATCATTTGTGACTTGTGTTACGTGTTGTCAAAGTTTACCATGCATGGTGACTTTCTTTGGTCATGGTCAGTGACATGTGCCTACCTTGGTTGGTCATCGTGCATGGTATCCACACCGTGCCACAACTCATTGAAAGTCCCTGTGCTTTTTAGTTGATACCTGGTGTTCCCAAACCATTGTTTTCCCCTCTGACCATTTGTGACTCGTATTATGAAGTGTCAATGTTGACCACACACAGCGGATTTCTTTGGTCAAAGGCAGAACATATGCCTACTTTGGTCGGTCATTGTGCATGGGAGCTACACTGTGCTACTACTGATTGAATTTCGTTTTACTTGCTAGTTGAGAACTGATATTTTCATACCATTGTTTCCCCCTCTGACTGTTTGTGACTCGTGTTATGGTTGGTGAAAGTTGACCACCCATATTGAAATTATTTGGTCATGGTCAGTGACATATGCCTAGTTTGGTTGTTTGGTGTGCATATTAGCCACGCCGTGCCACTGTGTATTGAAGTTCTTTGTTCTTTCTAGTTGATAGATAGGGTTCCCGAACGATTGTCTCTCCCTCTGACCATTTGTGACTCGTGTTATGAGTTGTCAATGTTGACCACACATAGTGGACTTCTTCAGTCATAGTCAGTGACGTATGCATCCTTTGGTTGGTCACAATGCACGCTATTCACACCGTGCCACTGCTTGTTGAACGTCTTTGTACTTGCTACTTGATAAGTAGTGTTCCCAACCCATTGTTTTCCCCTCTGACCATTCGTGACTCGTCTTATGAGTTTTCAACGTTGACCACACACTGTGAAATTAGTTTGGTCATGGATAGTGAAATATGCATACTTTGGTTGGTCACTGTGCATTGTGGCCACACTGTGCCACCACATATTAAAGGTATTTGTACTTGCTAGTTGATAACTAGTATTCAGAAACCATTATTTTCCACTCTGACCATTTGTGACTCGTATTTTGAGTTGTCAAAGTTTACCACACATGGTGAGTTTCTTTGGTCATGGTCAGTGACATGTGCCTACTTCGGTTGGTCATCGTGCATGGTATCCACACCGTGCCACAACTCATTGACAGTCCTTGTGCTTTTAAGTTGATACCTTGTGTTCCCAAACCATTGTTTCTCCCTCTGACCATTTGTGACTCGTATTATGAAGTGTCAATGTTGACCACACACAGCGGATTTCTGTGGTCAAAGGCAGAAAATATGCCTATTTTGGTCGGTCATTGTGCATGGTAGCCACACCGTGCTACTACTGATTGAAGTTTGTTTTACTTGCTAGTTGAGAACTGATATTCCCATACCACTGTTTCCCCCTCTGACCGTTTGTGACTCTTGTTATGGTTGGTGAACGTTGACCATCCATATTGAAATTATTCGGTCATGGTCAGTGACATATGCCTAGTTTGGTTGTTTGGTGTGAAAAGTAGTCACACCGTGCCACTACGTACTGAAGTTCTTTGTTCTTTCTAGTCGATACATTGGGTTCCCAAACCATTGTCTCTCCCTCTGACCATTTGTGACTCGTGTTGTGAGCTGTATATGCTGACTACACATAGTGGACTTCTTCGGTCTTAGTCTGTGACGTATGCATCCTTTGGTTGGTCACTACGCTAGCTACACCGTGCCACTGCTTGTTGAAGGACTTTGTACTTGCTAGTTGATAACTAGTGTTCCCAACTGATTGTTTCCCCCTCTGACCATTTGTGACCCGTGTTATGAGTTTTCAACGTTGACCACACACTGTGAAATTTTTTTGGTCATGGTTAGTGACATATGCCTACTATGGTTTGTCACTGTACATGGTTACCACGCCCTGTCACTATGTATTGAAGGGCTTTGTGCTTTCTAGTTGATAGCTAGTCTACCCAAACCATTGTTACCCCCTTTTGACTATCTGTGACTTGTGTTGTGAGTTGTCAACATTGACCACATGAAGTGAAATTCTTTGGTCATGGTCAGTGACATATGCATACTTTGGTTGGTCACTGTGCATTGTAGCCACACTGTGCCACTACATATTAAAGGTATTTGTACTTGCTAGGCAAAAACTAGTATTCAGAAACCATTATCTTCCACTCTGATCATTTTTGACTCGTGTTATGAGTTGTCAAAGTTTACCACACATGGTGACTTTCTTTGGTCATGGTCAGTGACATGTGCCTACTTTGGTTGGTCATCGTTCATGGTATCCACACAGTGTCACAACTCATCGAAGGTCCTTGTGCTTTTTAGTTGATACCTGGTGTTCCCAAACCATTGTTTCTCCCTCTGACCATTTGTGACTCGTATTATGAAGTGTCAATGTTGACCACACACAGCGGATTTCTTTGGTCAAAGGTAGTACATATGCCTACCCTGGTCGGTCATTGTGCATGGTAGCCACACTGTGCCACTTCTTGTTGAAGGTCTTTGCACTCGCTAGTCAATAAATAGCAAAAGGTTTCTCCCTTTGACACCAGGTCGGTTTTTGTTTATTTGTTGCGCGTAGGTGCCTTCACTGGAATACTCCCTCCCAACCCCCCTAGAGGGATGTTCCGTGGACGACCTGGAGGACAGATTTACGACCGCATTATGACACCCCCCCTCCCCCCCCACGGCTTGGGCTCGAAGGTAGAGTAGAGGTATCACAACACGCCCCCCCCCCCCAGGTCGCGAGCTTATTCTATATTGCGCGTACGAGGATTCAAACCCAGGACCTGCCGCTCCATAATCTAACTCCATAAGAACTAAGCCAACTCACATGGTGTTTATATGATGTCCAAATGATGTTATAGGAGTTCCTATGGATAGAGGATATAAACAAAGGGGGTGTACGATAAGAGGGTAGTTTTTAAAATCATGAATAATAACAAAGTCAGTTTAATCATAAACAATTGACGCGGACGGAATTGCAAATTTTGCAACTTTGAGATTGAATAATTTGTCAACCGTTCCTCCGACTGACCAGCCATAACAAGGAAAGGTGACTACACACAGTGAAATTCTTTTTATAATGTCCAGTATCACGGGCATACTTTTGTTGTTCATTGTGCATGGTAGCCACACTGTGCCACCACTTATCGAAGGTCTTTGTACTTGCTAGTCGATACCAAGTATTCCCAAACCATTGTTTCTCCCTCTGCCCATTTTTTACTTGTGTTATGAGTTGTGAACGCTGACCACACACTCTAAACTTCTTTGGTCATGAGCAGTGATGTATCCCTACTTGGGTAGGTCATTGTGCACGGTAGCCACACCGTGGTAATACATACGAAAGATCTTTGTACTTGCTAGAAGATACATAGTGTTTGGAAACCATTTCCCCCCCCTCCGACCATTTTGGACTCGTGTTATGGGTTGTGAACGTTGACCACCCATATTGAAATTCTTTGGTCATGCTCACTGACATAAGCCTAGTTTGTTCTATCACAGTACGTGGTTACCACGCCATGTCACTACGCATTGAAGGTCTTTGTGCTTTCTAGTTGATAGCTAGTCTTCCCACACAATTGTTACCCCCCTCTGACTATCTGTGACTCCTGTTGTGAGTTGTCAATGCTGACCACGCATAGTGGACTTCTTCGGTCATAGTCAGTGACGTATGAATCCTTTGGTTGGTCACTGTGCACGCTAGCCACACCGTGCCACTGCTTGTTGAAGGACTTTGTACTTGCTAGTTGATAACTAGTGTTCCCAACCCATTGTTTCCCCCACTGACCATTTGTGATCCGTGTTATGAGTTTTCAACGTTGACCACACATTGTGAAATTCTTTTGGTCGTGGTTAGTGACATGCGCATACTTTGCTTTGTCACTGTACAGGGTTACCACGCCGTGTCACTACGTATTGAAGGTCTTTGTGCTTTCTAGTTGATAGATAGTCGTCCAAAACCATTGTTACCCTCTCTCACTATCTGTGACTTGTGTTGTGAGTTGTCAACATTAACCACACACAGTGAAATTATTTTGTCATGATCAGTGACATATGCATACGTTGGTTGGTCACTGTGCATTGTAGCCACACAGTGCCACTACATATTGTCAACCGGCCTGAGGCAAACGGACTAGAAAACAGGGCCGACACAATAGCACCTGCCGTCCGCTCCTAGCATTTCAGCTAGGAGAAGATATCACCCTCAGGATCACGGTTCCACACTGAGCAGTTCCTAGGCAATCACTTGCTAGCAACTGTGTCCACTTAACACTTGGTCACTTTCGCGCGAGGTGCTAGTCAAAGACTAACTCCTGGGGC
The DNA here is from genome assembly GCA_023375785.1 of Penium margaritaceum. Classification (NCBI taxonomy): domain Eukaryota; kingdom Viridiplantae; phylum Streptophyta; class Zygnematophyceae; order Desmidiales; family Peniaceae; genus Penium; species Penium margaritaceum. Next base: position 5,630 of record SZWC01001161.1, on the reverse strand, counting down.
TTAGACCAACNTGGACAACTCTGTGAGGAGCATCTAAGGCCAGATTGTGTAATTAGAATGAGGAATGAGCCTGGTACATATAGTCCTAGGCCTGGCTTCTAAGGTGTGTGGGCAGTGACACTTTTGGGGTGGTCACTCCAAACCACCTCACCAGTCCGCCAATTGGCGCATCCACTGACCGCCAAGTGGCGCACTCTCCTCATGCATGGAGAAATGTCTAAGAAACTTCCCCTGTGCTAGAAGGTCAAAAAACCTCCTGCGCACATCAAGGCTCGATCGCAGGACGTGTTGTCCCTAAGTCCAACATGCTATCCGTTGCGCTACACTTCTGGTGTCTCGCTTGGACTTGCACCACGAACAAGGTTTGGGGGACTTACTCCAAGGGAGCAGTGCATGCCCAACCTGTCCGTCAACCCATAGCAGTGGCCATGGGGCATAGAAGAACAACAATCTCTCCCTTGCACCGTAGGCCACCTGCTGTGGTAGTTTTCTTCGGCATGAACCTGTAGCTCTAGGTTGTGTTTGTGCATGTCAGTTTTCTTGGTCTTTAGTTCTCATCTCTTGCATCCACCATGCCGACTCCTCGAGCACCTGCAACATGCAAGTCGCTGTCTAGCGGCTTTGTCAAGAAGTCCGCAAGCATTTTCTTGGTTGCGACGTGCTCCAGTTCCACGACACCCTTGGCGATAAGGTGACGTGAGTAGTGGTACCGAATATCGATGTGCTTTGTTCACCGGGAGATCATGTCGTCCTCTGCCATAGCCATGGCACTTTGGTTGTCGATGCGGATGACCGTTGCCTCCTCTTGTGGTGCCTTGATCTCATCAAGCAAACTACGAAGCCACTGTGTTTCATTGCACACTTCGGAGAGTGCAATGTACTCCGCCTCAGCAGTAGAAAGCGAGACGCAGTCCTTCTTCCTACTTGCCCACGAGACCGCACCACCGTTGAGAAGACAAACAAACCCTGAGGTGGACTTCCTGTCATCAATCCGTCCTCCCCAGTCCGCGTCGGTGTAGCATGTCAGCCGCAGCAAGTCTGATCCTTCTAGACCTCCAAACCGAAGTCCGACGTGCCGAGTCTTTTTGAGGTAGCGAAAAATCCGCTTCACGACTTGCCAATGTTCTGGCCCAGGGTTGGCCACAAACCTGCTCACCTGACCCACTGCAAAAGCAATGTCAGGTCGTGTTCCCACCATTGCATACATGAGGCTTCCGACGGCGGACTGGTATGGAATGTTTTGCATCTCCCGCCGGTCTGCCTCGTTGCTTGGTGACATGGAGGAGGAGAGCTTGCAGTCGGAGGGCATGGGGGTGCTGACGGGCTTGCAGTCCTCCATGTTGTAGCGCTTCAAGATGTCCATGATGTACTTGGTCTGGTTGAGCTCGATGGTGCCTGCTTTGCGGTTGCGGTGAACAGCAATCCCGAGGTAGTACTCGAGAGGTCCCATGTCCTTCATCTTAAATCTGCTGGCCAGATTTTTCTTGAG
>SZWC01001160.1:192684-206321 GCA_023375785.1 Penium margaritaceum | reverse complement strand
CCAGCCAGTAAAGTGAACCTGGTGGACTGTCCACCAAAGATATGGACGAGGGTTTCTTTTCTTGTTAGACAAAAAAAAAATGTGTCTCTCTGTTTACGCCTTAAAATGTACAATTTGCACTGATCTCTCATCTCTGCCACCATTTTGCACATTTTTTGGTGACCCGACTCTTTCCGACCTTCCCCACTCTTGGGATTTCCCAAAGGGTAGATGCATCGACTCCGACTCCGATGCTTCGACTCCGATGCTTCGACTCCGTTGCTCTTCCGGAAACATGGAATGGAAGCCATGTCTCAACTCTCACACACGTATGCTGCGAGCGTGAGGGGACTTGTGACGATCTGTGGAACTCTGGATGCGCATGACTGGTTGTCCAAGATCCTTCCGTGGTGTAGTTGTGTGACCTGTGGTCTCGTCTTACGTGGTGTCTCGTCTGACCTGTGGTCTCGTCTTACCTGTGGTCTCGTCTGACCTGTGGTCTCGTCTTACCTGTGGTCTCGTCTGACCTGTGGTCTCGTCTTACCTGTGGTCTCGTCTGACCTGTGGTCTCGTCTTACCTGTGGTCTCGTCTGACCTGTGGTCTCGTCTTACCTGTGGTCTCGTCTGACCTGTGGTCTCGTCTTACCTGTGGTCTCGTCTTACCTGTGGTCTCGTCTGACCTGTGGTCTCGTCTTACCTGTGGTCTCGTCTTACCTGTGGTCTCGTCTTACCTGTGGTCTCGTCTTACCTGTGGTCTCGTCTTACCTGTGGTCTCGTCTTACCTGTGGTCTCGTCTGACCTGTGGTCTCGTCTGACCTGTCATCTCGTCTTACCTGTGGTCTCGTCTGACCTGTCATCTCGTCTGACCTGTGGTCTCGTCTGACCTGTCATCTCGTCTTACCTGTGGTCTCGTCTGACCTGTGGTCTCGTCTTACCTGTGGTCTCGTCTGACCTGTGGTCTCGTCTTACCTGTGGTCTCGTCTGACCTGTCATCTCGTCTGACCTGTGGTCTCGTCTGACCTGTCATCTCGTCTTACCTGTGGTCTCGTCTGACCTGTCATCTCGTCTTACCTGTGGTCTCGTCTGACCTGTCATCTCGTCTGACCTGTGGTCTCGTCTGACCTGTCATCTCGTCTGACCTGTGGTTTGCTTGTGCTTTGTGTTGTGAGGTCGCAGACACAGACGCTGGACTGAAGGCCTCACATCTTCGCCCAGCGCACCCCATCGCTGTGGAGGATGCGTGCCCAAGTCCGCTTGAATCAACTGTGCCACCAGCGCATGGGCAAAGGTGCCAGCGTCATCATGCCTGCGTCATCATGGCAGCGTCAGCGTGCCATTGTCATCATGTCAGAGTCAGCATGCCAGGATCAGCGTGTGCTAGGGCCCTTCTTGAGACCCAAGAGCTGAGGGATCAGACTGCAGCTGGGGCGCGGCTGTGACTCGGCATGCTCGTGAGATGTCTGAACATCTTCGTTCAAAGCATAGCGGTGCCGGTCGCAGAATGACCTCTGCCTACTGCAGATGTGCTGCGCAGGACAGGTCACCTTTGAGGGCATGTCACCTATTGAGGGACAAAATTGAAACACACAACGGCTGCAATTTGTCGTTCATGTCGACTCTTGTGGCTTCAGGCCAGCACACTTATCTGCTTACTGCTTTTCACCCCCACGAGGTTTAGTCCATGCGAGGCGCCCACCCTTCTGCAGGGTCTGATTGGACTGACAGAAAAATTGGCCTGCCAGGCAACTTCTTCCGCAAGGGTAGAGTTTTTCAGTGCACAGCCAATTGCCGTGGGCCAGCTATGACTGCTCTGGAAAGGATAGTAGAGAAAAGATAAAAAATCTTCCAAGCCCACACAGGCAACATGTACAGAGGGAGTTGTGCTTGCCCACTTAATATGTCCCGCAGATTCCCACCTGGCCTTGTTGAAGAATGACACATTACAAGTGCTTTAACCTCTTCGCACAACTACAACCTCAACATCATAGCACCTACCTCCTCTAACAGATCTACTGTGGATGGCCTATCAGACACCGTCCGAGGGGCCCACAGAGAGCTTCTGAATAAGTGCTCCACCCATGTAACAGGCCTTCTTGGGGTTGAATGCACATGACCACCTGGTAGGCCCGGCCCCGTGTTATGACATCACTCGCAACATGTGACTGAATTCAGATCTACTTAGTGTTGTGTGTGCACAGCACGAAAGTGGGCAGACCACGTCCTGTCCAACAACTGTCGCGTTTCCTGTTGTTGTGCCTTGGCATGTGCACTATATTGTGCACCCAAATCCTTCCGAGACTTGGAGAAAATGCCACTCTCAACCTGGTGGACTGCGGTGCAGGCATCATCAGCAAGAGCTCGTTCCAATGATTTGAAACATCACATCCCGAAGGCAACATCTGGACTGCTAATCGGGCAACCCTCACTCAACAAGAGCACAAAAGAGAAAAGCACGACGCTTTTTCTTCTTTCTTTCTTCCATCCTTAGCACTGCAACTAATGCGGCAGCTTCCAGCGCTGCCCTGCCTCCCCCTCCCTCACCACCCACCGCTCCCCGTGTTTGCCCCTAAGGAGCCCCGCCACCGCGACACCTGCCGCAGAAACTGAGCCCTGAGCCGCGGCTCCGTGGCAAAGGCCCCTAGAGTGGCAAGCGTGGAAGTGAACGCTCCCGGCTTCTCCACCCCTCTCACTGCCATGCACAGGTGCTCCGCCTCCACCACCACCATCACCCCCCAACGAGCGCAAAGAGGCGCGACGAGGTCACCAGCACGCGGACCACCCTCCCTCAGAGATAAATCTTGATCTCCCCTCTCAACTGAGTTCGGATCGTCCTCCATCGTCAGAGAGCAGGGAGGATGGTGGTGATGGCGGTGCTGCTGCTGCTGCTGCTGCTTCAACAAGTGCTCCACAGCCTCCGCCACCTGACGCGTCAGCCTCTCCTGCACCTGCGGCCGCCGCCCGTACATCTGCACTGCTCTTGCAATCTGCATGCGCGACGGCTGCTCCTGGTGCTGCTGCTGCTGTCCGGCCGCCTCGCAAGCAGCCTCACAGGCGGCAGCCTCGACCAAAACCGCGTCAGTCCCGCTCGATGACGACGACGACAGAGACGGCGACGGGGAGCGGGAGCAGGAGCGGGAGGACGAGGCGGACGAGGGAGACGGGGGCGAAGAGGGCTGGAGCGGGACCCACGCGACGTGCACGTGGCCAAAGAAGGGAAGCAGATGGTGCTCGCACAGAGACGACATGGGGACCCCCAACACCGTCCGCAACCCTTGCGTCGACGATACCCCCCTGCTGCCTCCCGCGCCACATGCTGGACCACGACCCACCACGCCTCCGCCCGTCAACCACCTCGCAACGTCTGCGGCGTCATTGCCACCAGCACCAGCAGCTTGAACTGGTGGAAGTGACGCAATGCCGCCTGCCACATCGTCCACGCCTGCTCGGAGGCGGCACTCTGACCTTTGGCACAGGTGCCCTGGGCCAAAGACGTACTGCAATGGAAGCAAGGACCCTGCTGTGGCAGAGAGCAGATAGTTCAGGTATCGGCCAGCAACAACATGGAACCCACTTTGCTCCAGTGCACCATTGCAACCCAACTCTGCCGCCACCATTGCACCTTCTGCCGCCACCATTGCATCTGCTGCCGCAGCAGCAGTCTGCTTCCGTGTCTGCACCCTACCAGCAAGGCACCAGCCCAGCAGGCTCTCCGCCGCCTCCGAGACGGAGGCTGCACTCGGCGCCTTGACTGCGGCTGCATCGTCCAACGCACCTTCTCCTTTCATCGGTCCAAATGTGCCATCTTCTCCCACCCCTGCTGCTCCTTCGGCTGCTGTGGCGGCGGATGCAGAGATGTGGCTGCTTTCATAGCAAGGGCCATGTTTGTCTCCCTCCTCCTCCTCAGAGTGTGTATCACCTGCCGTGTCATCGTTCCTCTCTTCTTCCTGGCCGTCGTCGCCCCAACTAGGGGGAACCAGTCGGGACAGAGTCGAACTGTTTACGGCCAGAGGGCAAGGGCCTTGGCTGATGGAGCTGTTTACTTCTTCCACAAATGTGCTGCTCATCTGGCACTTCTCGCAGCAATCCACCCACTCCAAGCCCAGCAGGCACAAAAACTCGTCTAGTTCCGGGCCGAGATGGCCACTGTTGCTGCTGCTTGTGGTGCTGCTGCTGCCACTGCCGCTGCTGCTGCTACTACTGCCAACCTCGTCAAGCCCCAGCCCACCACAGCCGCTGCTTGCCACCCCTCCCGTAAAAATGCCAGACACGCTGCAAGCCATGTGATGCCCCTCCTTGCCTGGCCGTGCCCAACCCCTGAAGTGCTCATCGCCTTCGCCATCATCCCCTGTCAACGCACTGTCCGACTCTTCGCCAACGTCCAACCACTCGTCTGCAGAACCATGGGCATCCAACTCATCCAAGGACGTGCAACTGCAGCGCATCGATCTTCTGAAGCCACCCTCATCCTTGCCCACAGGGCGACCACAAGCGGAACCGACAGCAGCAGCATCGGACGCAGCAACAGCGCCGCCAGCACCACCAACAGCACCTGCTGTATGCATGGCACCCCCATCCTTGTCAAACTCCTCCCCCTCCAATCCTACAACAGGCCCAGTCACCCTCTCGCCACTGCCCCATCCATCCAGGCCGCCGCAAGCCCTTGCCACCCCTGTCGTCCTCTCCTCCAGCCCCACCAAGTGCTGAGCCTCGACCACCACCGCCACACCGCCAGGCCGCAGCGCGCTCTCCACTGCGCCCGCGAGCGCACTCGCTATGCCGTCGGGCGTCTGCAGCCGCCTTGCCAGCAGCACGGCGACGCGCGCCAGCTTGCTGAGGCCCACCACACGGCCGCACGCGGGAACGTATCCCACGTGGCACCGCAGACGCAGCGGCAGGAGGCAGCCCGCACAAGTGGCAAAGCAACGGATGTCGCGCACCACCACCAGACCTCCGTGCCCCCCTCCGCCACCACCGCCAACAACAACACCCACTCCATCGTCTCTGCTGCTGAGCCACACATGCTCTGCATCTGGGGCGTACCCTGCATTGCCTCCCGACCCAGACGCCGCTGCCTTCTCACACACGCCCTCCTCAGGGAACAGAGCGGAGGTCATCACTTTAGCTATCGGCTTCTCGTATCCTGCACAAATGGCCACAGAAGGCATCAGTTAGCTCTGACTCCGTTGGTCTTGGGTTGGGTTGCGTTGGGTTGGATTGATTAGGTTTCTTTTATCCACTCTTTCAGATCTCCCTCATCAGCTATCTTCCCAGTAGGTGAGAGAATGGAGGAGGGCACCTACATTATGTCTTATCTTTCATGCCTTCCATGCTAAGTCAGTCATTGCCCGTTCCTTCAAAGACTCAAGACGCTGTACGGTATCCAACCCCGCCCCTGCCTCTCATACCACGCGTGGGCTTGCAGCAGCAGCAGCAACAGCAGCGGCGGCGGCGGTGGCAGCAGCAGCAGCAGCAGGACAACCCGTCGCCCAGGTACCAGGCGTTGTGGTTTAGAAACACCGCTACGGCGCCTGGACATGGGGCAGGGAGCGACGACGTCGCACGGCAGCGTCGGCACAAGCGAGGCAACCCATGGGGCTGCGTAGAAATGATATTGAGTCTCTGAAGCAGACCATTTTCGCCCATTCGCATCTAGGATTGAGATTGCACGACTGTTGCACGAAGACACGTCAAGCGTCTTGCCACCCACGAAAGCTACACTGGAGCTACTACGAATCTGAAGCTGCACGAAAAGCCAAAGCTGCACCTTCACTCCGATCCGTAATGTAGACAGGGACTGACCTTGCACGGCGAAGTCAAGGGCACGGGCCACTCTCGACGGCGTCTTCAGCAGTCCATCCCGCCGCACGTCCTCTCCCAGCCCAGCGAGGATCACGCGCACAGCATCCGCCATCGCCGCGAGGCAGACGGAGCGGCGTTGCCGGCGGCGTCTGCTGTTGCTGCTGCCGCTGGTGCACGGGGGAGGGTGAGGCGGAGAAATGACCTCGCTAGAGCCGACACCGCTGGATGTATGAGCAGGAGGAACGTCATCGCCCGCTGCAGGAGCTGCATCGACGCGGGATTGGAAGCGTTTCCGCGTTGTCGCTGGGTGGCAGCGACAGCAAGTGCTTGTTGGCGTCGTTGCCGTCGCTGCTTGGTTCGCCGGTAGTGTGATGCCTTCTTCCCCAAAAGGCCCGAGTAGATCTCGGGCCATACTTGCTTGCTACTTTGGACGCAGACTTCACACAGCACCCCGCCCGATGTTGGCAGAATCAGCTGTGACTGCTTCCGGGAACCAAAACACAGCAGAAGCAGCAGCAGCAGCAGCAGCTATTGCATTCACGCGGGCTTGACTGCCTCCCAGCGCGAGGACGCGCCCAACTCTCAAGATCAAAGCCCCTTATCAGTCAAGTGATCGTTTCGAGGATGCAAGGTCCTCCTGAGGTGAAGAAGGTGCTATCGACGGTATGCGAAGCCTCTTATGCAATCGGCCTGCGAGATAACGAAGGCGTGAAGTAAAGCCGCTCGGACGGCCCGATCCGAGGCGATCAAGTGGGGTCGGGATGGGTGAGGAGCTGTTGAGCAGAATTGGTCCCTGTGCCGAGGGTGCGGGGGGTGGAGGGGGCCAAAGCGTCTGGGAAACACAAACTCCGCTCTGGGAAGGCTGGAGGCAGTGGTCAGAGATGTCACCTCAAGCCTGGCGGGAGGTGTGGAGAGACTGAAGACTGGGAAGCTTGAGGGCCATGAAGGCCACTGACGACGACGCCGTGGCACAGGTGGCTGTGTGGTCACAAGTACCCAGGCGGGTCACAAGCGATCGATGAGATTCGCCGGCTAAAGACGGCCGGCAGTATCGCCGGCGTATGGATGCTTGCGTGGCTACCGGGGACTGCATGCCAGTCCCTGGTCGGCACAACGACCGTCGATGGACTCGTCGCGGCGGCATCGCTCGACATCGCCGGATTGGGGACGCCGCCGCATGTTCGTTCCCGCCATGCACACCGAGAAACCCGGCAAGCCCGAGAGCCGAAGGTCTCAGGCAGGTTCGGATCGTTGCCTACGAAGGGGCCGCCATGACAATTTTAACTTTGTTTGAAAGAAAAGACGACGTGAAGGCACACCTTCTGTTTTGTTCGGCTGGGGAAAAGCCCCATCACGAAGTCGTCCACGCTGGCCGCAGTTTGCACGCCGGCCTCTTTCCGTACTCATTTGTCTGTGTGAAGATAAAATGCCGATGCATACTCACTGTGTACAAGGGTTTCATGTGGCAGACAGAGCGAACGAAAATGTTGATCGAACTGTCGGTTGTTTTCGTTTAACACCCCCAAACACGGTCGCCAACTCGCGAAACGCCACGAAGCCTTCCACGAGCAACTCGCGGAAATCTCTGAGAAACGCCGCAGGGTAGAGGCACGCAGCGATGACGAACTGGCCCCACCTCGGCTTTTTTGTATCCATGGTCGTAACCTATCACTTCTTTCCGGCCCCAATCGACCACCTATGAGTAGGGCGACATTTGCATAGAGGACACTGGATTTTCATAGCTATATTACGATTGTACTCCGGGAAAAAATATATATGAAACCTAATTCTGATTTCTGCCGTGATTATAATCATCTCGTTTCATTCGTTGTTTCATTCAATCAATTAAGAACTTTTTTTAACATCTTGACGGTTCGAATCTCCCGTTCAAGATTATATTTACCACGTAACTTATTTCTTATATCCATGCCTCTTTCTCCTTTTAAATATTTTTCATTTCTGTTGCTTCACATGCCATTAAAGCATGTTTTCCTAGTGGTCTAAGTATCTCCTATATGACCACGTGTGATACAGTGTCAATCGTGCTTCACATGACCTGTCTTCAACAGGTCATGTGTGAAATGGGGAGAATGGTAACCCAACGTGTTGCCCAGAACAAACTCCAATCAGTACATTGTCTCACCGAATAAAGAGCGACAATAACACAACACTATATGTATGGAAGAAACAAGGACGATTACTCAACACACCAACCATGAACACTCTTCTCACTTCCTACATAATTTGTAGCACCAACTCTCCAAATCCTCGCAATAAATCGCTTGATTCAACACCACCAAGTACTTGTACAACATTGCATGCTTTTCCAATGGAAGCTGTACAAGCCAAGATTGTTGATGCCTCCATCGGCAGTGAAAAAACATGAAAAGCGAACCAAGGGTTGGCAAAAGGTTTTGCAAACACCGCATGACGCACGTTTGAACAAAAACTGAAGACAAGATCCTTCAACACCCATTCCTAGAGGAGCCGTGCTTCCACCACTAATTCCAACTCACCCAAGGGGAGATGCTACTTGGGTCCTTGAAAAAAAAGGCAGCGCGTGCAACACTATGCAACCCCCTAAACTAGCTCACAGCCACTCACTCATGGTGCTTCTCTCCTTTTTCTTTGCCACCCTTCTTCCCCCAGTGCCCCAGCGACCCCAGAGCGTGACCTACTTGACCCAGCATCTTACGCGGAGTTGGCGCCTCACTCCCTGCGTCGCTCGCGTCGTCAGCGCCACCCAAACCCTCTGGTGGAACTTCAGAGAAATCGGACTTGCGATGCGAATGCCCTCGCGGTGACTTGAGCAAGCCCATGAAACCTCCGCTGCTGCGGCTGGTCGGGCTCAGATCTTGTTGCTGTCCTTCTGTCCCCTGCTGCTGCTCTGCCTTGTCATGCTCCTCATGTTGATGCTTTCCATGGTGTGCGTCGCCGTGCTTGTGGGCAATGTTGCCGAGACCGTGGGCAAACGTCCCGACAGCGGTCCCTACCCCGCGCAGCATGTTCATGGGGCTAGCTCCGTGCTTCGAGCCCTCGCCATGCCCAACCGAGTGTGAGGGGGAGACCGAAGTCTGGCTGCTCACACCGCCGCCTCCGCCGCCGTTGTTGCTGCCACTGCTGCCCTGGTCGACAAGATGTGTGTCGCTCACGGCCTTGTGCATGCCGCCTGCTGTGCTGCTGCTCTTGCCGCTGGAGCCATGGCCTGCTGGGGCGGGAGAGACCGCACGGGGTGCTGCAGCAGCAGCCCCTGCTCCTGCGGCTACTGCACCGGCAGCAGCACCAGCTGCAGCCGCAGAAAGCGGAGGTTCGGTAGCCCTCCGAGGAATTTGACCCACCTTGGCACCTTCCGTTGTTGCAGCCTGCTCTGTCGCAGCAACTGCCAGAGCTGCAACAGCAGCCTTCTCCTTTGCGACAGCAGCGAGCCCTCCTGTTCCCTCCTTCCCTGCTGCCGTCGCAGCAGCATCGTGCTCCATGCCCACGACCGCCATCACAGCGGCCCCGGCAGCACGGACTGCGGCCGATTCGTCATGACGGTGCGCCATGTTCTGCCTCGCTGCCTCCTTCACGGCAGCTACTTCCGCCGCAGTCAGGGGCTGCTTGTCCACATCCGACGGCTTCCTCTTCTTCTCAGCAGCTGTCACGCTGTCCTTCTCGTCGTCAGAGTAGGAGCGGTACATGAACTGGCAGGAGCAGAAAAACCACGACCATGGGTGGCAGTTTACCAAAAATGCAGAAACTGTTATTTCCGGGACACTCCAGCACCATCTAACTGCATTCACAGGAGTTTTCTCCACTTCCCCCAACCTCCACCCCCTCTCCCACCCCCCCCCCCCCCCCCCCACACAATGTGCACCAACTGAAAAGGAGATACAGCGAAGGCCGAAGTGAAGGCGGCTCTTGTTGTGGAAGGCAAGCACAGAGACCAGAAGTAGCCATACTACCAAACATTTAAGACTTTGTAGGCATGGTTATTCATTTCGCAGACAAATTGTCACACGTTCAACACACACACATAACGCTCTCTCTCTCCTGCTGCAACGCAGTGGAGCGAAACAAAGCACTAGGAACACCTTGATGCGGTGGGTGAGATGCGGCAGAATCCATGCACGAGGCCCAAGAGGCAGCCGTTGCGAGGTCGAGGAAACAGAGGTCGCACAAAGGCTTCCAGTCTTCCGAACTGTTTGCAAAGCAGTTGAAATGATGTGAATGAGGTAAAAAAAAAAAAAAGGGATTACCTTGAGGGTGATGCGGCCGAGTCCATGGTCGAGGCCGAAGAGGGTGTCGTCGTGCAGGCGTGGGAGCAGGTCCAGCGTGACCATCATCTCGTCGCGCGCGTTGAGGAGGTCGGCCACAGGATACAGCGCGCAGCCGAGCACCGTGTCCGACAGCTCGCCCTCGTCCTTCACCTGCGAAGGGGGGGAAAAGCCAACGCACGTGCGAGGAAAAAGGAACGTGCAGGTGGTCTTCGAATTGTCAGACGTATTGGCAGAGGAGAACGCCTGATGAGAGGTGAGGAGGCGTGTTGTTGAGAGGTGACAAGATATGATGCGGACATGTGCCTTCTCATGTCATGAGATATGAGGACGGCATGTCTTCTTAACTCATGAGATTCGATGGAGAGTGTCAGCTGCGACACAGAGAGTGTGCCAAACAACAGAGTCCAACAGCTCTCCCTCCTCCTCCACCTGCGAAGCGGAGGCATATCCAGGTGCAACATTCTATTCTTGTTGAAACGCTTTGCAAAGCGTTTTAGAAAAGTTCAATTCCTGCAAACAACAGAGTCCGACAGCTAAAAAACTCAACAGCTCAAGGGAAAGCCCAACAGCTCTCCCTCATCCTTCAGCTGGAAAGCAGAAAAGCCAACGCAGAAACAAGCCAACAGAACAAGGTCCAAGCAAGCGGAAGGTGCATCCATGGCTTACGGAAGGGGAGGGTGAGAGGCCGATATGAAAGTCAACGGTCAGCATCTGACTGACGTGTGCATTATCAGAAAACACACCAACAAAAGCCTTTGCCTGCAACGCGCCAAACACAATCCAGGGTTCAATACTGCTCGCCAAAAGGCTCGCCTGTTCCCCCTTTGTATTTGTGGAGTCGATTTTCGGAATCTTGCAATCGTTGTAAGAATGGTAGAGAGCAGCTCATCATCAGCTTCCCCTGGTGTGGAGCACGTTCACTGGCGCACGTTCACTGGCGCACGTTCACTGGCACACGTTCACTGGCGCACGTTCACTGGCGCACGTTCACTGGAGCACGTTCACTGGCGCACGTTCACTGGCGCACGTTCACTGGCGCACGTTCACTGGCGCACGTTCACTGGCGCACGTTCACTGGCGCACGTTCACTGGCGCACGTTCACTGGCGCACGTTCACTGGCGCACGTTCACTGGCACACGTTCACTGGCGCACGTTCACTGGCACACGTTCACTGGCGCGCGTTCACTGGCACACGTTCACTGGCGCACGTTCACTGGCGCACGTTCACTGGCACACGTTCACTGGCGCACGTTCACTGGCACACGTTCACTGGCGCACGTTCACTGGCACACGTTCACTGGCACACGTTCACTGGCACACGTTCACTGGCACACGTTCACTGGCGCACGTTCACTGGCGCACGTTCACTGGCGGACGTTCACTGGCGCACGTTCACTGGCACACGTTCACTGGCGCACGTTCACTGGCGCACGTTCACTGGCGCACGTTCACTGGAGCACGTTCACTGGCGCACATTCACTGGCGCACGTTCACTGTGTTTAAATTTTTAAGACACTTTGCAAAGCGTCTTAAAATTTTAAACGGAGCGCGTTCACTGGAGCACGTTCACTGGAGCCGGACTCCACTTTGCGTTTCTCAATGGCGAGCAGGATGCTTTCCCACCTCCGCAGAAGCTGCAAAACCACGATCGTGACTTGCAGCCTCGTAGAGTTGAGACTGGACTTCACCTCGACCGTGAGCTCCGTGGTGTGGGGGTCGTCGACAGGCAGCACAAACGTCTCGTCCCATCCCATCTCCATACGTCTCTCAATACAATGTGGATATGATACCCACCTACCTGGACCTGGTTGAGGCTATACGAACCTGGACCTTGACACCTTGACTGTGTAGACTGTGTCGCGGCTCCGTGAGTGCAGTTATGCCAAAGGTCTACGCTGGCTGGTGGGCTGCTGGATCGACCTCGATGGCGAGCTCCGCGGTGTGGGGGTCGTCCACGGGCAGCACGAACAACCGTCTCGTCCCCATCCCATCTCTCTCTAGAACTCTTCAATAGATAGTATGAAAACAATACCGACCTTGATGGTAAGCTCCGCGGTGTGGGGGTCGTCGAAGGGCAGCAGCACAACTAACGCCTGAGCGTGCAGACTGTGTCCCGCATGTGCCGTCTCCATAAGTGCAGTTTTGCCAGGAGTTTAGGCTAGCCGGTAGGCAGCTCGACCGACCTCGATGGTGAGCTCCGCGGTGTGGGGGTCGTCGACAGGCAGCACGAACAGCCGTCTCGTCCCCATCCCATCTCTGAACAGCTCTCAATAGATGGTGAAAACAATACCGACCTCGATGGTAAGCTCCGCGGTGTGGGGGTCGTCCACGGGCAGCACGAACGTCTCGTCCCACGTCGGGTTGAGGCTGTTCTTCTTGTAGCTCGTCTCGGCCTTGTGGTCCATGCGCAGCCACATGCGCACGTACGGGTCCGACTTGCCGATGATGTCGACGTTCTTCAGCCCCTCCGCCTTCAGCACGGTGACGACGAGGGAGCCCATGTAGCGCATCTCCAGAAACCTGACATTGAGGAGAAGGCACGACTGAAAACACAACGAGACGTGATGTAGCCCATCTCCAGAAACCTGACAGTGAGGAGAAGGCACGACAGAAAACACAACGAGACGTGATGTAGCCCATCTCCAGAAACCTGACAGTGAGGAGAAGGCACGACAGAAAACACAACGAGACGTGATGTAGCCCATCTCCAGAAACCTGACAGTGAGAATGTTTTGTTTGTCCCAGAACACGAAAGAGACGGAGAAGAAGGAGGAGGACGACGAGGAAGAAGAAGAAGAAGAAGAAGAAGAAGAAGAAGAAGAAGAAGAAGAAGAAGAAGAAGAAGAAGAAGAAGAAGAAGAAGACGAAGAGGAAGAAGAAGATGAAGAAGAAGAAGAAGAAGAAGAAGAAGAAGAAGAAGAAGAAGAGGGGAGGGAAAAAACCGTTGACGATCGTGCTGGGAAAAGACTGGAGAAGAAATGAAGGTGGTGGGGAGTCCCCTCACACAATGTTGAGGAGACAGAATGTGGAGGGGACACGACAACGAAGAAGAGGAGGAGGCACACCAAAGAGTAGGAGACATGATGAAGAGTGGGAGACTTGTCGATGAGGAGGAGACACGACGATGAGGAGGAGGCACGACAAAGAGGAGGAGGCACGTTGATGAGGAGGTACAACAATGAGGAGGTACGACGATGAGGAGGAGACACGGTGATGAGGAGGAGACAATACGATGAGGAGGAGACACGACGATGAGGACGAGGCATGACGATGAGGAGGAGACACGACGATGAGGAGGCATGATGATGAGGGGGAGAAACGACGATGAGGAGGAGGCACAACGATGAGGAGGAGACACGACGATGAGGAGGAGGCACGACGATGAGGAGGAGGCACGACGATGAGGAGGAGGTAAGACGATGAGGAGGAGGCACGACGATGAGGAGGAGGTAAGACGATGAGGAGGAGGCATGGGGATCATTGAGGAAGAGCCCGGATGCATCACTTGTGCTCGATGGGGAGCTCTGACTGGTGCGCATCACTTGTGCTCGATGGGGAGCTCTGACTGGTGCGCATCACTTGTGCTCGATGGGGAGCTC
>SZWC01001160.1:153668-163741 GCA_023375785.1 Penium margaritaceum | reverse complement strand
CCCCGAAAAAAAGTAGCAGCAGCACACGTCAACACGACGCTGGCAATTGCGTGGTTCCGGAACTTGTTTTTTTGTATTGGGCGGTGTCGAACCACTGTATTCACCTTGTATTCATGTTTTGTGCGTTGAATACAATTTTTCTACCGCCAGAAACAATATATTTAGCGCCACTTCCCGTTGCTCACAACAGCTATTTGTGCACATTCGCGAGTTCGATCCCGGGACCGTTGGAACTCTACTCTCGAGTCGCGTAAACGAGCCGCAACGGGCACCGTCGCCCGGGTGATGCCGGGGTTCACAGAGGAATGTCTTCGTTCAAACAAGGGTGGAAAACACGGGCTCCCTAACCAGATGTCGCCATGGACATCCCCCGAACCCGCGCCGTTGCCAGAGCAGCTCTAATCCGTCGCGCTACCCGACTACACGCGGAGTTCCGCGAGGCTCTGGCGGTGCTCATTGGAGAGCTGTACCGTCGTCTCCTTTCCCGATTCCTCCGACGGCCGATGCACACCGGGGTGTTCGGCGCCGCGCCATGGTTGCACGAACTCCAGGACGGCCATCCACAACGGATTTTGAACACCACCCGCATGTCCCAACGCACGTCGGCAAACATCGTCACCTTCATTCGAACACACACTACACTTCGCGACACTGTGCTCACTGTCGAGGAGAAGCTGTTCGTATGGCTACAATGCATCGCCCAAGCCATGCCGGTGCGCCAAGTGTGCGAAAGATTTCAACGCGGCCCCGCAACAGTGCACAGAGTGATCAGAGAGGTGGTCGCTGCTATCAACAGTCTTGCCCGGACTGTTATCCGCCAACCACAAGTCGATGACCTTCCCCCGCAAGCATGGGTTGGCCGGCGCGACTACTTGCCGTGGTTTGACGACTGTCTTGGTGCAATTGACGGCACACACGTGCCGGTGACAGTTCCACTGTTATGGCGGGGCGCATATATCAATCGACACCAGCAAGTGACCATGAACATCCTCGCAGCATGCAACGCGGACTTGGTGTTCACCTACGTCATGGTGGGTTGGGAAGGCAGCACACACGACAGCAGAATGTTTCAGAATGCTCTTCGTCAAAACTTCCGCTTGCCCGATAACAAATACCTGCTAGCGGATGCGGGTTTCCCGGAGGGGTTCGGTCTGCTCACTCCCTACCGCGGTACAAGGTACCACCTCAGCGAGTTTGAGGCATCTCCGCCAACATCCCCTGCAGAACTCTTTAACCGCCGTCATGCCGGTGCCCGCTCGATGATCGAGCGTGCCTTTGGACTACTTAAGGCAAGGTTTCACATTCTCCGCGGTGTTCCTCATTGCACGTAGAATGTGGGATGACTATGTGACGTGGGCAAATGAAGAGGATACAGCCGAGAGCATGCCAAGTTGGTAAACTTGAAACAGTACATGGAAAAAAACATTGCAAAGCAGTACACGAACAGGGTCACAATGTCTCCTCGGCCACAAGCGAGGCCATGCCTGTATCACCGCCGACAATGGGGGTTGATGGGCCGTTAGTACCTGCTCCATCCTCATTGTCGGGTGCCGGTGCTGCCACGCGCACCCGCTTGCCTTTGGGCTCCCTCATGTCCCGCCCCAATATTGTGCGGATGACGTGTGCGTGGAGCTCGTCCTTTGTGAACGCAAAGTCATCGATGAGCTCTGGCTTCCCTTTGAGCTTATCCATCATCTCCTCCTTGGTAGGCAGGTCCATTGTTGCATTAGCATCAATCATTTGAACAGCAAGTGCATAAGAGGACTTGGGACCCTCATCACGAATGAAGCACTCCATCTTAGCGCTGTTCCTAGCAAGCTTCTCCACCCTCTCCACTTGCTTCTCTATAACCCCCCTCTTCTTTGCATGCCGCACTTCCACTTCATCCCCGTCGTCAAGCACAACTACCTCTTCTGGATGGACATGCTGATGCGGATCGCTTGAAAGGACATTGTTCCCGCAAGCCTTATCAGGAGCAAAAAGCTTTGTTGCTACGTCAAACCATGGAAGGTGCTTGCCCTCAAGCTTGCCTTGTTCAGCATTGACCGCCCTAATCTCTTCCCACTTAGCGGAACTGAACTCAAGCTTGCACGTCACGGGGTTGTACGGAGTGCCGCTCATACATGACAATGCATATGCGTTCTTCCATAACACCAAAAGATTACTCATGCACGACCGAACCTGCTGACGGGAGAAGGTGGGTAGTCTGAACGCGGCCTTCAGCGAAGGCACCATGGCGTCTTACAGCTTGGTCCACCATGCGTTGCATCCGCGGTAGGTAGGCGCCAACTCGAGCGCGATACGAAGCATGGCCGCATCGCGCTCCGCCGTCCAGAATGCACGGCCCAAAGCTGTGGTCGTCGTGTTCAGCATCGGCGCGCTGGAGGGTGCGGGCATCTGGCCTGATGTTTCACTCTGGCTTGGGTTTGCCGAGGGAGTGTTGAAGTGAGGCGGCGGAGTTCGCGCCGTCGAAGGGTTGTGCGGCGTGTCTTGTGCCAGGACGGTGCGTGCGAGTAGGGCGTCGTACGCGGACGGCACTATGCCCGCAGCAACATATCGCTCAGGATATGGGACATGAAGCGTGTACACCCCACGCATGTAGGCGTTGTGATCGTTGCCCACGAGTGGCGTCGTGTTGAATGGCGCGGAGCCAGCGGTGGAGGCACTCAGATCGCCACGTTCATGGCGGAAGTCGCGACGCATACGTTGCACGCGAGAGGTGAGCGGGATGTGGGTTTATGGGCAATCGGAAGGAGTCGGACTGTAGTCATCGGCCCACACGCGGCGTGGAGAGTTGCCTGCTGATGAGGAGGCAGCCATTGAAGTGGTGAGAGACGAACTGCTGGACGGTGTGTGGAAAGTAGAGGAGGACGTGAGTGCTGCGTGCAAGTGACGCGGAGTTGTATGGCGATAGCGGTCCGCGTGTCGATGCGCGTAGGAGCGACTCGAGCGAGAGGTTCGAGGCGGTGCGTCATTCGAAGGTTCAAATTTTGAATTTCAAACTATGCCGCATGGGTCACGGAAAGGCTCGATTCTTTGATCGTGGCCGTGTACTTTTTTTACTTTCGATGGTCAAAAATATTAGCCCATCGATACATATGAATCGATGCTTCCAGGCCCAAACCCTCGATGCAAGTCTTTTTCGTCACGAAATGTAGTGGACAAAGCCACGCTGGCACGGTTCCACTACAAGATACATGTACGAAAAAGCGGAAGATACAAATTGCCTTGCCGAACGTCAGATTGACCCCTCCGACCCTCGAAAATCGAGCGGTAGATACCAAAAAAAAGTTCCGGAACCACACAAATGTCTAGGGTTAAGTGTAAGTAAGGACGACATGAGATGACACGCCTCTTATATTTTGCTCGGTTGCAAAGCATTTGCTCCAAGATCAGCTTCCATGAAGCTCCCAGCTCCAAACCTTCACAGGCGGTTGTCGGCTTCGGATGAGGCAATACGATATGTGAGAAAAACAACACGAAATTCAACCATACATGAATGAATTTTGAGAAATCTACTTTGGGATGCGTGAGCAACTAACCAATGTATGTTTTTCCTCCACATTTTTAGAGATAAGATATATTAGAAACGTCAAAAATACGTAATTTTGATTGTATAATTTTTTTAAAGATGTAAAAATTACTTGGAACATAATTTTCATTCTTTTTGAACGGGCAAGTATTAGCTTAAGTCCGAATCGACTTTCATGCTAACATTTTAAAATGAACCATGAATGTATGCTATATTTTGCATCTCCAAACGACCATGTGCTAAAATAGCATCATGAAATATTGTCGCTGAGTAACCAATGATCATCTACAGTTTTTTAGGTGAATAAGAAAACTATTCACATCAGTTCAGCCCCAACCCAACCCCTCAACCAATGCGCTTCATGCCCTCCATGGTCATGGAGGAACAAATCTTACAGATAGTAAGATAAAGGGCCATTGATGGCGCTTGCAGTTCTAGTAAGGTAAAAGGTAGTGTCTTCCAAACCTGGGAAAGGTTATCTTCAGTCGCCTCACGCACGTGGACTGTAGAGTGTGGCCTAATATGTCCACACGGGGTGCCTAAGAAGCGCAGATTGCTTAGCCTTGCGGATAAGATTTTTGGTAAGAAAAGTGTATGACTATCACTTGGTGAATAACGACCAAACAAGGCCCACACCTCTATAATTCTTGTTACCCTATCTACCTGACAATCAAGATATTTAGCTCTCTTGGAATAGGTGGACCTTCTTTCGATAGCCCTGCCAGACGATGACGGTCACAAACCCGGGTGTCGTTTGTTTTTCTTGCCACTTGGCTAAACTGAAATATGCAAGCTACAAACAAAGTCGTGCAGTTAGAATCAACAACAGGCTTCACAAAACATAGTTTAAGCTACCTAAACCTAGACGGACTCTATGCTACTTAGATTAACCGCCTATGACTACTGTGAATATGAGCAATGGTAGTTCTAGTCAATGGAGTTGGTCCCTTAGTGCTGATGTGTTGGGGGCACCACGAGAGGAGACGGGAACCGTGTATCTCATAATTGCATGACCTCCCTACCACTACTCAGCGCCCACCGTCGTCAACGTCTCGCAAGCCAACCGTGTACACAGCCAATGACACCAACCAAGAGGTCAAAATACAGAATAGTGAGAAGTGCTCGTGCAAAAGAAAGCATTCCCACATGACCCTGGGGCACAAGTGAATATACACGTACAGAGGTCATGCATCCAAAGTACACGTCATACATAACACAGCTCCATGCCTTAATTATAACAATGAGCAAAAGGAAGGTGAGGACATAGAGGAGGCAACACGAGGCAAGGAATGATGAGGGATATACAACATCATACTCAAGCATGCTGGCCGACCAGACTGACGGGTGTTTTGAAAAATATGCACTCAACAACCTTAGTTAGAATATCAGCTTGCTGTCGTTGAGTCTCAAACCATAGCTTATGGATGCTGTCCTCTTACAACAAGGCCTACAAACCTTGAAGTGGATGAAGTGCGCCAATCTGAAGAAGGTATCAACCACCTTGAGGATCATGAAAACCATTCCCGTATAAATCGCTATCCCGATGATGAACATGACCAAGGCTTGACAAGTTGTGACACATTTGAAGTAAACACGATGTTTTATTTCCCTCGCGTATTCCGCTCATAAAAGTCATGAGATATATAAATCCTTGTAGTGTTCATTGCTAGTCAATCACCCCAGAAGTACACACTAACAAACTCATATACAACAGTGGAACGTACATCGAGGATACTTCTAGGAAACAAGCCAACACAAACAGGAAGATACATGGAATCTGAAAGCTTAAGTGAAATTACTTCATGGAAAGAATTCATAATACTTAATTTGTGGTGATTACAGAATCTGAATCATACAGGTGAAATTTATGTTATTGTCAATGGTGACCCACTTTGTGCTCATACATTATTCATGTCCTCTTTGTACTAACATTATTGACCTTGTCTTGTCCTCCTTTTTTGCTAGGACCAATAGGGGTCATCTTATGTGCGATGGTATAGTCTGTCGTGGAAACAACAGGTCCAGTTTTGCTTTAGCGACATCTTTGACCATCACTCGAGTGGCAGAGACAATGTCACGTGAGCAACAGTCAAGGATGACTATTGTTGGATGGTGATTGTTAATTGCCTTCAAACTTGCGGTCAATGTTTGAAAACACTATATGATCCATGCATTTGAGGGTGTGCTCACTTATTCTTTGTGTATGGGAGCAATTAGTCCGCTTCTTCCACGCCCCAATTTGATGAAGATAGCAATGTATTCGGAGCATTATATGGAAATTTATGGCGTTAACGGTGAATTCCCGGGGTCAACGTCTACTGGGAATCCTCTTATGTACAGGCTAAATATCTATGGCTTCAAGCCCTTAAGCTGCCTAAATGGCCTAAAGTGTAATATAGTGTGCTGGCATGCACAAGAGGGTTGTGCATGTCCCTAGCTAGCTCTAGTAGGAAAAGGAGGTACCTGTAGTAAAGTAATACACTATAAGCCTTGTGAGGTAGCCCTCTAACTCACAGGGTAGGCATCATGTAGCTAGAGCATGAAGCCAGAACGACATCACCATACTCTCGCATGGAGCTTTGATCCTTTGATCTGCATGGTCAAAGTTGGGACAACATTCAAAAGGATCCTGGTTGACAATATTGATGAAGCAGCATAACAACAACAACAGCATTACTGGTCCTGAAAAGAAGGCCTGAAGAGCAGGTTAAATCCTTAGGGAACTTCACCTGAGCACCTGATGAAGCTTTCTAAAAGAGGAAGCTTCCTCCTCACGTAACACGGGTACCGATAACAACACACATGTGGAGGAAACTTCTCCTGGAAGGAAGGTTATACTAAACAAGGCACAAGATGCAGCAGATTGAAATCACTTAAAGAAACGTTTCCTTTTGGTGGCCAACTTACCATGATCGCGATTCTAAAAGGGAAAGCTCCACTCGGTTCACTTTCATCTCATTAGAATGATCTCACCAAGCATAACATCCCTCTATCAGAGCTTTGCTCTAGCCTTTGGCTCTAAAGCGCATAAAACCAAGACTTTGCCTCAAATGCCTCCAAGGCCCGTGTAAGCCTAGCAAGGCCTACCGGCCTAGGTGGAAGCTGCCCTGGTGGCCAATCAACCTAAAGATTGTACAAACACTCTTACCACAACGACCTTCAGGACCTAGCGAGGTGTTGCCGCTTTGTGAGCCTAGAGTTGTGCTAGCTTAGCATGCCTAGGACTCTTATGTACCATATGTTCAATCTATATCTATATCTACGGAGCCGCAGGTGGCGGTGTCGCAGGGGGCTCTCAACGAGCTTCCAAAGGGGGTGGTCCCGGACAGCTAAGGACACGGGTCCACGTCAGAGGGTGCCTGCCACATCAGCACGCCTCCGCGGTCCCGGCGAACCAAGTCTCGCCACGTGGCGTGCCTCAGCGGCTACAAACGCCACATCGGAACGGCGTCCACGTCACCCGCCCCGTTCGTACAACATATGGCACCATTGCACACGTGGATGGTACCCACGGGTAGCTCTTGACAAGAGCTACACGTCGACACCACTCAGGCACTGCCACGTGGCAATCAGGGGAAGGAAAACGTCAAAAAGTCCGGCGGATTGGCGACGTCAGCAAGTTCGCCGGGCCATGGCGGGCCCGCTCTGCCTCCATGGTCAACCATTCGAGGCGCGAGTGGGCCCGTTGGATAGCCCTGGACCACAGCTATCCAACGGGCCCATTCGGGCCAAGCCACGTGGCGAGATGAGGGAGGACACAGCAATTTACTGCGACGGCCTCACACGTCAGCTGGCCAGGTCGGAAGCCGAAGCCGACAAGAGGCCCCGCACGTGCCCAGCCGGGGACGGCGAGTAGCAGCGAGCAACCGCGGGGGGTTCGCCGCATTCCCCCCTCACTCTGCTCCCCCTCCCCTTCCCTCGGGTGCCGGTGAACAGCAGTATGGGGGAGGCAGGGGTAGAGCGCGGGACATCGGAGGGGGCGACGGCCATCTCCGATAACGTCGGGGTGGAGACGGCCGAGGGGATGGGGCCTGGAGGACGTCGGCGGAGGAGGGCCGGCAGGTGCGACGACCTGCTGGCGATAAAACGGCAGGCGAGGGGAGGGGTTCCCCTCCCTCTGGAGCCACCGATCGCCGCGATCGATGGCCCCAGAGGGCCCCCTCCGGAACCGTCGATCTGCCTGATCGACAGTCCACGAGTGGGGGGGACACCCCTCGCTTGATGGGGCGAGCGGAGGCCCCCAACACAAGCGAAGGGGGGGTGGGCGAAGGTTTAACCCAACCCCCTTTGTTTACTCTGGTTCGAGCCGGACCACTCCAGGAGAGATTCCTGAAATACCCGGAGGGGGTATTTCTGGAATAGCCGGGACGTCGCTCAACACAACAACCACTGCAAACCTCGACTCCAACGACCACTCCACCACCGCCCCCAATTTTTATTTCAGAAATACCCCCCATAACTGCGGAGCAGACAAACCCATTCCTGAGACCCCCCATGAACCGGCCCCTCTTGCCAACACCATCGCCAACAGGGGTCCCCACCGTCGAGTTCAAGGGATCAATAAATTCCAAACCACCGCCCCAAGCAGCTCGCAGCAGGTATAAAATGACCACAAAAGGACCACGGAGTTGTCGAAAGCAACAGGCGGCGGCCCGAGCAAAAGAGCAAGAGAGGGCAAGACAGCGGGCGGTGAACATGGCACGACAATAGGGGTCGTCGGAAAGCGTAGAAGGGAAGCAGGAGTCGGAGCATGGGAGCGCGGAGGGGGGAGTTGAGGCGTCGGCGAGCATGGAGGTCGACCGAGAAAGAACAGGACAAGAGAGGCAAGAGCGGGAAGAGGCAGAAGGGGAGCGCGCTACAGGCGAGGAAAGTGAGGAGTGCAACACCGAACGGTACCACCCCGTGCGAGGAGGGGGTGGAAGCAGCGAAAGGGAGAGGGAGAACGTGGTTCAAGGCGAGAAAGCTCGCACTAGAGGCGGCGGGGAAGGGACGAGAGTGATAGCGGAGGAGGTGAAGAAAAAACTCATGGACGTGACAAAGTCGGAAGGGGGGCAGGAGCAGATGCCGAGTACGAGAGAGGGAGTTGGTGTGAGAAAACAAGCCACGAGGGGAGGGGGCAAGGGGGTGGCAGAGGAACAGAAGACAGCGACGACTGGCGCCGAGGGAAGGGGTCCGACATGCACGAAGGAGAGCGCAGACCAACGCACATGGACGGATTTATTCCGGATGTTCCAGGAGGAGGTGGTGGCAGCGTGTGGAGCGATGTAGAGCGACACGAGGGAGAGGATCCGAGGACTGTTCCTCCGGTACAATGAGGCGGTAGGAGGCCACCTGGTAACGCTTCAGAACCAAACTGACATATTACGACAGACGATGGGGCAGGTCCAAGTAGCGCAGTCCATATCGGAGTCCCGGGTCCAGCAGCTGTACGAGGCAACGCGAGAGAAACATGGAGCAGTCACGTCACAGGCGGGAGAGAGAGAGCGCGAGCGACGCACGGACGAGTTGGCACGACAGGAGGTGACCAGGAGATGTGCGGAGATGTGCGCGACGGTGATGGGCGCAGTGGATCAGCAGATCGGAGGATTGAGCGGGGTCGTACAGACGCTGGCGGTCCAAGGGATGACGATGGGGAGAGACCAGCAGCTGGGGGCAGCTCTGCAAGCGGACAGGAAGCGGTTCGAGGAGATCTTGGACCGGGTGGTTTGCCTAGAGAGGGCCCTGGAGACAGGTTCGGTGGACATGGACGCAGAGGGACCCAACCCCGTGCCCGGAGAGACAGGTGGCCGCAGAGCGGAGGGGACAGGAGGGGGGCCAGTGCACAGTACCGGATCTGCCAAGGAGCAGCAGGGGGCCAGAACGTCGAGGGCGGGGATGAGAGCCCTGAGCGAGAGCAGAGGGGAGAGGACGGAGGGGACCCTGCAAGGGAGGGAGGAGCTGGTGTGTGGTCCCACCACGACGGAGTGGACCCTGTCGACTTGGAGAGCTGGGGTGGAGCGAGAGGCGGCGCCGGAGCTGGGAGGGAGACAGGCCCGACGGGAGGACAGGGCACGGAGGAGACGGAGGAAGAGATGCCCACACCCTCCCAAGCGCGTGCGGGAGAGGATCATTCGGCAGGCACTACTGGCGCGCTTGGAGACGGAGGATAGGCAACTGGAGCAGGGTGGGCAGGGTAGGGAGCGAGCGGCGAGCATCGCACCGGCCGGAGGAGAAGGGACGACGGCGGGCGAAGGGGGTACGAGAGCAGATGGAGAGCGGGGGAGTCGACAGGCAGAGGGCAACGGACGAAGGGATGGAGGAGGGAATGAGCACGGGAGGACGTCGGAGGGAGGGGAGGGGGACATGGGAAGTGGGGTGGGAGGTAGCCCGGGAGGGGGGGTGGGCGGCACGGGGGGAGGGGATGAGGGAGGGGAGGAGAGGAGGGACGAGGGGAGAGGTCATGCGGACGAGGCGACGGAGGGAGAGACAGAGAGGGAGACAGAGGGTGAGGGAGAGGAGAACCCGAGGGAGGAGCATTCCGTTGTGGAGGGGGGGAGGTGTA
>SZWC01001160.1:135325-153600 GCA_023375785.1 Penium margaritaceum | reverse complement strand
GCGGGGGAGTCGACAGGCAGAGGGCGACGGACGAAGGGCTGGAGGAGGGGATGAGCGCGGGAGGACGTCGGAGGGAGGGGAGGGGGACATGGGTGGTGGGGTGGGAGGTAGCCCGGGAGGGGGGGCGGGCGGCACGGGGGGAGGGGATGAGGGAGGGGAGGAGAGGAGGGACGAGGGGAGAGGTCATGCGGACGAGGGGACGGAGGGAGAGACAGAGAGGGAGACAGAGGGTGAGGGAGAGGAGAACCCGAGGGAGGAGCATTCTGTTGTGGAGGGGGGGAGGTGTAGGCGGCGGCCGCGGCGACAGGCGGTGGGGGGAGCGGGCCCTGGGGGAAGAGACCCAGGAGGCAGTGACAGCGATGGTGACACAGGGGAGACAGCGGGGGATGAGTGGGTCCCTGGAGAGCTGGGGGCAGGAGGCACCGGTAGGAGAGGAGGAGGAGATGGACCTGAGAGCGGGGACAGACGGACGGGGGATCAGACAGACACACCCTCAGGAGAGCGGATGGGAGAGGGGGAGCAGTCTGCGCCGAGACCACAGGGGACACTGCTGAGCCAGATGCCGCGTCACTGGCAGCCTCCATACCATTGTCCGGAGCCGGGATGCGGTTGGGCCTCGACATCGGACAGGGCGTGGGCGAACCATTGGGGGAGGCGGCACAAGGGGCGCGCCCTCGGAGAGGCACTACGGGCGGGTGGAGGACGGAATGAGCCGATCCCGAGCCNGACGGGCGCGAGGGGAGTGGGACGGCAGGACCAGGTGAGAGCGGCGGGCGCGGAGGATGAGAGGGGGGGGAGCGGAGAGGGGGGGAGGCTGGAGGAGCAACAGGGAGCGGGAGGACCTGCGGGAATGGCAGCACGTGCAGAGTCGATGAGGAGAGCGACGGTCGAGGGGGGAGGAGTGGGGCGGCGTTGTTCGCCCAGGGGTGGGGCCCGCCGTGGTGGTGTCCATGGATGGGTTGTGGTCTCATCTGCCTGAGCCGGTCGAGGGTAGTCCGCCACTGGGCGGCGCGGCATAGGGAGTGGTGTATGGTGGCAGCGCTGGGAGGGGAGAGGAGACGAGCGAGGGCGCCCCGAGAGCGGGAGGACAGCGAGAGGCACCGAGCGGAGGGAGGGGAGGAGGAGAGGCCGTCCGAGGAGGATGCGGAGGAGAGACGAGAGTGGCAGGAGACACTGCGGGCACAGGGGGTAGCGCCTACATCACCGGAGCGGTCTTGGGGCTGGCAGGATGGCAGGCGGAGCGACGGAGGATCCGTGAGAGGCGACAGGCCCAGAGGGAGGCGAGACGAGGGAGACGGACATGGGCACACCAGGCTCGAAGGGAGAGGGAGAGAGAGGAGCGGACGGAGGGAGAGCAACGACAAGGAGAGGATCGGAGCCAGGGGGGGAGGGAGCGGAGGGGAGACAGCTAGAGAGTCGGGTAGAGCGGTTGAGGGAGAGCGGAGAGGGTGCGCGGGACCCAGGCGGGAGGGGGGAGGGCACAGAGGGTCGGGTGGACACGAGGGAGGAGGCCGTGCGATTCGTGGATGACTTGTTTGCCTCCGGGAGGGCGACACGGGAGAGGGGCGGCCAGGGGGACAGGGCGGCCGGCAGTGAGGCAAGTCGATCGGGAGAAGCAGCGACACAGAGGGCAGCAGGAGCGAGGGAGGGAGGGGAGAGGAGTGCGGATGTCGGAGGGGGCCACCAAGGACGCCATGGTCGCGTGCGCGTCCGGGGGCCTTGGGGCAGCCAGGCGGAGAAGGACGCTGGGGACATGGCGACGGGTCGTAGAGAGGAGGCCAGTCGGGGGGCGTGCAGTGGCGAGGGGGGCACGACGGAGAGCAGGACGGTGGCGGCGCGGCCGGCGGGAGGGAGGAACGTGGGACACGGAGAGGGCGCCGACAGCGCCCGAGAGAGAGGGCCAGAGGAGACGAGGGGTCGGAGGACAGTGTGCTGAGAGGGTGCAGGGCGCGACGGTGGGAGGAGCAATGGCGGTGGGCGGAGGGGGCGGACTAGGCGCGGTTATACGGGGCAGAGGTTCTCCCCCCGTTCGTGCTCTCGCGCGTCCCGGCGGGGGCACTGGATGCAGTCCGGGCCGCGGTCGCCGTCCCCCTCCTGCGGTGTACCACGCACCCCCTCGAGGCGGGGGGACCGCTGCTGCTGCAGGCCATCCCCAGTCTCATTCTTCGCACGCGGCCGCATCAGCGCAACATCACGGACACACAATGGGTATTGGAGCTGACGGGCAGATTCATGGCAGGGGAGTAGGAGTCACTATGGAGGGAGGCGGTGGGATTGGCGCGGCCGGCGGGGAGGGCCCCCCCCCTCCCCGTCGGCTGCGCCAAGCGGACCAGGAGAGGCGGGAGCAGAGGGCGCAGTGGGCGGTGACCAAGTATCACAGAGGCAGCACGTCGAAGGCTTGTGCTGCTCTCGATAGTGTTGAGCTGGCGCCGCCCGGCCCGGAGGTCTTGGCTCAGCTACACGCCAAGCACCCCCAGCCCAAGCGCCCGATCCCAGCGTGGGTGGGAGCGGTGGGAGGGAGAGCGGCCACGAGCTTCCCACATGCGGAGGGCGTACGGCGGGTGCTGATGGAGAGCCCCAGAGGGTCGGGAGGGTGGCCCTCTGGCCTGACCCTGGACCACCTCTGCCAGATCGTGGTAGGGGATGCGGTGCTCACGAGGCTCCTGGCGCAGATGCTGACGTCGTTATGCCGGGGCCGCCTCCACCCCACGGCGAGGCGGTTCTTGGCGGCGAGCAGGCTCATAGCGCTAGCGAAGCCGGATGGTGGAGTACGTCCCATCGCAGTGGGGGAGGCCATCCCAAGGCTGTTGTGCAGGTGGATGGTGAGTGCAGAGCGGAGGGAGATGGAGAGGGTGATGGCGCCGTTGCAACAGGCGGTGGGGGTCTCGGCGGGGAGCGACACGGTGTACCATGCCATTGCAGAGCAGCTGGAGGTGTAGCCAGGGTGGGGGCTCATCAGCATCGACGTGAAGAACGCATACAACTCCCTCGAGCGCGCGTCTATCTTCGAGGCATTGCGCAAGAGGGGGTTTGAGCGGCTGGTACCGGGGCTGGCGTTATGGTACGACCAGCCCTCGGACCTCTACTACCAGGGAGGGGTTCAGCCGNGCAGCCAGGGTGGGGGCTCATCAGCATCGACGTGAAGAACGCATACAACTCCCTCGAGCGCGCGTCTATCTTCGAGGCATTGCGCAAGAGGGGGTTTGAGCGGCTGGTACCGGGGCTGGCGTTATGGTACGACCAGTCCTCGGACCTCTACTACCAGGGAGGGGTTCAGCCGAGCGTTCTCCTGTCGGCGAGGGGGGTGAGGCAGGGAGATCCGATCAGCCCACTCCTCTACTCGCTGGCCTAGCAAGATGCGCTAGAGGCGGCACAGACGGCGATGGGAGATGCCGGACGGGTCATCGCCTACCTCGACGACACCTACCTGATGGGCCCACCAGAGTCCTTGGCAGCAGCGTACGGGGCGCTCACGGTGGGGTTGGGAGCGCTGGGGATGGAGGTACAGCCCCGCAAGTGCCAGCTGTTCCTGCCCGCGAGGGCGGGTCCGGTGCCTGCGGGGCTGGCGGACATGGCCTGGACGACGGAGGGCATGGTGGTGCTGGGTGCCCCACTCGGGAGTGAGCGGTTTTGCCGGGAGCGGCTGGAGGTGACGGTGCAGGCGGTAGAGAGCACGCTGGAGGGGCTGGCGGAGCTGCCGGACTTGCAGGCGGCCTTTGGTATCCTCAGGGAGTGCACCACCCGCCGGCTCCAGCACGCGACTCGCCAGACACCGCCGTCTGAGTGGTGGAGGGAGCGCCTCCGGCGCTTCGATGAGAGAGTGGGGGCGTGCTTGCGACGCATGTTGAGACTGGGGGAGGTGCAGGGGGGACGGGAGCGGAGAGCAGTGGAGCATGCCGAGACCCAGGCGCACCTCCCGTTGCGCACCTCCCGTTGCGCTTGGGAGACCCTGGCCCCCCTGTCGTACATGTGCAGCAGACTCCAGTCTTGGCAGGCGGTCAGGCCCCTCATAAAGCGACGAGGAGAGGGGGTGAGTGCAGCTGCGGAGGGGGAGGGGAGGGCAGAGTGGTGCCGGGGGAGCTTTGAGGAGTTGAGGACGTTGGCGCTGAGAGGCTATGGAGAGGACGTGGGCAGGAGAGTCCCGAGCTTGGCAGAGTGCGAGAGTGGCTGCCCGAAGCGCCTGTTCCAAGACTTGTCTGGAGCAGTGCACGAGGCGCAGCTAGCGTCGCTCTGGGCCAGGGTGGGAGAGGAGCTGGAGAGAGAGGAGGCTTTGCCGCAGCTGCAGCGATTGACCTCCTTGCAGGGGGAGCACAGCGGCGAATGGCTGCTGGCGCACCCCCACTAGGTTGCAGACAGACTATACATGGGGCCGGAGGACTGGAGGGTGGCTTGCAGGTTTCGGCTGGGCCTGCCCCTTGCACACGTCCGGCACACTCCGATCTGCGGATGTAGGGAGCGCTGCGCCATCCGCCCCTGCGCCCCGCAGCATGCCCTGCATTGCGCCGAGGGAGGAGCAACGATAGCGGCACATGACGCCGTGAAGCGGGAGCTCGCGGCGGCCATGAGGGAGAGCGACATGGGCGGAGTGACGGTGGAGCATTCCGGTATCCTCCCGGAGGGGCGCGCGGATATCACGTGCCTGGATCCGGCGACGGGACACCTTCTGGTCCTGGACGTGGTGATAGCTGACCCGCAGCGACCGAGTCTGGGCAGGCAGTCGGTGGAGAGGGGAGGAGTGGCACTGGAGCAGGCGGTACGGGCGAAGGAGGCGAAGTATGGGCGGTGGCGGGATGTGGCGGAGAGAGACAGGCTGGTGTTCAGCATCCCGGCCATGGAGACTTTCGGCACCTTCTCGAGGAGCCTCGACCGGGTGCTGAAAGCCTGCACGGAGGCGACGCAGCAGAGGTTGGTGCGACAGGGGGGAGCGGCAGGGGTGGCGGCACCAGTGCGGGCCCTCCTCAACCAGAGGGTGGGGGTGGCCCTCCAGCGCGCACAGGCACAACAGATCCGGAAGCGGGCCATGGCGTGGGCCAGAGACGACTTTCGCAGGAGATGTGGCGAGGGCCATCCGAGCCCTGTGGAGGCGGGAGGAGGGTGTTGAGTTGGCAGACATTGGCAGGGTGGCACGAGAGTAGAGGGGGCGGGGCATGACCGCCTCGCGGCCCGCACATGGACCCCTTGCGTATGTGGTGGCGGCAGGGCTCTCTTGTGTGGTGCTTTCCCTCTGGTCCTTGTCTCGTGCTTGCATGTCCAGGACTAGATGGTTGCTCGGTTGCATGCGGGTACGACCCTCTGTTGCATGCAGACATGGCTCTCTCCTTTGCATGCAGACATGACACTCCCTTGCATGCGGACCCAGTTGCATGATGTACCTCGACAGTCCATTTCATTTAATGAGAGCGATATGTTTAATCTCTACTAATCAAGATTCTAATTTTTTCTTGTACAAACGTCTAGCTCTTTTCTTGCAAATATACACGCTAAACTTCTAATAACAAAAAGATCCTAGCAGCAAGGATACGGGCCCTTATAACCTGTCACTCAAAGCAACTTGGTATTAGAGCAGTATGTTGTGCTCTTAGCACAGTGCAACATCAGCAGTATCAATGGACTACATTGATGGTGGAAAAGTCTGCACTAGCCCTTCACAAATGCTCAAACAGAGACATAGATGACACCACTTTGTAAACGTGCATAAATGTTGATCCACATGCACAATTGTCATGAGCAGCATGGAGGAGGATAATGCTATATCAGCTTCTCCTGAATGAGATGATCAATAGGTCGTGCGTGGGCAAAGAGAAAAGTCACTATGTCATAGATCACGCATGATGCCAAACAGCAAAGGCACAATGTTTCACTGAGCAGATGCAGAGTGTGAAACAATAGGAAGCCATAACACGTCAAATTGTAAAACGTGAGAGGGAGGGAATGAGAAAGTAGATTAGAGCCCACAAACTCTTATGTGAGCGGAAGTAGCTCATTCACGCTGCTCAAGCTTTGTAGAAACAACAGGAGTAATAGTCACATGCGGCTCAGACCATCCGATCACACAACTTTAGCAGCAGTTGACATGGCTTCAGCAAGAATGATAGCTTCAATAGCAAAAGCTTCGACATTTTTAGCAACAAAAAATGTTGTGGTAACAAGGATTGCATGCGTCTTCACAATTGCCTCAAGTCAGTCCTCCTTCCATCGTGCAACCAGCCATACGTCCATATGTGCAGCCTCTTGCACCATCTCATGGAGGCATGCCACAGCGGTTTGTGGCTCAATAGCCATAACTTGCCTCGATGGTATAGTTATTACAGGTGCACCAATCATCAATGCCACGATATTTTACGGCTCAATCAGTACCAATAGCAGCACTACCAAATGCGTCACACCCAGCGGCATTGTACTCTGTGCAGGTCCAACCAACAGAAACACAAAGTAAGGCATATCAAGACGTGGAGGACGGTGTATCCGAAGCAACATTGTCATTTAATCTTCACAAGGTCAAGGTTGACAAACTTGAGGGTGTAGACTTTCCACACTGGATGTGCAAGTTTAAATAAATGGGCCGGATTCATGGAAGTTGGAATTTCAAAGTTGATACTACGCACCTTTGTCCTCACGATCACCGTCTTATATGGCGGAAGAGTTCAACCTCTTCATTGAGATATGGTTAATACATGGTATACCACACATGTAGTACATCAAGATCCTGGAAGTTTACTTACATGCATACAGTTGTTGCATCATGAGTTTCTTAAAGAGCAATATGATTTTTATTGTTCCAGTAAGTTACATTATTTTTTGTTAGAACTAAATCAAAATCATATCCTATTAAAAGACAATATTCCTTAGCTTGATCATTCTCTTTCTTGTCATGTCCTTTTGGGTATGTTTGTTAGTCACAGTCCGTTTCTAATATATTCTAACAAAATAGATGTTACCTTGTGTTAAGAAATAGGACATCATGCATCCTTACAACAAGGTCAAGAGAGGATGTTTATGTAATTTACTTTATAGTAGCCTCTTTCCAACATATTGAGTGTATTTGGAGAGTGTATCAAGCATTGCATTATAAAGAAGAAAAAATATTATATCATGTAGATCTAAAATCGCCCTCCCATCCCCTCCTCCAAAACTTCATGAGTGTATTCGGGGATGTTTCGAGGAGTGTATTGTGAATACAAACCCCAAAACACATAAGTTTATTGATATATTTGCATACTCAATTGGCCTTCCCCTAGATACATTACCAAAAATACTCCCACAACATACTACTGACTTTGGGAGAGAGGAGGGGAGGGGGCGTTCCTCCCTACCTCCAAAAGTTGAAAAGTACATCTTCTGAGTGTATTGGGAAGTGTGGCTAGGACACAATACATTAGATACACATGTGTATTTATTTACAAGCTGCTACATCAATCTACCATTTAGGTTTAAAAATGCCAGACAACTCTGTGCACAAAACATCCCAGTGGAAAGCATGCCACGTGGGACTCTGATGCACACAAGAAAAATTACCTTGTAGAGCTTGTGTTTGTCTCCAGCCATGCTTGGATGTTGCCGCAGCCAATGCATATGTAGCATGCATCCATTTTAACACTTGTCTTCTACAAACAGAAAATGATTATGCGCTCAACGGTTTCCTTAGCTTCTTTTCTTCTTGGGGATCAAGGTAGTTCACATGTTTTTGGTGCGATATGTCCGTGGTCGTCATCTGTCCACTGAGATCGATTGGTATCCTAGTGCCAATGAATATCCATAAGATTGTATCGCCAACTTCAAACTGTGCCCCTTGAACAGAGGTTGCAAGGGAAATTCATTACGTATTACCATTGACTCTTGCAGTGCTCAAGTACATTTTCTGACTCATTATCCATATCCAAACCATTGGCCCTATGTAACGGGTCAAACCTCCAGCTCCTGCTCTAAAGTCGTCGTCGGAGTTTGCAGAATTGCATTCTAAGTCTGCGTCAGGGGTTTACCCCCTTCGCAGGACTCAGGGGAAATCGTCATCAACGACCCAGAGTAGGGAGACTCGAATATTTCTAGCCTTTGGAGGCCCATTTCCACTTTTAACCCTACCCCTCATTTTGGGATCCAAACCGGGAGTTTTAACATCAAAATCGTGTGTTCGCATGAGTTATTTCGTTATTTTATGTCGAAGTTCGTCGCAAACGAACTTCGTTTTATGTTTTAACGTTCAAGCACGAAATCGTCGCATGCAAGACACGCTGGCGATTTCGCGCTAGTTTCTCTCGTCTCTCGTCCCTCGTCCCCCTCCCTCGTCCTCGCTCGCTCGCTTGCAAGGAGGGCGAGTGGGGGCGAGGGCACGAGGCGACAAGGCCTCGCCCTCGAGGCCCTCGCGGGTCCTCAGCCGCTGATCGGGCTCAGGCCGCGATCAGCGGCTGGCGGCTGGCGGCTGGCCGGCTGGTGGCCGGCCGGTCACTCGGTCGGCCGTTAGTCATCCAGCCGGCTGGCAACCAACTGGCCGACGGCCAGGGAAGTGCTGGCCGTCGGCCAGCCTTTGCTGACGCGTGGGGTGGTGCGCAACCACCCCTCGCTTGAGCGAGGAGGGAGGGCCCAACCGGCCCTCCCGCTACATTCCTCCCCACTTATTATGAGCCGTCTCGGTTCATGAACAACAAGCAGGATTTTCAGTTAGTGAGTCATCAACATTGTGAAAGAAAATTAATAATTTAAATCACCAGCTAAACATGAACACATGCATGGTACTTGGACCTAAGCTGCAACTTGTAGGTCAGCACGGCTAGCGGCCTCCCCCCTTTAGGCAGGAGCGTCTGCGCGACAACCATGTTGGGCGTCCCCAACCTCCTATGGTCGCATTCCATGAATGTCATCATGCGAGAATGTTGTTCACTTTTTCTGCGTTTAGGTGGTGCCCCGTAACACGTGGCAATCTGTGGGAGCTGCCAGCTTGCTCCAATACTCGTTGACCACCCCTAAGGGAGACCGATATTCGGGCTCCCATGAGTTGTGTTCACGTCCACACCCGGCCCAATGAACAAGGTATTCCCTAACAACCCGCGACCGGAGGGTACACTTTCGGTGTTGGAGTGAGCAAAGGAACTCGTATTGACCGTCGGCAGCAAGTACTGTCGGTGGTGGCTAAAAGGTTCCCTCTGCCGTGTATGGAGCCAACAGACTCACATGAAACACGTCATGTATCTTCATACTCGGCGGAAGCAGCAATCAGTATGCCACCGGCCCGATGCGTGCAACGATGGGAAACGGCCCAATCCACTTCGGTAGAAGTTTTTGTGCCCCTGGCGACTTCATCCGAAGATTCTTAGTGCTAAGAAGCACTTTGTCACTGATGCCAAACAAGACCTTACGGCGACTTTTGTCGGCATATGCCTTTTGTCGTTGCCGAGCAGCTTGAAGGTGACCCTTCGCCTCCTGTAACAAAGAGTCTATGCGCACGGCAAAGGCTTGAGCAGAAGGAACCTGTCCTCCTGTACTCCCACTATTCACCAATGAAGAGGGCACCACTGGATGCCGACCATTGTTCAACACAAACGGCGTGAACAGTGTAGACTCGTTCACCGAGTTATTCACCGCAAACTCTGCCGGTGCTACGAATTCGTCCCAGTCATTCATGGCAAGGTCCACGTACATGCGGAGCATTTGTTCCAATGTGCGGTTCAGGTACTCTGTTTGTCCATCAGTTTGAGGGTGAATCACTGTCGACATTTGCGACTCACTACCAAAATACTCGTGCATCATTTGTCAGAACTTACTAGCAGATTTTCGATCTCGATCGGAGATAATGCGCAACGGCAAGCTGTGATACTTTACGACACCCTCAAAGAAGAGACGAGCGGTCTCCTCTGCGTTCTTGTCTGTGGTTGTAGGTATGAAGTGTGTCATCTTTGTTTGAAGATCCACAACCACTAGTATTGCATCGTGGCCACGGGCCACGTCCGGAAGACCAGTAATGAAGTCCATGTTGACGCATTCCCATGGAGTCCAAGGAATGGGAAGCTGTTGGCGGAGTCAAGCAGGCTTTTTTTTACTAGCCTCATTCCGAAGACATGGATGGCATGTCATGCAATAATTTCGGACATCAAAACTCTATCCTGGCAACCAATTGTGGTCCGAGAGTGCCTGTCTAGTTTTTCGAGGTCCCACATGACCTGCAGTCGGCAGGTCGTGGAACTGGGAGATGATCTGTGCATGAAGGTCTCCCGAGTTTGGCACAACAACTTGTTCTCCGTGCCAGAAGATTCCTGCGGCCTCCACCAATCCGTACTTGTCCAGATTTTTAGAGTCTTGAAACCAAGAATCCACGCAGTATCCCATCCCGATCCTATTTACAAAACCGTTGTAGTGGAAAATCTCTCGTGGTGGTTGCCGCAAAGGTGTAGGGGGTTCTGGTGTTTGTACGATTCCTGTCCCAATGGCCATAAAACATCCACCAACCTCGGTGGTTGCCTTAATTTCCACAGGCTGTCGGCTTAGTGGATCGGCCACATTGATGCGTCCAGGCCGGTATTCCCATATAAACGAGAAGCGGCTCAGGTATTCACTCCAACGTCTTGCCGTCTTGACAGGTTTGGTTGCGTCTGAAAAAACACCAATGGGTTATGGTCGGTCACGACCGTCACATCCCCTTCAGCACCCTCGAGGTAGCAACGCCACATTTTGAAAGCGTGTACTATCGGAAGGAGCTCTTGATGCTCTGTCGTGTACCGCGTTTCTACGGGAATGAGCTTCCGGCTTTCATACGCAACTGGGTGACCATTTTGCATGAGGGCGGATCCGAGTCCTACTACCGATGCATCACATCAAACCTCCCACGGTTGCAATGGATCTGGAAGATCTAGGACGGGCACCGTGGATAGAAGCTCTTTGTCTTTGAGAAAAGCGTTCTCGTAATCAGATGTCCATTCCCAAAACACGTCTTTTCACGTGAGCCTGGTTAGCGGTGCTACCAAGGTCAAATACCCTTGCATAAACCGTCAAAACTAGTTTGCAAGGCCAAGGAAAGACCTAATTTGCCCATCATTTTTGGGACGTGGCCAGTCCACAACGACTTGGACCTTTCGTGGGTTGACACAGATGTCGTCCTTGCCTACGATGTGTCCAAGGTATTCGAGCTCATCTTATGCAAACTTGCACTTACTCACTTTTGCATAGAACATATGTTTCCAAAGGATTGCAAGAACTTCGCGCATATGCTCTATGTGCTCTTCCAATGATTTGGAAAAAACCAGGATGTCGTCAAGGTAAACCAAGACAAACCGACTGAGTTTCTTGACAAACGTTCGGTTCATTTCTCCTTGGAAGGTTGCCGGGGCATTTGTAAGCCCGAAGCATAACACTCGGAACTGATAGTATCCCATGTGCGTTCGAAACGTGGTTTTGGACACATCATCTTCCGTGATGTAGATTCGATGGTACCCTTGGGATAAATCCAAGGATGAAAACACTTTTGCCCCTTGAAGTTTGTAAAAAAGGTGCTCAATCCACGGTAAGGGGAATCGATTTTTCACCGTCAACTTGTTCAACGCCCGGCAATCCACGCACATGCATAAACCACCGTCTTTTTTGTTCACAAAAAGGATCGGCGCACCGTACGGCGAGCTACTTGGCTCAATCCACCCTTTTGCAAGGTATGCTTTGATTTGGTGTTCGGTCTCTCGCCTTTCTACTGGACTAAGGCAATACATGGGTCTGAACGGAGGAGTCGCCTCCGGTTGTAGCGGAATTGTGTGGCCCATGTGTCTCTCTGGTGGAAGCCAAGCCGGTGAGTCTTGGAATACAACCGAGAACTGCGCCAATAGAGATTTGATCTATTGTGGCATGTCTTCCTTCACGTCTTCCTCCACTTTCTACAGCTAAGCCAAGAAGTATCGACAACCTTGTCCAATACGTCTCTTGACCTGCATCGCAGACAAGCTGGCATGGACTTTGAGTCGGGTCGGTGATAATTCCGTACTCGGAATCAACGTAAAGCGGCGCTGTCCTTTTTGGAGGATCAAACGCTTTGATTCAAAGTACATTAGAGCCTTGTTTTCATGGAGCCAGGGATCGCCTAGCACCACATCAAACAGGTCAAGAAGGTTGAGTACCTTCAACGTGACACTCTGTATGTACCCTTGAATACAAATTTTTGCTTTACAAGTACCGATCACGGGTACCGTATGGTTGTCACTGACAACAATTGCGCAATTCGATGGCTCGTACTTTAGGCCAACTTGTCGGGTAATGCCAAGGCTAACAAAAGAGTTGCCTCTTCCAGTGTCAGCAACTACATTCACGGGAGCACCAGCTAGGTGTCCTTTGAACTGCATCGTCATGTTGCCTCTACTCTTCTGAGTGAACAGGCTCGACGACGGCAAGCCGAGTTTGTGAAAAACACGGAATCTGTACGACAGGCGTTGCAACTCCCATGATTCACCCCATCGAGTCCACATCTTATGGGCACGTGTGAATTTGGCTAGCACCAGTCTTTAAATTTGATTGGGTCAAAATCGTCGAATAAAGGTACCGCGAACGTGATTGAACTCATTACTTTGAGGGTATTTTCTTCAATCATTGTGTCATACAACTCTTGCAAAGTGGTTGGTGTAGCCACCACTAAGCATGTACGATCATGCATCTCGTCCGAAAATGCAAGGTTTTGTGGGCAATGTCGGTCAGCAAGTGTAGAATGCGGTTCAACAAGAGGAGAGAAAACAACATCGAAATTTGAACTCATCAAAAACTCAAATTGTTTAACATCCTCATTTGAAAACATGAACCCACGCTCATGATCCAGTTTCACCCATGAGTGGTCCCCACTAACGTCACTCAGGGGTGGGGAAAACCCGCCCCACAGCCTTGTCCGTTACCACGGCCGGACCCATTGCCGCGACCGCGACCCTGTCCACGGCCCTGTCTGCGGCCTCCTGCTGCACCATCCCCACGAGGTGCTGCTGTTGCAGCTAACGCCACGGCCTCTTGGCCACCACCAGCAGCCTTAGGGTACTGAGCCCTAAAGTGGCCCGACTGCATGCAATTGTGGTAGAGCCCTTCACGGAAGGCTGCGTTACGACGCTCACGCGCCGCCTGCAGCTCGTCATTCTCGCAGCTGCGCTTGTTGTTGGGGCCCTTGTGTCCACCAGCCTTCTTGGCTGGAGGGTTTGCGGGCTGGTTGTCCTTGGCCCCGCCTTGCTGTCTAGCTGACCCATCACTCCCTGCAGCGTCCATGCACATGTTTGGCCTTGCTGTGTACGCGTGTTCGGCCGTGCATCAGAGTAGTGCTTCGGGTTCGCCGAATACACTTTGCTCATGTAGACCCGCAACGCCCTCCGGCTTGTCCAAGCTTGGTCAATGGCTGTCGTAGGGGTCTTTTCCTTTAGCTTCTTATTGGCGAGACCATCACGCAAGTACTCCAGCAACATGCACTCTGGGTACTTGAAGGTCTGAGTCCCATCGTCCTCGGTGAAGCTTTCAGCTTCCTCCATGAGTGCGATGAACTCGCTCAAGTAAGATTTGAGTGAGATGCCCAGCTGCCTGAAGTCCTTAATCTTGTGGAAGGCGCGTTGTGCCTCCTTACGTTGGGTGCACTTCTTACGCATGATCGCGCAGAAGGTCTCCCATGGCATGTACTGCCACTCGAGGTGCGGCTGCTATGTACTCCACTCCTTGACCACATACTTGAAGAGTTTGTCTTCAAGTCGCGTCGTGGCAAGGTCGCCCCACTGGCTGAGTAGAGCCTTGTGGACATGTAGAATGTGCTCCATGCGATTCAGCTAGTCGGTCAGCTTCACGCCCTTCCGGAAGATCTCCACACTGTGGAGGAAGGACGTGTTCATGACCGACCCCGAAGTCATCAAGGTTAGGCAAGTCGTCACTGCCACCAGAAGTGTCATCCGCAGCTGCGGCACGCTGCGCTTGCTGTTGCATCCGCACCTGGGTCACGCTCTGCAATGCCTGAGGTCGTTGCATCGGCGGCTTGCCTCATGGGCGGCCAGTTGCTACAGCTAGCGATCACGGTCGAGGTCCGTGATGCTCTGCCCGACGTGGGTGAGCATGTTGGCGAACGCGAACTTGAGCTCTGATGTCGTCAAAGCATCGACGATAGCCTCCAGGGCCTTGCATTGTCCACTGCAGGAGGGTATGGTTTGCGTACACGCCTCCAAGGAGTCCCGCCTTTCGGATGAGACTGTCGTCGGCATCGACGCTCGAGTGGCCGCTGCCCTGCCCCATTACGGCCACATAGAAGGAAGGGGGGTCAGCCCCCATTCCTCCGAGTGGTGCCGTACCTCCACCGTCGGTGGTGAACTTGAGTCGGCCTGCTGCCTCAGCAGCAAAGGCCGCGAGCCTACGATGGTCATCGCAAATTGCCTTCGCGGCATCATCGTCCGGCTCGTTCTCGCAGGAACTTCCCATGTGACTGCTTTCAGTGCCCTTGCTGCTCTCGGCAGTCTCGCTGCCGTCGGCAACTTCAGGCAATCCGGCGGGCGCCTTATCCTTCTCGAGCAGCCGGCTTGAGTTTGCCACACGATGATGGCGATGGTCGTGATCCTTTTCGCCTTCGCCATCGTCGGTGTCGTGCTCTTCGTCGGGGTCCCCTTTTGGGAGATCCTCCTCCATCGCGTCGTCCTTCGCGTGGGGATCGCCCACGTGCACGTCGACGTGCTCGTCGAGCACTTTTTTGGCCTGTGTATGCTTCTCAGTGTCACCAAGGTTGGCGCCGGTTGCCTTAGGCGGTACGGTGGCCTTAGGCGGTACGGTTGTCTTAGGCGGTATGATTGCCTTAGGCGGTACGGTTGCCTTTGGATTGGCAACCGTGCTCGCGGCGGCGGCTCCCAAAATTTGGAGTCCGTCGAGGGCGTGTGGTGAGAACTTCATCACCTTGCCCTTGTTGGTTTTGGACGGTCCGGCACTTGCCATCTCGTCGCCTGTGCAACTAGCACGTGAAGATCATTGTGAGGATCACACACAACGTTAAGGAGGAATCGCCTCCCACAAACCCTCATGCTCTCACGATCGGTGAGACAATTATAAATTCAATTTCTATTTTCCTAGGCCGCCACGTTGGCACAAGGTCGTGGTTTTTGGAACTAGAATTCCAAATCCGTGACTCACGGTGATTGGCAAGGACTAGTACCTAGAAAAACAGAAAATGGAAATACAAAGGAATGACAAAATGGATGTGAGTGTCACTCACAAGACAAAGGCAAAGAATGGCAAAGGAGTTCTAGTAAATCCTAGCATCTCCTTCATCCCTCTTCTAACTTCTTGTCCTCCCTTTGTCTTCTTGTCCTCCTTGGACTCCACTTGAGTCTCTGTGCGCCTTGCGCCCTTTGGCGACGTCTTCCTAGAGCCGGCGGCGTTGGGGAAGCCGCCAAAATCTTGAAGGTGTTGTCCTTCCTCCTTTTTTGGGTGCTCTCAGGTCGTGAGAGCTCCTGGCCTTGTGAAAAAAAGCTGTCCTAGTTTTTTTGGATGAAGGAGGGAGGAGGGAACCTTGAAAAGAGGGGAATAACTTGGAGGTTTGGGGGTGGGCGCTCCCCACCCCGTCCCACAAAATCTCGTAGGTCCCCTAGAGATGAGGAGAGACTGGAGGGAAGAGGCTCCACCAAGTAGAGCTCTTTTTCAGCTCTCCTATGTACTTTGCGGCACTTCAATCCGTTAAGTGTAGATGCGGTAGTCCATTGTGGTGTTTCTGCTGATGCTTGTAGCTGTTGGCGGTATTTTATGTGGGACGTAGCCGCCGTTTCCATCGAACCCTTGGTCGCGAGGGTCGTCTGGCTTTGAGAACCACTGTAACGG
This sequence comes from Penium margaritaceum, assembly GCA_023375785.1. Taxonomy (NCBI): domain Eukaryota; kingdom Viridiplantae; phylum Streptophyta; class Zygnematophyceae; order Desmidiales; family Peniaceae; genus Penium; species Penium margaritaceum. Next base: position 137,823 of record SZWC01001160.1, on the reverse strand, counting down.
GTCGAACCTCCAGCTCCTGCTCTAAAGTCGTTGTCGGAGTTCGCAAAATCGCGTTCTTACTCCGCGTCAGGGGTTTACCTCCTTCGCAGGACTGAGGGGCAATCGTCATCAACGACCCATAGCAGGGAGACTCGAATATTTCTAGTCTCCGGTGGCCCATTTCTGTTTTTTAACCTACCCCTGGTTTTGGGACCCAAACCGGGGTTTTTACCTCGAACTCTTGTGTTCGCACGAGTTATTTCGTTATTTTATGTCGAAGTTTGTCGCAAACGAACTTCGATTTACGTTTTGACGTTGTCACGCGAAATCGTCGCGTGCGAGACACGCTGGCGATTTCTCGCCAGTTTCTCTCGTCTCTCGTCCCTCCTCCCCCTCCCTCGTCCTCGCTCGCTCGCTTGCGAGGAGGGCGAGAGGGGGCGAGGGCATGAGGCCACGAGGCCTTGCCCTCGAGGCCCTTGCGGGCCCTCAGCCCCCGATCCGGCTTAGGCCGCGATCGGCGGCTGGCGGCTGGCGGCTGGCCGGTTGGTGGCCGGCCGGTCACTCGGCCGGCCGTCGGTCATCCAGCCGGCCGGCAGCCAGCTGGCCGGCGGCCAGGGAAGTGCTGGCCGTCGGCCAGGCTTCGCTGACGCGAGGGATGGTGCACATCCACCCCTCGTTTCAGCGAGGAGGGAGGGCCGAACTGGCCCTCCCGCTACATCCTATCAATATGGTGGGATCAAAGGATCTGGAAAAGGCTTGGGAAATTTGGAGTTTGTTCAGGATTTGGATGTTTATCTCGCCAAGTACTACTTTCACGGCCGCAATGGTCATCATCACTCTGTTGCCAAGTTGAGCTGTCAAAGAAGGTGTGTGTTGAGATCCTCAAGCACAAAGCAATTCCGGCACATATTGTCGTTGATTCGCGGTTGTTAACTCGTGTCTCCATGTGTCTACCTAGAGGGAGGAAACCACAAGGAAATTTTTGTGGCTGTGATACCAATAATTTGATGACTGTCATAGTCCAATTTCCAGGATAAGTCAGGTGTTTGACGATGCCTATCATTATTACGGCATGAGGAAGTCGTGTGCTTTGTGATAGATCCTTGTCGATAAACAATGATGTTGTCCGATGCGCTCATGATCATCGTCTTGAAGCTCTACGAAGCCATGGATGGCAAAGGTGTGATGAACACTTGTGCATGGTCGTTGAATGTGGAAGCTATTGTTCATTTTCTCTCCACCACTGTTTTATTATGGTAGCAAGTGTTATGCAACAAAGTGTATGATGGTTCAGATGTAGAATGCTATAAAGCAGTACATTATTCAGATAAAATGAACTCAACAATTTGAAAGATAATTGAGTATACTTCACTTAAAAGTTTCAAAACAGTCAAGTGAATACATGAAACTATGAGAATGAAAACACAAACTACTGAGGTATTAGGTACATGATGAGTGCCATACGTGTAGGATTCCAATGGTATTGGTTTAAGTAGTCGACAATTATTTTATACACGAGACGTTTAAACTTCTAGCACCACCAAACACATGTTGGAATGTCAAAGTGTTGTCTTGAATATTCGGAGTAAAATGATGCTTTAGGAAAAAAATCAGTTAAGATGTCGTGTAAATGATGTTTCTTGATTTGACACGCGGTGGACTACAAATACAAGAGCAAAGGCATCCATGTGTTGCGTTTAGGGAATCATATACGTCACAAATATAGTTATTGCTACCACTCTTGCTACATCAACCCCTTGATCATGTTGACCTTTTTCTTTGAGTTAAAATTCTAGGTTCAATGACGTAGCTTTCGTTGTCATCCATGTCACGACCATCCAAAGAAGATTATCTTGGCAAACTATGAGTACGGAAGGGATCTATAACTCAAGAAGAAATAGTGGTTTTACCATATCAACACCCAAAGATGCTCATTCTAGAAACTCTTTACCATCGAATCATTCCTCCGCCCCCTTAGTGGTGCCACATTTTTTGCATCCCAACATTATCCATTGGACACGAGTTGCAACTGTTACAGTGAAGGATGCTTTGGTGTCCTGAAAACTTTAGTTGATGGAGAATCGGATAGAAATAAGGCTTAATTGAGATATTTCTATGGTTCTTTTTGGGCTAATGGATCCGTTTGGGATATCTATTATTGCTATAATCTTCCTCCAAGCATGTTTATACAAGGGATTGGATCCACCATGAAGCTGTTCATGCCAACTCAATGATGTCAAAAACATGTGAAGAGAAGAAACACCAGTGTGCAGAGTTCACACATTCCATGTGGACACACATATACACAAATACACACACACACACACACTCTCTCTCTCTCTCTCTCTCTCTCTCTCTCTATCACACACACACATGCNCAACACTCCCCCATGACCCGATGGTACGCATGTCCATACGCGTGCAGCACTGGTGCAACCACATAGTGAATGACACAGACAGATGAGACAGCAACGTACATCCCACACTCAACCACTATCACGCACGGGGCGAAGCCCAAC
>SZWC01001160.1:58619-73632 GCA_023375785.1 Penium margaritaceum | reverse complement strand
GTGTTGGTGTGGGCAGTGGTGGTGGGGGCAGTGGTGGTGGGGGCAGTGGTGGTGGGGGCAGTGGTAGACGGAGCAGTGACGGAAGCGGTGCCATTAGCAGCAGCGGGCAGGCGCCGTTGAGAGCAACGGCGACAGTGTAGGTGGCAGTGGCTGCGGCACCAACAGCAATGGTGGCAACAGCAGCGTCTGCGGCAGTTGCGCTGGCGGCGGCAGTGGCAACAGAGGCACTGCCACGGCCATGGCGACAGAGAAGGCGGCGGTGGCGGCGGCGGCGGCGGCGGCGGTGGCGGCTGCGGAGACCGCAACTGCAGCGGCAATTGCCCCGGCAAATGGTGAGGGCAACAGCAGCAGCAGCGACGGCGGCCAGAACATAGTCTAGCTTACCATCCGTCTTTCCCTCTCTGCTCCCGCCGTGCTGCCGTGTCCAGATTCCACATCTCGTCCCCCTCCTTGTTCAACCCCTCCAGCTGCCCCTCCTCCTCCTCCCCCGACTGCGGTACGCATGGTCGTGTTCATCGCAAGGATGGAACAGGTGACGCCAGCAGTGGCTGGCGAGGCAGGTTGAATCAACAGGCGACGTCAGCAGGATCCGAACGTCTCAAACCGAACGCGTCAATTGTGCAGCAAAGAGAATGAAATAGACATGCCGTGTCTGATGTCTTGTCCGACGTACAACCGCCTAGCAGAGCAAGCGTGAGGACCAGGACATCATTCCTCTGCTACTGCCGCCGCAGCCGCCGCAGCCGCCGCTGCTGCCGCTGCCTCCGCATCCACTGCCGCTGCCGATGCCCGCAGCCGTTGCTCATGCTGATGCAACCAGTTCCAACCGGAGGATCCGCCGACAAGGGTGCTTTTGTTTCGGCAAATATGTAAAACCACAGAAAGTAGAAGAAAACAGTCCAATCTAATCAACCTAACATACAGGTGACTCCATGCTTTCTAACATAGATTGTCAATGACAACAAGTTTCTGAATACTGTAACCACCACCGAGCGGGCCGTTTTGCGTATCTGGCCATGTTTTTGAATTCTCTTATGTCTACGGCCGATCAACCTCAACCTTTTCCGAATCCAGCCTTCTTTGGAGCTCGGATGACATGTCAGGCCAACTTCGTTGGTGTTTGAGCAAGAATGGACATGGGGCACGATGCCTGCCCCAGCCTTGGCGAAATCAGACCGAAGCACCTCAAGGTAGCTGAAGTAAGTGGCGGAAGTAGCCAAGGAGAGTCGTCAAAGCAGGTAGCTAAAGCGACAGGGGGAGCAGAAGGCTACAACATCAAAAAGTAAGACTAGCAGCGGGCTTTTATACTCGCAAGCCAGGGTGGCTGTAACAGGTTGGCGGTCCAAGCAGGCGATCCCAGTGGCGATCCTGCCTCGCAAGCACCTCGTCAGTGGAAGCTTCTGGAGCCTTCCACAACACAGCCAAGCCTGTGCATGAGAGACATGATGTCTTCGACTGTGGGATGTTGCTTCTGCATGAAGCAACCTCGGTGGTGAGTGGGCAGGTGAACCCAGCCTCACCCAAAATAATCTTTCTGCTCCACCCAACTTTCTCCGACCGGACAACGGCCCCGACAAAACCCAGGAAAGCTCAGATCGAGTGTTTCCAAGCCGATACTCAATCGATTCGAGCCCCGTTTTTCCCTTCAAATTCTCAACAGTCGGAGAAACCCTAGAGCAGCCCTGAAGTCTCTTCTAATAGTAGACCTTTTTTTGGGCAGTTGAAACCTCCACCGATCACTCATTTCTCCACGCATTCATCAGCGCACCTATCGAAGGGGAGTGTTAGAGTGAGCGATAATTGCGTTGAGCGAGAGCTTCGACATGGCGCAATCGGATAAAAGATCGGAGGTTTGTACGCGAAGTTATGAATTCATATCCGAAAACACCCGGGTGCGACTTGACCAAGAATTTGTGATGAACAGGCAGGTTTAAATTCTGGCATCCAGCTCCAAGGGGGGAAAGGAGCTTGAATCTTTGTGTGTTGCATGCACAGCAGGGTTATGCATGCCTACTGGCTCAGCCTAGTCAGCAGCTACTTAGTGCAAGCAAGCACAGTTGGGTACTTGGCCGAGACCAGTCAAGGTGGGGTTACACCTTACTGGACTGTCGTGACAGCTTGTATCAGCACATGCAAGCATGGCTCTAGAGCAGGGACCACTCTACATCAGGTGTTGCATGCACAACTCAACATTGCATCAGCTACCACATGTACGACTTAGCAGTTGCATCAACTACTACATGCACGACTCAATAGCTACATGCGGAGCCAAGAGTGGAGCCTGCCCTACGTCAGCGGCAATATGCACGACTCAGCAGCTAGGACCACGACTAAGTTGCCAGCATTCAGGAAGCTTCCTTAAGGAGGAAGCTGCGTGCCTTGCACCGGGAAGATTCCTTCAGGAGGAAGCTACAACCTTGATGCAGGACGTTTCCTCTAGGCACAGTACAGCTGGTTAACTTGCCAGGATCCCAGTATAGAAGTAGAATGGACTCATTCACTCCAGTAACTCCAGCAGAAACTACAACAACCCCATACAATAACTCAATAGTTGCACCATTAGTCCTTCTTTGCCAGACAACACCTCAGACCAAGATTCTACTGACGCTCTCTCACCTGAAGACCCACGTGAGCCTGACAGCCTTTTGCCAGCCTGGGTTGGTGGACGCCCCTGACTACCTGAAAGCTTGAATACGTAGAAGAGGTGGCCAGACTACGCCTAAGACTGGAGAGCAGCCTTGCTACGGCTGCCTCTCCGGACGTTGCTCATCTCTGAGCCAGGAGCTGTGTCTAGGCGTTGAGCCCAGAGTTAGTTTCTGGTGTTAGCTCTGCCTGTGGAGTGCTGATCGAGTCTAGGAATATGTTGGAGTTCCCCCTTTTTGACCCAATAAACCTGGTAGCACTCTGCCAGCTTGGCTGAGAGGGTCAAAAGTTCCTTTGATGACCAATTAAGTCTTGTAGTGGCTGCTAACATGGAGAGGAGGCTGTCCTGACATCATGGAGGCCTTTTTAACTAAAAGTGCGGTGACAGTGCTGAGACCCTTGCAACGGCAGCCTTGACGGCCTAGCAAGGTGTTGCGCCCTCGGATGGGGCAGGTTGTGTCAGAGCATTGAGCTGCATTGTGTTTCACAGCTGTCTCCTTGTACCATACTTGTACTTGTTAGTCTTTTTCAATTACAAGTTCTAATCCAAGTTTTCCGCTTCCACACATTGGAGTACAAGGTTTGATTGCTGGGCACAGAGATCCTGGATAGGAACAAGACCCCTTTGCTTCATCAAAGCACGTGGTTACTTTTTCACTACAGGCTCCAAAACCCCAACATGGTATCAGAACACAAGGACGTCTGGACCTGCTCAACATGCGATTAGAGCAGCAGACCCGTGTCGCCTACAAGAAACAACAGTTATAGCTCAAGCTTCACAGGATGACAACGACTGTCGTCAGTCACCAGTGGCAGGGTGAGCGCGTGACGTGGCGACCCTGCACACATGGAGATCTTTAGGACGCTTTCAGTGACCTCAATGTGGGGAGCCTACACATTGACTCTCAACAGTTGAATGGCCTCTCAGCGCCAAGCTTGTCCATGGACCAAGGATGTAATCCAAGGAGAGAGCAAGTTGTAGCTGAGGCAACAAAGCACTAAAGGGAGGAGGCGATTCGGACAAGTGCACGCCGAGATAACGTGCGTCCAAATGAAGTCTTGTGGTTGAAGTTGATTTGCACAAGTTTTGAAGCTCACCGTCCACAACTTCAGCAGCAGTTGTTCCAAACTCAACAGCAAGTGCATCTTCAACATCTAATTCAACCGGCACAACTACCATCGTCAACAACTAAAGCAGTCCCGCAAGCAGATGTGGCACAGTTCATGCTACAAGCTCTCATGCTAGTGTAGATGCAAGTGATAGGGTCTGCACAATTGGGCATGGTGTAGCAATGTGTGTTGGATTCACAGCAAGCTGCAATAGAATTTTCATTCATGGCACTTATACGAGTACTTCTTGATACAAGTCAGCATGAGATAGCTGGGGAGCAAGCCTTCAAGCATGAAAGCACAGAGCAATGGCAGCAGTTTGGCAAGTAGCAACTCCTTTGCCAACGGGAGCGGCATACCTGTGAGTTGCTAGTTGTCCAAGCAACTCAACCTAAACATCAGGTGACACAGATTCAGCAATTCAATGAGGCCTTGCAGCTGAATAAGGCTTCGTCAGCGTCACATCAGTCATATGCATATCAGCGAGAGCTTAGTTCTTCTTCAGACATGCTAGAGCCTGTCTGTCCTCAGCAGACAAAGTCAACTTCATCTGCTCAAGGAGGAAGCATGCAGACTGTTGTGGTATCCCTTGAAGCATCCACAATGGCATCATTGCAACAGTCTAAGCATGTAGCGGTGCCACCAGGCTTTCACGCGCCACAAGCAGCAGCTGACAACAAGCAGTGGTACTTCATAAACACCCAGGTGATGATGTCACGAGGGTCGACACCACTCCATGCACTGCTTTACGAGTCGTAAGCAGGGAAGCCATCAGCAACTACCTAGGTTGTGAGAGAGCTAAGACAAGCAGCCGTCTTGTAGGAGCTCATGGAGGGTGGAGTGGTGAGTGAGGAACCAGACTTCCAGTAGTAGCTTAAGAGCGGCAAGCAGCCGTCACAAAAAATGTACCTACTTAAGACAAAAGTATCGGCACTAGTGGTCAAAGGGTTGGACGCCTCATCAAACGTCCACAAGATGACCAACGAAGCGGACAGTGGCTCCGCATCCGAGACACAGTTTTCATGCTACATCTAACAGAAGATAACCTAGCAGCTGAATGTTGATGATGCAGCAGAGCAGCTGAGGTGGACGTGTCTTAAGTAGTAGCCAGAGGTTCACATGAGCCTCAAAGGGCGTGACAAGCTGAATCTTCATCAGCTTGTATAGAGCCAATGCGACAGCAGCATACAATACTAATGCTGTAGGCGGTCAAGTAGAAGCCAGCCTACAACTTAAAACAGTAGTAGTGATGTAGCAAGTGCTCGTGTATGGAGCCACAAGCATGTGAAAGCTCACATAATGAGCTTATAGGCTGCAACTGTATCGACACAGCGTCGATATAAGAGGTAGCAGCATGATGGCAGCTCCGGGGTAGCTCACCAACACCGGCGTAGCAATGACAAGCACACCAAGATGGGGTCGCTTGTCAACAACTCCTCATTTGCTTCTCAAAACCGCAAGACCCGTTCCATGACACGAAGCAGGCAACAGCGGAAGAAGAAGAAGAAGAGGAAAAATGAACAAGGGACTCATAAAAAAATGGAGGTAAGGAGCGCGACATAACAGCTAGTTGTAACGTTCACGTCGCCCACAACAGGAGCAGCCGTGACATCGCCAGTAACACATTCCACCAAGAGCAGCTCACTTTGCTAGAGGAACAACAAAGGAGATCCCGCAGTGAGGGGAAGGTGGAGTGAAGGCGTTTTTCAAGCCCTCAAATCAGCTCATAATGCAACAAGTAGAGAAGAAAAAAATAATCTTGCCGGAGCGGCAGGTGGATGTATTAAGCCCACCAAGTGTCAAGTGGCATGCACAAAGGGAGTAGTTGTTCTCCATGATAAAATACTGTCGGGGCGGCAGGTGGAGGTAGTAAGCCCACCTGGTCTCAAGTGGCATGCACAATTGGAATAGTCAAGCTCCATGTAAAAATTCTGTTTGGGCCGCAGGTGGACGTAATAAGCCCACCACGTGTGTGGTGGCATGCATGAATGGAGCATTTACGCTCCATAAACAAAAATCCTACCGGAGTGGCAGGTGGAAGAAGTTAGCCCGTCTTGACGAAGGCGGCATGCATGGAGACTGGCAACATGCGCAATCTGCTCACAACTGCTCAACACCAGATTCTACAGCCAGTCAGAATTTGCCACAGAGACGTCGGACCTTTGGAGCAGTCGACGATCTCGTCCTCGAAATTCCACCTGAAGGCAAATGTTGGTGAAGTGCAAGTTTTCTCCTCATGGCCGCAAGTCACTCTCTGTGAACAATGTGCTCACCAGCAATTGATCTCACAATAGGAGCTGAAGAGCAGTGCAGCACTCGGAGCAGCCGTCGGAGTGAAGGCGAGGAGTCCAGGTCCAGGAACGGACTTAGAGCAGCTCGTCGTGATCACGAGCTACATGGCCAAGATTGTCTCTCATGCGAATCAGAGCTGTAAAGCCAACCTCGTGTGTGGTACCTTATGGAAGGTGGAAGCGATAGCCAACAACAGCAGTAGATCAAAAGGATAAAAAACGGGAGACGCCCCGTGTCTACTACAGGTTGCCTGGTGGATTTGAAAAAACTGTCAGAATTTAGATTCTGGTTTCGGCAGCAGTGAGAACCTAGTTTTTGAATTTCCTCAACCCCAAAAAAATCATACGGCGAGTTTAATTCTCGTCAATATAGATCCTCCTTCACCAGTAGTTAGTGCAACAGCCAAGCAGTGGCAGCAACTGGAGAAGCAACGCCTGGCAATAGCAAGCAACTGCTAAAATACTCGTCGCAGCAGTGTTGCACCTTTTTTACAATAGAGTTGACTGCCTATGGTGGCATGACGTGTTGAAATCCTTACAACCTAAATAATGGCGTGTGCACTAAAATGTGGATGGTGAACGCGGCTATAGTAGGACGAGCTTTGGTGCGCGATGTTGCGTGACCAGAACAGCTCGCTCCAAAATAAAAAAAGGGGTATACTTTAAGCCGAATGTAGCTGCTGAGCTGCAGTTGGAAATTGGAGCCCCAACAAGTCGAGCAGTGGAGCGCAATTTGCGCAAAGAGATCGACCAAGAAAAAAAAAGAAAGAATGGGAAAGCTCACTGGAGCGAGCAAAATAGGGGCTGATGAGGGGGTGCACCAAGCGAAGGGGGGGAGTGGAGCGACGTCCACGTTGGATGTCACTCCAATAACAACAGAACCACCTCGCAATGATGGTGAGTTGGGCCAAAGGGCTTGCCGCGACTGCAGGCACGGTCGCGGAAAGGCCCTGCCGTGACAGAAAGTTAGCGCGAACCACCTGTCGTGACGGTAGGGCGGCTAGCCACCAATCAGCAAGCAAGGAAACCGTCCGCTCGCGACGACGAGCCATAGAAGAAAAAAAAGGAAAAAAAGGGGGACTCGCGGATTGCCACGCGCAAGTGCCAGCGGCCATGGCAATGGCCATGGCTGGTGGGGCCACGAGCGAGCGAGCAACGAGCTCAGCTCCACGCAACCGACGGGCTTCGACGGATAAAAAATGGCGAGAGGCCAGGCAATAGTCAGATGCGACGGAGGCCCTAATCGGGCAGCCCGAGCCACCAAAAAAATCGTAGCTCAAATCTAGCCATGACGAAAAAAAGCACCAAGAAATGGTGGTCCAGCTGCTGAGGACACCATGGGAGTGCAACGAAGAAGTTCTAGGTCTGCAAATTGACCAAGAATGGACATGGGGCATGATTCCTGCCCCAGCCATGGCCAAATCAGACCGAAGCACCTCAAGGTAGCTGAAGTAAGTGGCTGAAGTAGCCGAGGAGAGTCGTCAAAGCAGGTGGCTGAAACAACATGGGGAGCAGAAGGCTGCACCATGAAAAAACTAAGACTAGCATCGGGCTTTAATAATCGCAGGCCACGGTGGCTATAGTAGGTTCGCGGTCCAAGCAGGCGATCCTAGCGGCGGTCCCGCCTCATAAGCACCTCGTCAGTGGAAGCCTCTGGAGCCTTCCACTGCACAGCCAAGCCCGTGCATGAGATACACGGTGGCTTGGACTGTGGGAGGTTGCTTCTTCATGAAGCAACCTCAGTGGTGAGTGGGCAGGTGAACCCAACCTCACCCAAAATAATTTTTCTGCTCCACCCAACTTTCTCCGACTAGACAACGGCCCCGACAAAACCTAGGAAAGCTCAGATCGAGCATTTCCTAGCTCATACTTGACCGATTTGAGCCCCGTTTTTTCCTTAAAACTCTCAACAGACAAAAAACACCGAAAAGCAGCTCGAAAGTCTCTTCTGACAGCAAACCCTTTTTTTGGGGCAGTTGAAACCTCCACTGATCACTCATTTCTCCACTCAAAGAATGCGAAAGTCTTCGTTTTCATCAGCTTTGCTATCGAGGGGGAGTGTTAGAGTGAGCGATAGCTGCGCTGAGGGACAGCTTCGACATGGCGCAGTCGGATTGACAATCGGAGGTATGTACGCGAAGTTATGGATTTTTATCCGTAAATACCCGGGTGCGACCTGACCAGGAATTTCTGATGAACAAGCCAGTTTAAATTCTGGCATCCATCTCCAAGGAGGGAAATGAGCCTGCATCGTTTTGTGTTGCATGCATAGTAGGGTTGTGCATGCCTGCTGGTTAGGAGTTGCGCTGTGCAAACAAGCACTTTTTGGTACTTGGCCCAGAGTAGTCAAGGTGGGGCTACACCTGAGTGGATTGCCGTGACCACTTGCATCAGCACATGCAAGCATGGCTCTAAAGCAAGGATCACTCTACATTAGGTGGTGCATGCACGACTCAACATTACATCAGCTACCACATGCACGACTCAACATTACATCAACTATTACATGCACGACTCAACAGCTGCATGCGGTGCCAAGAGTGGGGACCTCCCTGCTTCAGCAGCAACATGCATGACTCAGCAGCTGGGACCACGGCCGAGTTGCCTTCATTCAGGAAGCTTCCTTAAGGAGGAAGCTGTGTGCCTTGGACCGAGAAGATTCCTTGAGGAAGAAGCTACAACCTTGAAGCAGGACGTTTCCTCTGGGCAAAGTGCAGCTAGTCAACTTGCCAGGATCCCAGTATAAAAACAGACTAGACTCAGTCAGTCGAGTAACTCCAACATAAACTACAACAACCCCATACAATAGTTGATTAGTTGTACTTGTAGTCCTTCTTTTCAAGAAAACACTTCAGAACAAGATTCTACTGACGCTTTCTCACCTGAAGACCCATGTGAGCCTGGTAGCCTTCTGATAGCCTGGGTTGGTGGACGCCCCTGACTACCTAAAGGCCTGACTACCTAGAAGAGGTGACCAGACTACACCCAAGACTAGAGAGAAACCTTGCTACGACTGCCTCTCTGGACGTTGCTCATCTATGAGCCAGGAGATTTGTCGAGGCGTTGAGCATAGAGTTAGTGTCTGACGCCAGCTCTGCATGCAAAGTGCTGATCGAGTCTATAAGGACTCTGTTGGAGCTCCCCTCTGTCGACCTAGTAAGCCTGGTAGCACTATGTGAGCTTGAGTAGGAAGGTCAGAAGTTCCTGTGACGACCTAGTAAGTCTCGCAGTGGCTGCCAACATGGAGAGGAGGCTACCTTGACACCCTACAGGCCATTTCACTTGAAAGTACGGTGACTCTGCTGAGACCGTTGCAACGACAGCCTTGATGGCATAGCAAAGTAATACGCCCTCGGATGGGGCAGGTTGTGTCAGAGCATTGAGCTGAGCTGTGTTTCACAGTTGTTTCCTTGTACCATAGTTGTACTTGATAGTCTTTTTCAATTACAAGTTCCAGTCCAAGTCTTCGGCTTCCGCACATTGGAGTACAAGATTTTCGTGTTGGGGACAGAGATATTGGAAAGCAACAAGACCCCTTTGCTGCATTAGAGCACGCGTTGACTTCGTCACTACAGGCTCCGAAACCCCAACATTTCTCAACATATATAGATATAGACATAGATATATGGATATATATAGATTCTAGTACACATAAAGAATAGATGTATATATTTACAAAAATTTATAGATATTGATAGAGATATAAATACATAAAGAGATAGATATAGCTATAGATATAAAACAATATTTTGATATGAATAATAGATACATACAAAGAAAAATAAAATGATATAAGTGTGAATTTATATGCATATGCATATGTATGTTTATATGTATATGTATATGTATATGTATATGTATATGTATATGTATATGTATATGTATATGTATATGTATATGTATATGTATATGTATATGTATATGTATATGTATATGTATCTGTATATGTATATGTATCTGTATATGTATATGTATCTGTATATGTATATGTATCTGTATATGTATATGTATCTGTATATGTATATGTATCTGTATATGTATATGTATCTGTATATGTATATGTATCTGTATATGTATATGTATCTGTATATGTATATGTATCTGTATATGTATATGTATCTGTATATGTATATGTATCTGTATATGTATATGTATCTGTATATGTATATGTATCTGTATATGTATATGTATCTGTATATGTATATGTATCTGTATATGTATATGTATCTGTATATGTATATGTATCTGTATATGTATATGTATCTGTATATGTATATGTATCTGTATATGTATATGTATCTGTATATGTATATGTATCTGTATATGTATATGTATCTGTATATGTATATGTATCTGTATATGTATATGTATCTGTATATGTATATGTATCTGTATATGTATATGTATCTGTATATGTATATGTATCTGTATATGTATATGTATCTGTATATGTATATGTATCTGTATATGTATATGTATCTGTATATGTATATGTATCTGTATATGTATATGTATCTGTATATGTATATGTATCTGTATATGTATATGTATCTGTATATGTATATGTATCTGTATATGTATATGTATCTGTATATGTATATGTATCTGTATATGTATATGTATCTGTATATGTATATGTATCTGTATATGTATATGTATCTGTATATGTATATGTATCTGTATATGTATATGTATCTGTATATGTATATGTATCTGTATATGTATATGTATCTGTATATGTATATGTATCTGTATATGTATATGTATCTGTATATGTATATGTATCTGTATATGTATATGTATCTGTATATGTATATGTATCTGTATATGTATATGTATCTGTATATGTATATGTATCTGTATATGTATATGTATCTGTATATGTATATGTATCTGTATATGTATATGTATCTGTATATGTATATGTATCTGTATATGTATATGTATCTGTATATGTATATGTATCTGTATATGTATATGTATCTGTATATGTATATGTATCTGTATATGTATATGTATCTGTATATGTATATGTATCTGTATATGTATATGTATCTGTATATGTATATGTATCTGTATATGTATATGTATCTGTATATGTATATGTATCTGTATATGTATATGTATCTGTATATGTATATGTATCTGTATATGTATATGTATCTGTATATGTATATGTATCTGTATATGTATATGTATCTGTATATGTATATGTATCTGTATATGTATATGTATCTGTATATGTATATGTATCTGTATATGTATATGTATCTGTATATGTATATGTATCTGTATATGTATATGTATCTGTATATGTATATGTATCTGTATATGTATATGTATCTGTATATGTATATGTATCTGTATATGTATATGTATCTGTATATGTATATGTATCTGTATATGTATATGTATCTGTATATGTATATGTATCTGTATATGTATATGTATCTGTATATGTATATGTATCTGTATATGTATATGTATCTGTATATGTATATGTATCTGTATATGTATATGTATCTGTATATGTATATGTATCTGTATATGTATATGTATCTGTATATGTATATGTATCTGTATATGTATATGTATCTGTATATGTATATGTATCTGTATATGTATATGTATCTGTATATGTATATGTATCTGTATATGTATATGTATCTGTATATGTATATGTATCTGTATATGTATATGTATCTGTATATGTATATGTATCTGTATATGTATATGTATCTGTATATGTATATGTATCTGTATATGTATATGTATCTGTATATGTATATGTATCTGTATATGTATATGTATCTGTATATGTATATGTATCTGTATATGTATATGTATCTGTATATGTATATGTATCTGTATATGTATATGTATCTGTATATGTATATGTATCTGTATATGTATATGTATCTGTATATGTATATGTATCTGTATATGTATATGTATCTGTATATGTATATGTATCTGTATATGTATATGTATCTGTATATGTATATGTATCTGTATATGTATATGTATCTGTATATGTATATGTATCTGTATATGTATATGTATCTGTATATGTATATGTATCTGTATATGTATATGTATCTGTATATGTATATGTATCTGTATATGTATATGTATCTGTATATGTATATGTATCTGTATATGTATATGTATCTGTATATGTATATGTATCTGTATATGTATATGTATCTGTATATGTATATGTATCTGTATATGTATATGTATCTGTATATGTATATGTATCTGTATATGTATATGTATCTGTATATGTATATGTATCTGTATATGTATATGTATCTGTATATGTATATGTATCTGTATATGTATATGTATCTGTATATGTATATGTATCTGTATATGTATATGTATCTGTATATGTATATGTATCTGTATATGTATATGTATCTGTATATGTATATGTATCTGTATATGTATATGTATCTGTATATGTATATGTATATGTATATGTATATGTATATGTATATGTATATGTATATGTATATGTATATGTATATGTATATGTATATGTATATGTATATGTATATGTATATGTATATGTATATCAATATCAATATGCATATGTATATGTATATGAATATTGAAATTTACATCAAAATGAATAAGGAATAATGTATGTATATGTGTATGTATATGTGCATGTGTAAGTATATGTGCCTGTAAATGGATATTTATATGTACATGTACTTGTAACATGATATGGACATAAATGTTATCATGTATATTTACATATGTACTTAAATTGTTGTTCATAAATAAATTTGTTAATCATTATTTTTGTGTTTCATCATGTTCTATGTCAAGTTTCGTTGAAAAGAGGAAGTGCATGATGAGTTTTACAGTTAAAATGACGGTTTTATTCTTGCAGTTTCTTTAAAGTGCATTATGAATGCAAATCAGGGGAATTCCTGACGATGCAAGGCATTGTAACGAACAGGATAGATGAGTGTTTCGACAAAAAAGTAGACGGTTGCTTGTGTCCGATGTTGATGGCCTTTTTTGTCGTGCCACGTGGGTCGTTGAACAAACATTTTGTGCTTTCCACACAGGGTTTGACGGGAGGGCTCACTTTTTTTAACGTAGAGTCCCACAGGCCATCGATTTTGGCTGCATTGACAACAGAGCCGGGTGGTCCCGGCCGTGTGGTGACATCCAAACCCTCCCTGAAGAGAACTATCGAGCGATCCATCCACTCCCCCCCCTCCCCCTCGAACAGGCCAGTTGTGTTTTCTTCATACGTCAGGCGGCGCACATGCGACGTTCGAAGCTGTCAGAGCATGTGGACACGACTTCCAGAATGGACGGATCTGTAATACAGGAACGAAACGATGGCCAAATATGTGAGACCCTCTCGTAACTTCATTGTAGTTGGTTCAAACAGCAACAAAGTTGGCCATTTCTGTTCGTCGACCTTCGAAGTAGGCCGAATCCGGATGAGGATCAGGCTTGACGGCCGTAGAGGTAAGAGAATGCAAAAACATGGCCAGGTCCATGAAATGGTCTAGTCATTGACCAAGACCTTCGTGGAATGGGTAGAAGAGTGATTTCACCTTTTTCGTCGCTTGGCCGTGCCGAGCTTGAACCCTGCGGCATCTCCGATCCCCCCCCCTGGGTGAGCGAGGGAACTGTTTCCCCGTCCATTGTGGCTGTCTTTCTTCGGCAGGAACGGACAGCCTATGAGCAAGCACGGGTGGGAAGGTTCCGGCCTGGCGTGCAAGTAGGAAATTGAGCGATCCTTAGTCTCGACCACGGCAGATTGCGCTTCTGCTAGCAACTCTCGTACACTCGCAACCGCGGCTCCCATGTCGAGGGCCGGTGGCGGCGCCGCCGCCGCTATGAAGGGCGCTGGGGGCGGGGGCAAGAAGGCGGTTTCGGCCGTCATCCGCCTCCTCATCAACGCCGGCGCCGCAAAGCCCGGGCCTCCCGTGGGTCCCGCGCTGGGGCAGCACGGGCTGAACCTGATGGCCTTCTGCAAAGACTTCAACGCCAAGACGCAGCACCTCAAGCCCGACGTGCCCGTGCCCGTCACGCTGACGGCGTACACGGTGAGCAACCTGTGGGATGTATATCGGTTTGAAAAACGTCTGAGAAGAATATGCCCTACCGTGCCCGTCACGCTGACGGTGTACACGGTGAGCAACCTGTGGGATGAAACAGATTTAGACGTTTTGCAAACCGGGTCTAAATCTGTTTGGTCACGCTGACGGCGTACACGGTGAGTGACCTGTGGGATGCCGGCGACGTTCTGACTTGGCATCAGTCTTGGTTCTAGTCTTGAGCTTGGTCTCGGGGAGCCCAGGCCGGCCAAGGCGTATGGGCCTGCTACGGTGAGGATGTGAACGTGAAGGCGTAGCACCCGAAGCCTGACGTGCCCGTGCCTGCTGGTCACTGTTATGCTGCATCTGGTGAGTGGAGTGGAGCGGCACCTACGGCAACTCCACTCCACTTTTTTGGTTTGTGCTATGCCTCCTGTGGGGCCCTCACTGAAGCGGCACGAGCACATCGTGGTCACCCCTTGGCAGATTTTGATGGGCTGTGGATGGCATTTGGAAAGGACTTCAACGCCAAATGGCAGCACCTGAAACCAGACTTGCCCATGCCGGTTTCTTTGGACAGTGAACGTGACGATCAGAATGCTCCTTGGAAGGGACAGGCACACTTGTGGTGCGTCCTGCAGCGTAGCATCAATGGTGTCATTGGTGTCATTAGTGTCATGGGTGTCATTGGTGCCATTGGTGTCGTTGGTGTCATTGGTGTCATTGGTGTCATTGGTGTCATCGGTGTTATTGGTGTCATCGGTGTCATTGCTGTCATTGGTGTCGTTGGTGTCATCGGCGTCATTGGTGTCATTGGTGTCATTGGTGTCATCGGTGTAATCGGTGTCAGTGGTGTCATTGGTGTCATTGGTGTCATTGGTGTCATTGGTGTCATTG
>SZWC01001159.1:283040-296644 GCA_023375785.1 Penium margaritaceum | reverse complement strand
TCTCTCTCTCTCTCTCTCTCTCTCTCTCTCTCTCCCTCTCTCTCTCTCTCTCTCTCTCTCTCTCTCTCTCTCTCTCTCTCTCTCTCTCTCTCTCTCTCTCTCTCTCTCTCTCTCTCTCTCTCTCTCTCTCTCTCTCTCTCCCCCTCTCTCTCTACATGGCTTCGGAGAAGGAACCGACTCAGTGTTCGCGGTGAGAGAGGGAAGTCATGACATCGGTTTGTGGCACTGCTGGCTTGGTCACCTTGGCTTTGGCACCATCATCTTCATGCAGCAGATGGTTCGCGGCCTGGAGCTCAAGGGCTGAAAGCAGCCTGGTGCATCGGCTTGTGAAAGCTGTATTGAAGGGAAGCAAGCCCGCTCTCCTTTCACCGGGGAAGGGAAGGAGGCGGCAGAGCTTCTCTCACTCGTTCACTCTGATTTGTGTTGTCCCATGCCATCACAATCCTTGTCCGGCAAGTTGTACTTTGTCACGTTTATTGATGACAAGTCAAGGAAGACGTGGATGTCGTTCCTGGCTGGCAAGGATGAGTGTTTTGATGCTTTCAAGGTGTGGATTGCTGCTGCACAGAATGAGAGTGGCAGGCGGTTGAAGGTGCTTCACACCGATGGTGGAGGAGAGTACCTCTCCAATGATTTTTGCACCTTCCTCAAGTGTCGCGGGATCAAGCACGAGGTCACTCCACCTGGAACACCGCAGCTGAACGGCGTGGCTGAACGCGCAAACCGCACACTCATGAAGCGTGTTTGCAGCATGCTCCAACACGCGGAGCTCCCGCCAACATTCCGGGTGGAAGCAGTCAACACTGCCGTGTACCTGAAAGAAAGGAGTCCTTTGCGTGCCGAGCCGCTGATGACACCGGAGGAGGCGTGGACGGGACGCAAGCCAACAGTGACGCACCTGAAAGTCTTTGGGTGTGCACATTCCTACACGTGCCTACCGGCAGCCGTAACAAGTTGGATGCAAAGTCGATGAAGGCCGCCTTCCTTGGCTACGACACCATAGGATACCGCCTCTACAACCTCGCTGCATGCAAGATCATCCGCAGCCGTGGCATGGTCTTCCAAGAGGACGTGAAGGGCTGGACTTGGGGCCCTATGTCGAAAGTTCCACTTGCTCCCGCACTTGCACCAGAGGTGGGAGAAGTACCGGTAGCAAAAGAGGGCGGTGCAGAAGATGGCGGTGACAGCGGCAACGGCAAGGAGGTGGAGGGAGCTGAGAAGGAGAATGAGCCGGCAGCGGAAGCTGATGAGGAGGAGCAAAACTACAATATACAACAACTGTCACGACAGTCCGCACGCATCAACAAAAGTACAGATAGTCCTATGGAGCTGCTGAGACAATCCGAGCGCCTCGCAAGCAAACAGAGGCCGCTGGAGGAGCTGGTGAACTTGTGCACCGTTGCACCACCAACGGAGTCGTCTGACCTCCAGCTTCTCTTCCTCACAGTCACCGATGACCTTGTCATATTCGCTGAAGCCATGTGCAGTGCCAAGGTGGCAGATTGGCGTGGCGCAGCAGATGAGGAGTATGGTGCACTCATGAAGAACGGCACCTGGACTCTCGAGGAGGCTCCACATGGCAGCTGGGTGATCAAGTGCTGGCGGATCCTAAAAAAAAGCGTGATGCGGATGGTAAGGTGCTCAGGCACAAAGTACCATTGGTTGCGAAGGGGTATGCACAGAATGAGTGTGTGGATTGCAATAAGATATTTGTACCTGTAGCAAAGTTCCCATCCATCCGAATAATCCTCGCTCTTGCTGCTGCTATGGATTGGGTGGTGCACCAAATGGATGTGCCATGTGAATTTCTGAATGGTGACCTCGAAGAGGATGCGTACATGGAGCAGCCGGAGGATATGTGGTGGAGGGAAATGAGGATTTGGTGTGCAAGCTTGTGAAGGCTCTCTACTGCCTGAAGCAAGGACCGCAAGCATGGTACCACAAGATGGATGAGCAGCTGGCTGGCCTTGGCTTTGTGCGCCGTGAAGCTGACCATGCAGTCTATGGACGCACGCAAAAGGCAAGTCAGGTCATCATCTTGCTCGATGTTGATGTTCTGCTCATTGCATCTGACTCCAAGTTTCTTCTGTACGATGTGAATCAGTCCCTTACTGCCAGGTTCGACATGGGAGAGCTCAGCTACTACCTTGGCCTTCAGGTCAAGCGCGACCGGCAGCAGCAGATTTTGGAGTTGTCGCAGAGCACGTACATGAGCGACATCGTCAAGCACTTCAACATGTCAGGAGTGCGACATCACTAGAAGTGGGAGCGAAGCTGAGCATGATGCAGACTCCCCGCGGCATGCAAGAGAGCAGCCGCATGGAATTAGTGCCGTACCAAGCAGCAGTTAAGAGCCTCATGTACGCAGCAGTCGGCACGTGCCTTGACATCAGCCAAGCAGTGGGAGCGCTCAGCAAGTTTTGTGCAAATCCGGGTGTGCCGCATTGGGAGGCGGTTAAGCGCGTGTTGCGCTACCTCGAGAGTAGCAGCATCCTTTGCCTCACCTTCAACGGCAACAACAGCCCCATCCTCATTGGCTACAGTGACGCAGATTGGGGATGTGACGTGGACACAAGGAGGTCGATTGGTGGCTTCCTGTTTCTGCTCGGAGGAGGTGCAATCAGTTGGAGGAGCAAGAAGCAAGAGTGCGTCGCCCTCTCCTCCACCGAAGCTGAGTACATCGCCCTGAGAGACAGCAAAGGAAGCCGTACGTGTGGCTATGTGAGCTGCTGGAAAGCCTTGGGCAGCAGCAGACTGTAGCAACCACCATCTACTGTGACAACATGAGCGCCATTGCTCTGACCAAGAACGCAGAGTTTCACGCCCGCACCAAGCACATCGACCTGCGGCACCACTTTATCCCTGAGCTAGTGGCAAAGCAGTGTTGGAACTCAGGATCAAGCCAATGGTTGCCAACAGACATTAGATTTTTCACTCAGGAGCAACAGGAAACCGTGAATCTCATTAAACCAATAAACAGCTCCTGGGTACAAAGAACTACTAGTCTGGAAGCTACACTGACATGAAGTGAACGAACAGTTAAAGGAATCTAAACTAGTCTGGTTCTAGTCTATATGCGTGCTTGCGTGAGCGTGCATGTGAGGTGAACTGTACTGTTGGTACAGGATTTCTCGATGCCAGCGAGATCTCCAGCGCTGGTCAGTGCTCTTGATCTTCGCAAGATTGGACGGGCCAGATGTGCCGCCGTTGGTGCCATCTTCTCCGTCCACTGCGGCAGACGGAGATCGATCGCCATCCGATCTCCGTCTGACGACTGTCCTCCAAAACCGTCAATCTGCTGCCATTCGACCTCAATTGGGCTGACTGAGCCGTTATGAGTCAACCGTGGATCCCTCCTTTGATCGACCACTACGTGTGATCAATCGTTGACTCATCAAGGTGCAGTCCGGCATCCAGTCCAATTCACTGTGTTCTGGGTTGCCAGGATGTCACATCACCTCACAGCCTCTGGAGTCCCATACATAAAGAATGTCAGCATGATCTCCACGGAGAATCTGCCACCTTTTCTTGGCTCCAAGGATTTCTCTCTGGTACCCTTTGTCCATATTCGAGGGCTTGAACCTGGCAACTCCAACATTCCCCAGTCAAACCCCGAAATATGCACCACATCCTTTGTTGTTGCATCTGTCCTCTCTTAAGTTCTATCCCTCCGCATCAAAATTCTTGGTTGTGATGGCAGATTCCGTCAATCCCCTCCGTGCCACACAACCAAACTGTTCCAAATTATGCATATTGCTGGGGCGCATAATTCCTGCTTTTTTTGTTGTTGTTGTTGTTTTCCATCTTTCACGTCTTCTGCCCTCTCTGTGGCAACATCCTCCACCTCCATGTGAAACAGCCCCTCAGCCCCTCGGCCCCTTGAATGCGGAACAGCACCTCAGTTCTCGTTGACCACGGCAAGTGTGCCGCGCCCCGGCTTTCGCAGAGCACCACCTGCTCCCTNTCAAAATTCTTGGTTGTGATGGCAGATTCCGTCAATCCCCTCCGTGCCACACAACCAAACTATTCCAAATTATGCATATTGCTGGGGCGCATAATTCCTGCTTTTTTTGTTGTTGTTGTTGTTTTCCATCTTTCACGTCTTCTGCCCTCTCTGTGGCAACATCCTCCACCTCCATGTGAAACAGCCCCTCAGCCCCTCGGCCCCTTGAATGCGGAACAGCACCTCAGTTCTCGTTGACCACGGCAAGTGTGCCGCGCCCCGGCTTTCGCAGAGCACCACCTGCTCCCTGCTGCTGCCCGCTCCTCTTAAGCACCGCAAGTACCGAAACACAGGAATGAAAGCAGCAGAAGCACCAGAAGCATAGCAAGAACTCCACCGAAAGCACCGGTGGCATCGGTGGGACCAAAATCACCACCCGCTCCCTGCCATTGCTTCTGCCCATCGCCTGCCCCCACCGCTGTCGACTACTTCCGCTTGTCACTATTTGTTGCCACTCTTCCTATGGGGCATGCCCAGCACTCCTGCCCGTCCTTCCATGCCCCTCCATAGAGACCAATCAGCAAATCTGAGTGTGCCGCTTGGCACGGCTTTGCATTGCCCCGACGCCTCATATGGGAGAGGAGTAGGAGCTCAAAAGAGGAACACAAAGAGAAATAAAATGGAGTCACGCATGCGCCATGTGGCACACCCTCCTCCTGCCCCAATGCCTCATGTAAGGGGAGCAGGAGAAAAATACAAAAAAGAAACAATATGAAAAACAAAGGCAAATAACTCATTGGTGGTGAACAGCACTGATACCAGCCTTGACAGGATGGGTGAACTGGTTTGCAAACCATCACTCCCCCTCCGTGCAAACCACTCCACGCGCCCTCGTTACATCATGTGCCATTGAGAGAACAGTGAAGAGAACACCTTTGAGATGTATCTCTTGACACGCCGAGTTGATTGATACATTTTAACTGAAGCCCTATCCGCAGAACTACAGCAGGGAGAAGTTGGAGCAGAAACCTCTGCTAGGATAGGAGTTGTGGCAGCGCGTCTGGACGAGGTGGAGAGGTTTGACGGTGGGGCAGGATCGTTTTGGGCTGGAAATTCCTTAGTTATGGAAGGTTTCACAGCTGGCAGTGACGCAGCTGTAAGTTTTGTTACATCTGGCAACATCTGTTGTGTTGAACAGTGGTTGCTGCTGAGTTCTGCTGGTGCTGGAACTGGGAATGGAGCTGGAAGAAGAGCTGTAGCAGTAGCACTTGAGTCCACTCCATTTGACATAGTTGATCTTCGCTCCTGCTTGTTGTATTTCGGCTCTGTCTTTGATGGAGTGAGGTTTTCAGGGGAAGCTGAACATTCTGAAGGTGGGATGGCTGCTGAAGCTAAAAATGATGTTGAAACAGTGTTGGTAAGTTTTGAGTCAGAGGCAGGCAGAAGTGCACTGGAGCTGCCCGTTGGGGAGTGTGATCTTCACCGGCGCAAAACACCATTTCCTCAATAGCAAAATACCGCGACGCCTTACTTTTCGCGGACCGCGCTGCAACTCGGTAATGCTGGTCGCATTCTTCGCCAGGTGTCAGACACCTGGAAAGAGTATCTGGAACGGTTGTACGGTTTTACGGTCTTGCCATTTGCCTGCGACTTGGCGGATTTTCACCTGATTCTGACAAATGAGAAATTCAGATTCCTGCCTGCTGACGCACGAAATTCTCGGCAACGTTTGTGCTGATGTACCATGGCGCGAAAGGTAATTTCGCTGAACAGTCAGCCAATAATCGCTAAACACACAGTTGCGTGAGGAAATTTTATGTCCGTATTTTACAAATGTACATTGCACGGGTTTGACAGGGATTATCGCATCAAGTAAGGGGAATATTGCACAATATGGCGTATGACATATACGACCGGAAGCATACTTAGTGCATGGCGGGAAACGCGCATAACCGACATGGAATTAAGCTATATCCCTCCACCGATTGTCGAAAAAAGTTGATGGACAGCCGGCGTCGTGCAGAGGACAGGGATGGTAAACCGCAGTATTGTGTACCGCCGGTATTGAGTACCGTACTGCGGTATCGGTATTGTTGCCAAAAGTACCGCGGTACACAAAATTTAATATTTTTTTTGGGTCGTTACTGAGCGGTAATCACGTTACACCGTGATTACCACGGTACGTAGTAAATTTGTCGGATACTCGACCCCATCATGTAGTTTTTTCACCCAGATAAAATTTTCCTGGCATCCCCATCGTCAATGGATCGCGTCCGCGAGAATCAGCAACCTTTTCTTGTCCTTTTTGTCTGTAAGCTTTGAGAGTAACGCGGTACGGTACCGTCGTACCGTACTGCGTTACCACTACGGTATTTGAGGAGGTTAGTACCGATACCGTACCGGTACCGTCACAGAAATACCGTACCGCGGTATGCGTCATACCGCGGTACAATAACGCGCGTTACTGCATTATTGGTAGTACCGCTGCCATCCCTGGCAGAGGATATGAGAGAATCTTACTGACCTGCGAATTCCGGTAGCGGTCAAACCGGATGACAAGAACGCGAACTATGTTAGACGTTTGACGAATTTCATATGGAACGCAACTTCATCAACAATTGATCTCAACGCTAGGGGATTGCGTCATTAAAACCGTGTCGGCTAAGGTGTCGCGCAAAACCGCCATTTCCTCAAAGACATGCTTTTCGGATGTTTTGTTGTCACATGAAACGGGCGGTCCCTGGCCGTCCAATTCAGAGAGGATGGAAGAGGCTTGTCTTGGTGTTCTTAGTGGTTTACCTGATCGTGTCAGGCAGTACTTTTGCACATGTCCAGGTTGTTTGCATCTCCAGCAAGATAGTGTATCAGAGGTTTGGCGGGAGGACTTGGTGTACCTGGTAAGAGAGGTTGCGGAGTTGAGATGAAAACCTGAGATCTTGAGCACTTCAAAATGCCTTTCATCGATCCGTATCTGATTATCGGCTTCAACTAGACTGTGTCAGAAGTGCTGCACAAATGCGTGCTGGGGAGGATTGTTTCTGCAGCTTGCTCTCCACAGCTTGTCTATGGCACTTTGTAAGGATTTCTTGAACGTCCGCAAGTCCAGATGGTCAACTAGTGGACAAAATCTCTGGGAAAGAGAGGTCAGAACTTTAGCTGCTAAATGCTCTTCAGAAACATGAACACCTAAATCTTGAAGTTGTTCTGCAAGAGTCTTCACATAGAGAATGTAGTCTTCAACTGGTTGTGCATTGTGTATTTTGACAATGCTGAATTGAGTGAGCAGATTTTGTCGTCTGCTTTGTAGGTTTCCCTATGCAAAGTTCCTGAGGGATCTCCATGCCACAGCTGGATCGCAGTTCGGATTTTTCTCTCGTAGGAGAACTTGGTACTTTGTGGTCACATGCAGTCCCAGCAGTGAGAATGCCTTGCTTTGCATTGTTCTCCATTGCTTCACTTGGTCGTGGTTTGCAGTTCTTGGATTAGGAGCATCCTGTGGTCTGGGATCAGTCGTCACTTAAACAACATGAGACATCAGAAAGAGTTGAATGTTGAATGCCCACTGATGATATCCCTGTCCATCAAAGACAAGAACTGATGGTTCACTGTTGCTTGTGTGCATTGAAGAAGTGGTTTTCATGATACTGGCTGCCAGTGGCACTGATGCCCTGATGCCGCTGAGGATGACAAGAAAGTAGCAGTGATACGGAATCCTCTTGGTCAGTTCTTTTTTTGTTGTTGTTGACAGGATGATACGGTGTTGATGAAGATGGTGGGGTGTTGTGCGTTTGCTCTCCAAGATACGGGGCAAAAAAAAAAAAAAACTTCAGTCTTGGTCAACCTGGCTCCGTCTGCTCTCAGGTCATCCAGACCATTCAGACGCCCAAGGTCTGAACCGTTCACCAGTAGTTCGCAGCAGCTGCACTGTGTCTGATCAGCCGGAGCTTCAAACAAGCTCAACGAGTGACTGGCGCACTCCAAACGTAACCACTGCTTCCCTGAAGCAGAAAAACTACCAGTAGAGACGTTGGGCAGTGCCTCCTGAACGTTCTTCACCTTCAAGACCAGAGAATCAAATTGACATGGAGGCCCCTGCTCTGATACCACATGTTGGAACTCAGGATCAAGCAATGGTTGCCAACTTGAATTCTCAAACGTCGGTCATTAGAACTTTCACTCAGGAGCAACAGGAAACCATGAATCCCATTAAACCAATAAACAGCTCCTGGGTACAAAGAACTACAAGTCTGGAAGCTACACTGACATGAAGTGAACAAACAGGTGAAAGAAACTGAACTAGTCTGGTTCTAGTCTATATGCGTGCTCGCGTGAGCGTGCGTATGTGACCTGTGGCGCATACACTGTCGGTACTGGATTTCTCGATGCCAGCGAGATCTCCAGCACCGGTCAGTGCTCTTGATCTTCGCAAGATTGGACGGGCCAGATGTACCGCCGTTGGTGCCGTCTTCTCCGTCAACTGCGGCAGACGGAGATCAATCGCCATCCTATCTCCGTCTGACGACTGTCCTCCAAAACCGTCAATCTGCTGCCACGCAACCTCAATCGGGCCGACTGAGTCGTTCTGTAATCATCCGTGATGATTCAACCGTGGATCCCTCCTTTGATCAACCGCTACGTGTGCTCGATCGTTGACTCATCGAGGTGCAGTCCAGCATCCAGTCCGGTTCACAGTGACCTGTGTTGCCGGCATGTCACACCGTCTCACAGCCTCTGGAGTCCCGTACATGAAGAATACCCGCATGATCTCCACGAAGACTCTGTCACCTTTTCTTGGTTCCAACGATTTCTCTCTGGTACCCTTTGTCCATATTCGAGGGTTTGAACCTGGCAACTCCAACAAGCAGGTGATGCAGATTAAGTTCTGCCCTTCAAGCATGATGTTGGGAGACTTCCTGACCAAGCCGCTGGCAGCACACCACTTTCAGCAGCTGAGGGGACAGTGCGGACTTGTGTGATTTTTTACTCTCCCAAAGTGGGAGCATGATGGACATGAGGGTGCCAGAAAATGACAAAAATAGGTTACTCGATAAAAATCATCTGGCATGGCACTTCTATAGAGGATGTTTCTCAGGTTCCAACACACTTCACAGAACTCGATTTGGAGTCCGCTTGAGTGAGATATGGATTTCCAAAGTTTGGAGATCAATGGTCGGGTTCAAGTGACGACCTGAGCACTTTGAGCTCAAATGACGGCAGGATTATTGGCCAGGACGGCTGAGAGCGGCCTTCAAGGAGAAAAGACGACTGGAGGACGTCTTGGAGATTTCAAGGAAGGACCAGTCCACGATTATTGGCCGTGCAGGTCGTGCGAGACATAATTCTCATGTGTGCCAGTGTGACTGCCGCTCATCCCGCTAGGCTAGGAGAGTGTGCTAGAGGGTCAACTTTGACAGACTGGATCTCAGTGCTCCCTTAGCCAAATGCGGCATATAAGGGCTTGTTAGAACGCTGTGATTATTTACTTTCTCACCCAAGAGTTGATCTAGACATTCACGTTCTCTGCAAACCTACATTTGCTTCCGTAATTTCTGTCTGTGCAACGTGCAACTCCCTCTCACAAACAATTGGTCCTACCTAGGGAGGTGATCAGGCTCTTGGTGAGCCTGATCACCTCCCTGAGGGCTGCCCCAGTTTCCATCAGGAATATGCTCCTACATGCGTCGTTGACCAATAAAATTGGAAAAAAGGGCGGTCAACCGCAGCCGACGGCAGTTTTGGTGGAGAATAGCCAAGGTACCAACATTGCCGTGTGTTGCAGTTTTCCCACCACATTGGACCCCAAAAACAACACTGGTGTTGGTAGATTTAGATACAACTCGTTCTGATGATTGTGCGCAAACGTACACTGAGTGCTTCCCTGAATGGTACATCAATCAGGCTTGCAATGGCATGCCGCACAATGGCAAGCCAGATGCTTCTACGTGTGAACTGTGTATGTTGTATTTTTTCTTTGCAAATACCATACTCCCACAATCATCCACACATGTTTTTATGAAGGTGTTATTTTTTGGTTTTTTTAACCAACCGGGAACAAGTTATTGATCTCTCTGGAATATGGGACAGTTTGTGCACACACGATAAGAGTCAAACCAGCTTGGTTGTGTCGTGTCCATGGCAGCAAACTCGAGAGTATTTTCTCGCCGAGTCTCGAGAAAGCAATCAATGGTTCCTTATGCTTGGACATTATTGATGTCCAAGCATCTCGTGCGCCCTCACGGAAAGCAAAGCTTGCAAGGCCACCAGGGGTGGCTTTGTGGAGCTGAACACCTGCAGTTTTCTCCACTTTTATGCAAACTTGAGTCGGATTAGGTTCGTACTAATACGAGACCAGTGAGGGGCAAAAGATTGCGGAGGATATGCGGTTGCCTCCCATAGCCAGACCCTCGTTGGTGCACACGTTGCATTCGATGCACTTGCTGCCTTAAACACATATTGTAGCCAGTAGAAGCCACAATGGGACGTTTCCACACAGTTTCAAAACAGGTACTACACACTAATGCGGCTTAAGAGCCTTGGAGGCGAATTTTAGCCTTGTGGGGGGACTTACTTGAAATCACATGATTGCAAGGGGTGTTGAAGGAATCACAACTCGGGTTTCTCCATGCATTCGCCTGACTTTGGGCGCAGCTGTCCTTTGATGTATGGTGGGGATGGGGAGGAGGACGTGCTCATTGGGGCCAGCGTGGGACATCAGCTAGCATACATGCCCTGCACAAAAGATTGATTTTAGCTTATTTTTTGTTTCTTACTGTTTTAATGGTTCTTGAATAACCATCATGGGGGGAATGAGAAAGTGCGTAGAAGCTTCCTAGCAACACAGCCGCTGACCGGGCGTCAGTGCCTAATCAGACGGTGACGACAGTCACAGGTCGTACACACAACGGCAAGGGTTTGGCTAGGAGACACAAGGCACAACGTCAAAATGCTTCAATATAGCATATGCAGAGAGAAATGACAAATGACAGGTCCAAGGCATAAATACCTCCCGCGGCGCACGGCGGGTGTCGCATGCGGCAGTCCAAGAGATGTCCTCAAACCGGCCCAAAACCACTGTTTTGGCCGAAACTCTGCGCACACATGTCAGAATACTACGCCGTCTGAACCTAGACGTGCAGAATCAAAAGATGGACGCTACGACTGGTCATCTGCATGCATCCATTGACAGACAGTGAGCATACAATGCAAAACATGCAAATAGGCCTCATGGCCAGTCTGTCGAAATACGCCTGCAAGGTGTAGAAGACACAACAGAGAGTCCCGGTGGCATGTGGGGCTCTGGTGCAGTGGTCGGCCAGCTCCAAGCTGGTAGTCCGCCGCCTGTCGTCGCGCCGGTGTCACCAGGGCCGCCCGCCTCAGGGATTTGCACGAGTATGGACACGGCCGAGTGGTCTCAGTAAACTGTATAGGAACGGCACAAAGCACAACACTCCCCCATGACCCGATGGTACGCATGTCCATACGCGTGCAACACTGGTACGAACACAATAGTGAGTGACACCAACAAATGAGACGCAGACGAACATCCCACCCTCAACCACTCTCACGCACGGGGTGAAGTCGAACAGAACGAATGGCCACCAGGAATTTTCCGTGAGCAAGTGCCTTCGTCAAGAAGTGAGCACGCTGCGTGTCAGTACCAACCCACATGATGGAGATCACGCGTCGCTCCACCACATCACGAACGAAGTGATGCTCAACCGTAATGTGCTTTGTGTGAGCATGAAAAACACCAGAGTTCTCCGCAATGGCGAGAGCACTTTGGTTGTCGCAACGCAGCACAATGGCGGGTACTGACTGCCCAAGCTCAAGAAACAAGCGCTGCAGCCATACTGCCTCAGCAGCCCCTACGCCCAAAGCAACGTACTCTGCCTCTGACGAGCTATGTGCAATGTAGCCCTGCTTCCCACTTTGCCAAGACAAAGCGGTACCACTGAGCAGAAACACGTAGCCAGTATGACTGCGCCCATCAGGGCTCCAAGCCCAATCACTGTTTGTGTAGCCGTCAAGGACCACCGAACACTGCCGACAAAAGTAGAGTCCGAGGTACGGCGTGGAGACCACGTACCGTACCACTCGCACAGCCGCGTGAAGGGCTCTCGCACGTGGAGCCTGCGAGAACTGAGCGAGGAGGTTGACGGCAAACGCGATGTCGGGACGCGTGGTGGTGGCCAGGTACATCAGAGATCCGATGAGACGGAGGTACAAGGTCACGTCCACTGTCTCCCCCAGTTGTGTAGGATCATCCACCTTCAGGGAATCGTGCCCATCGGGTGTAAGAGGTGTGGACGCGGATGGCACTGCACCGAGGAGATCGCTCAAGCGCTCCCTATGACTCGTGCGTATCGGGCCTGATGCATCAACAGTGTCCGATGTCTGCGATCTCGCATAATCTCCATACCAAGAAACACGGATGCAGGACCGAGGTCCTTCATCTTGTAAGCAGTCTGCAGGACAGCCTTGGCTTCCTTTACGGCCTCCAAGGATAGAGACGCAATCAGAAGGTCATCAACATAGACCAGGATGGCGGTGAACCGCTCAGGTGTCGGTAGGATGAAGAGCGAGGGGTCTGCCTCGCTCTGTACGTATCCTGCACGAGTCAAGGTGCCAGTGATCTCCCGGTTCCAACACCGTGGAGACTGCTGGAGGTCGTACAAGGACTTGCGCAAGCGCCAGACCTTGTCACCGTCCTCAAAGCCTGGTGGCTGAGCCACGTAGATCTCCTCATCTAGAGAGCCATGGAGGAACGCGTTGTTCACATCCATCTGGTGCACTTCCTCGTCATGCTGAGCCACTACACCGAACAGAGCTCGAGCTGAGGTCATGTGTTGAAATAGTGTGCACCTTGTCCACTGCCTAGCTGGCTAGCTACACATACAGACAAGGCATGCACTGCTCTATGGAGTATGTCCCCTTGGTCTGTTCTGAGATGGGCCAGGAATGCACTGCCCATAATGGGTATGTCCCCTGTGGCTCATCATAGGAACCATACCTTTTTGGCTTGGTTGATTAGGCACCGGAGTCTCAAACCAGAGGTCGCGGGTTCAAACCCCGCGACGGCCGCAATTTTCTTTGTGGCCAAAACTGGGACAGGAAGCTTCTAGGAAGCTTACTAGAGCCTGCCTTGAGGATGACACTTGGCGGTCTAAGGACGCGCCAAGTAGGAATGTAGGATGAGGTTGGCTCCAGTGGAGCCACTACAAGCAGAAGCTTTAGCAAAGCTCTGCAAGTATAAAAGCCTGTACCTTGCATGCATCCATTTACAGTTCTTGCCTTTGAGACTCCTCACAGAGTGTCCAACCAAAGGTAGACACTAAAGACCAACATGCGGACTTCGTGAGGTTGCAAACCAAACGAACCTAAAGTGTGGATCCCTCGTTCGAGGGTGATATGTTATCTTGGTTGCAATACCAAGAGCGGTTGGCGGCCTCCCATGTCGGGACCCGTTTTCTAGACCGTTGCTATCCGGCGCATTGACAAAGGGTTATGGGCCCACACTTCTGGTTCTAAGGCACGCTTCCAAGACCGACTAGCGCGTGGTCTTGCAGGGCGCACAGGTACAACAGGGACACGACCATCGGACGGCTCCATCTGCTCCATCGGCTCCATCGGCTTCTTCAGGTAGGGTGCGCGCACGTGGCGG
>SZWC01001159.1:271764-282038 GCA_023375785.1 Penium margaritaceum | reverse complement strand
CTCAAAAACGAGGACATCCAGATTTTGTACACCAAAGACGACCTCATGCTTCAAGTTCCAAGAGTCGACGGCCTCTACGTGCTTCAAACTAAAGTCACCAAGGCGTCGGATGAGGGACTCGCATGTGCCACCAAGACAGTGGCACCGGAGCCGAAGGATGCACCTCCGGCGACCGCTGCGGCCGCCATATCAACCAAGGACACTGATGCTGAGCTGTGGCACCGGCGATTTGGCCACGTGGCCAAAAGCACACTGCAAAAGATGCAAGAGCAAGAGGTAGTCCGCGGAATGGAAGGGTGCACCATGAAGCATGGCGAAGGGTGCGCATTGTGTGAACCATGCCTCCAAGCGAAGGCAAAGAAGAAGCCGTTTGGGAGAGGAGGTCAACGAGCGGAGCACGTCTTGGAACTGATACACAGTGACGTGTGTGGACCCTTCCGCACACCGTCTAACGGAGGAAGCAAGTACTTCCTGACCTTCATTGACGACCACAGCCGCAAGTTGTGGATCTACTTCCTCAAAACAAAGGGAGAGGTCAAGGAGAAGCTCCTCGAGTTCGTCGCCATGGTGGAGCGGCAAACGTCCAAGAAGGTGAAGGCGCTCCGAAGTGACAACGGGGGTGAGTACGAGGCATGCAAGCCTTGGCTCAAGCATCATGGCATCCGCCACGAGCAAACCACCCCTTACAACCCCCAAAGTAACGGCGTTGCCGAGAGGATGAACCAGACCCTACTCGGCATGGTGCGAAGCATGCTCTTCGACGCCAAGCTCCCACCTCGCTTTTGGGCTGAAGCAGCAACAACGGCTTGGTACCTCTTGAACCTCACACCAGCGACCGCCTTGCGGAAGCGTGGAAAGGAGCAGGACAAGCAGCTGAAGACCCCACAGGAAGCATGGTCGGGAAAGAAACCCAACGCATCTCATCTGAAGGTGTTCGGGTCAACTGCATGGGTGAAGATCCAGTCGGGAGAAGGTGGAGGCAAGCTCGATGCACGCTGCAAGAAGTGCATCATGGTTGGGTACGACACGTCACACAAAGCCTATCGGCTTTGGGACCAGGCAGCAGGCAAGCTCGTGAGGAGCCGCGACGTCGTGTTCGACGAACGCACCCTTGGAAAGGGAGAGCTGCTGGACCCGACCCTCCCTCCCAAAGCGGGCGAGTGGATAGTGTTGCTTGAGTCCGGAGACCAAGCACCCGACAACTGGCTCGCCTTGCCAGCAGGTGGTGGGAATGGGAGAGTGGCTGCGGAGGATGATGCATCATCTGACATGGACGCGGATACCGAGGCGTCCGAGGCTTCCGAGTCTGACTTGGAGTCTGACGACTCTTCTGACGACAACGACGACGACAAACCACCCCCTGTGGAAGCACCAGCACCAAAGCAAGAAGCGGCACCACTACCCCGGCGCAGTTTGCGACCAAAGAGAGCACCTTTGCGGTATGAGGATGATTGGACCGGCTTTAGCTGGTCGTGCATGGCTCAGGGAGAGCCATCCACAGTGGCGGAGGCCATGAATGGCCCAGATGCGGCCAAGTGGAAGGAGGCACTGGATAGCGAGCTCGCATCCATTGCCGAGAACGGCACGTGGGTGCTGGTGGATAGACCCGACAAGGCCCACGTGGTGGGATCCAAGTGGGTCCTCCGAGTGAAGAAGAAGCAAGACGGCAACATCGACAAGTGCAAGTCAAGGGTAGCGGCTAAGCGGTTCTCTCAACGCCCGGGCTCCGAGTACGACGAGACGTTCGCGCCCGTCGTGACCTTTGCCTCCATCCGCTCTCTCCTTGGCATTGCTGCCGCAAAGAACTTGGAGATACACCAGATGGACGTCAGGACAGCTTTCCTTTATGGGAAGCTTGACAAGGAAGTGCTGATGGAGGTGCCCGAAGGAGTCGAAGCTCCCAAGGGCAAGGTGTGCAAGTTGGTGAAAGCGCTCTACGGGCTGAAACAGGCCCCAAGGATGTGGTACAAAGAGATGGACGGTTTCATGACCGGCCTCTCCTTCGCGCATTGCCAAAATGACCCGAGCATGTACGTGCGCGATGATGGGAGAGGGCTGATGCTGGTTGCGCTGTACGTGGATGATCTGATCATCTGCTCGTCTTCGGTCGAGCTGCTGGATGGGCTGAAGTCTGACCTCAGCAAAAGGTTCAAGATGAAGGACATGGGTCCTCTCGAGTACTATCTCGGGATTGCCATCCACCGCAACCGAGCAGCAGACACCATTGAACTCAACCAAACCAAATACATTGGTGAGGTGCTGAAGCGCTACCACATGGAAGACTGCAAGCCTGTCAGCACCCCAATGACGACCGACACAAAGCTGAAGGCCTCCATGTCGCCAAGCAACGAAGCAGAACAAAGGGAGATGCAAGACATCCCCTACCAGTCCGCCGTGGGTAGCATCATGTACGCCATGGTAGGGACTCGTCCGGACATCTGCTATGCTGTGGGACAAGTGAGCAGATTCGTGGCCAACCCTGGGCCACAACATTGGCAGGCTGTCAAGCGCATCTTGCGCTACCTGCAGAAGACACGTCACATGGGCCTCGTCCTTGGAGGCCAAGAAGGAACGGACCCCCTTCGTCTGAAATGCTACACCGACGCTGACTGGGGAGGAAATCTCGACGACAGGAAATCCACCTCTGGATACGTGTGTATCTTGAATGGCGCTGCCATCTCATGGGCCAGCAGGAAGCAGGATTGTGTTTCCGTGTCCACGGCTGAGGCAGAGTACGTTGCTTTGTCTGAGGTGTGCAAGGAGACTCAATGGCTCCGCAGCCTGCTTGGCGAAATGACAGTGCCACAGAAAGACGCCACGATCGTACAAGTGGACAACATGAGCACCATCTCGATGGCTGAAGACGAGATCATCTCCCGGCGAACGAAGCACATCGACATACGTTACCACTACTCACGTGACCTGGTCATGAAGAATGTGGTGGACTTGCAGCATTGCGGAACAAAGAGCATGCTTGCTGACTGCATGACCAAGCCGCTGGACAGCGACTTCCATTATGCAGGCATTCATGGATTCGGCATGAGGAGTGCGGCAGAGGAAGGGTGAGCTCCAAGGCATTGATGGAGCCGAGCAAGGGACAGATGGACAGAGGTGCAAGGGAGAGATTTGTTGAAATAGTGTGCACCTTGTCCACTGCCTAGCTGGCTAGCTACACATACAGACAAGGCATGCACTGCTCTATGGAGTATGTCCCCTTGGTCTGTTCTGAGATGGGCCAGGAATGCACTGCCCATAATGGGTATGTCCCCTGTGGCTCATCATAGGAACCATACCTTTTTGGCTTGGTTGATTAGGCACCGGAGTCTCAAACCAGAGGTCGCGGGTTCAAACCCCGCGACGGCCGCAATTTTCTTTGTGGCCAAAACTGGGACAGGAAGCTTCTAGGAAGCTTACTAGAGCCTGCCTTGAGGATGACACTTGGCGGTCTAAGGACGCGCCAAGTAGGAATGTAGGATGAGGTTGCCTCCAGTGGAGCCACTACAAGCAGAAGCTTTAGCAAAGCTCTGCAAGTATAAAAGCCTGTACCTTGCATGCATCCATTTACAGTTCTTGCCTTTGAGACTCCTCACAGAGTGTCCAACCAAAGGTAGACACTAAAGACCAACATGCGGACTTCGTGAGGTTGCAAACCAAACGAACCTAAAGTGTGGATCCCTCGTTCGAGGGTGATATGTTATCTTGGTTGCAATACCAAGAGCGGTTGGCGGCCTCCCATGTCGGGACCCGTTTTCTAGACCGTTGCTATCAGGCGCATTGACATCATGCGGCCTACAGGGGCAAAGGTGTCACTGTAATCAACTCCCTTAATCTGAGAGTGCCCCTTGACGACCAAGCGGGCCTTGTAGCGTTCCACTGAGCCATCCGGCTTCACCTTCTTGCGAAAGACCCACTTGACCTGAATCGCCTTCCTCCCAGGGGAAGGTCGACCAGCTCGTAGACTCTGTGCTCTCAGATAGCATGAAGCTCATCCTTGCAAGCAGCTCGCCAGGCATCAGCATCCTACGAGGAGAAAGCCTCCCTCAATGTGCCCGGGTCAGGCGCCATAGAGGGGGAACTCTGCGTGACAAGTGCACACGCCTCAGTGTCAGGCCTGACGGCCACGAGATCAGCTGATGTGTCACAGGCGATATGAAACTCGCGAGTGACCAGGTCATGCCCTATGGGGCACGCTGGGTGTACCTCTGAAAGCTCAGTGCGGACACTCAGGCCTAAGGCCTTTGTGCCTGGATCACGGCTCGCGATGGTGCCAGAGGAACGCCTGGGTCCGGGTGCCGACGCTCGCTGAGCTCCGGAATCCAGTGGTCGAAGGCGGCCACCGGGCTCACGGGAGTAACCGGAGGTCGAGGGGCGCACCTCAGGCTCAGGAACAGGTATGACCACAGGGACAGGTACGACCACAGCTGGTGAGGGCTGAGACGAGGCAGACGGAGATGCCGTGCGAGGAGATGCGTGTGTGGGGGACACAGAGCTGGGTGTGACAGCAGGCAAGGCTGGCCCGGACACTTAGACAAGAGTGTCAGCCGACGTAGGAACAGGAGTGGGCTGGACTGGGTCAGACGCCGGAAAAGGGGTGCCAGTAGACACAGGTGATGGTGCAGGAGGAGGCGTGAGAGCAGCGGTACCTATGGGATGTGAAACAGGCTGAACAGGCGGGATCTCTGGACCGACGGCAATGCACTGTGCTATCACTCACACCTGTCATCACGAGTCACGAGGACGGATGAACAAGCAGTCTGTGACCCACTCGACGATGACAACACACTCGCACCTCCCTGAAAGTGAAGCGCCAGAAGATGACAAAGCTCGGCGATGGTGCGGTCGCGTGGGTCTGGATCACTGCTGCTCGGTGGTGAGGATGCAGGAACAGCTGCAGTTGTGGTCGCCGCGCGTCCAGAGGAGTGTGCGGGCGACGTGCCGGACGCGGTGCGAGAAGCATGGGCAGCCTGAAGCCCACGAGTGATGCGCGCCCACAGCTGTGTGCCCCTTGAGGTCCCCAGACGCGTGTAGATACGCATGGCGCATCGCCTGTAATACGCCGTAGGCTCCGCTGGCCCCTGACAAAGCGAGTGGAAAGCACGAATGTGTGATGCACGCGTGGCGTGCGTCTCTGCGGCCAGTGGGGACAACGTCAGATCCCAGCCTCCACGAGGATCGGCTCCGGTGCCTCTGCCAGCCTCGCCGAGGAAGGGGCGGAAGTCGACGACAGTCGCGCGTGGCATGGCATAGAGAAGTCCGCGCATAGCCCGGGCTGCTGTCAGTGCCTGTGCTGGATCTGTAGACTGGTATGGGCTGTGGTAGTAAGGCCATACTCCCTCGGAAGTAGCCCACACCTGAAACAGGATCTCCCAGCAGTCGAAGCCATCCTTGCTGATGTACCGTGGAGGTGGTGCCTCAAAGTCCTTTGGCTGCCGCTCCGTGGGGAGAGCAACCGCAGGCTGAGGAGGGCGAGAGATGGGAAAAACTCCTAGGAGAGGGTGATCACCCGGGAAGTGAGGTGACGGTCGTATCGGGGACACGGGTGGAGGTCGGGTACCCGTCTGCAGTTGACGGAGGCGCTCCTATAAAAGACGAATCTCCTGCTCCTTGGAGTCATCCTCGAAGCCTGGCATGAATGGCTCGTCATCAAGGAGGTCAGCAGGTGGTGGAGAAACCACAGTAGGAGGTGAAACAGGCGGAGCACCTGTCACGGGCACCTGGGCTGAGTGCTGGGTAGAGGCCGCAACGCCGGCAGCTCCCTCAGAAATCCGCGAAGGAGCAGTGGACTGAGCACGCAGAAGCTCAGTCAACGTGCGGATCGCGTCAGTCTGCTCTCCCTACAGACGACGCAGCTCATCCTGCTGGCTACGCAGGTCCGCAATGGCCTGCAAGCGAGGGCTCAATACCCTTGAAGAAGAGGGGGAGGGATCACCTGGCCTCTTGTCCTTGTCATCGGGCGAACTCATGTCGCCGCTCACTATGGGACGACAGGTCAAGTATCTTGGATTTAAAAACCGTCTCCGTTTCTCGAGGAGTTGAAACGCTGGCAATGTTTGACTTTCCGGGTGAAAATTTGGCCGTGTAATGCTGACGTCAGCAAGTGGTTGCTGACGTCAGCACGCCCTAATGACGTCAGCAATCAACAATGCTGACGTCAGCTCGTACCCTCCTTTTTTTTTGTCACGGTTCTGCGCGAGTGTGGAGCTGCTTCGCGGTGGCGCGCGGCAGCTCCGCGGTGGCGCGCGGCAGCTCCGCGAAAGCTGCGTAGCAGCTTCTGCCCAACTGCTGCTGCAGCTCTGCTGTCAGCTGCAGCAGCAGCTGCGTAGCTGCGTGTGCAGCGGTGGCAGCAACGGCTGCGCTGCTGCTGCTACTGCTGTGCGCTGTGGCTGCTGCTGCGCCCTGCAGCTGCTGTTGGCTGCCGCCGCCGCGCGCTGCTGCTGCTGCCACTGCTGCGTTACTGCTACTGCTACTACCGCTGCTGCTCTGCTATGGCCGCCGCAACTGCCGCTACTGCTGGTGTGCTGCTGCTGCCGCTGCCGCTACTGCGTTGCTACTGCCGACACTGCTGCTGCGCTGCTGCTGTTGCCGCTGCTGCCACGCTGCTGCTGCGGCCGCTGCTGCTGCACTGTTGCTGTTGTCGCCTCTACTGCTGCTGCTCTGTTGTTGCGGCTGTGGGAGGGCGGCTGCACGCACTGAAGCCGCCACGCACCTCTGCGTGGCGGTACACGCCGCTTCGACTGCCTCTGCAGCTGTGATCTCACGTGGTGGGAGGAGTGCGTTGACGGCGACCGGCCGTCTCCAACAGACCCCAGGAACTCTGCTGCAGCGGTGACTCTCACTACTGCTGCTCTGCTACGTCTCTGCTGCGCAGCTCAGTGAGAACTGTCTCACTGCTCTGATACCATGAGGAAGTGCGTAGAAGCTTCCTAGCAACACAGCCGCTGACCGGGCGTCAGTGCCTGATCAGACGGTGACGAAGGTCACAGGTTGTACACACAACGGCAAGGGTTTGGCTAGGAGACACAAGGCACACTGTCAGAATGCTTCAATATAGCATATGGAGAGAGAAATGACGATTGACAGGTCCAAGGCATAAATACCTGCCGCGGCGCACGACGGGTGTCGCACGCGGCAGTCGAAGAGCTGTTCTAAAACCGGCCTAAAACCACTGTTTTGGCCGAAACTCTGCGCACACATGTCAGAATGCTACGCCGTCTGAACCTAGATGTGCAAAGTGAAAAGACAGACAGTACGACTGGTCATATGCATGCATCCATCGTCAGATTGTGAGCATACAATGCAAAAACATGCAAATAGGCCTCATGGCCAATCTACCGAAAGACGCCTGCAAGATGTAGAAGACACAACAGAGAGTCGCGGTGGCATCTGGGGCTCTGGTGCAGTGGTCGGCCAGCTCCAAGCTGGTAGTCCGCCGCCTGTCGTCGCGCCGGTGTCACCAGGGCCGCCCGCCTCAGGGATCTGCATGAGTATGGACACGGTCGAGTGGTCACAGTAGACTGTACAGGAACGGCACAAAGCACAATTCCACTCATCTCAAGGGGAGCTGTGTGACTCTAGTCCGATCTAACAAAATGGCCGAGAGACCCTCATTTTGTTTTCCTTTCCCCATGTGTTTTTCCTTTCCAATATAGCTCCCAAGGGATTGAACTAGGCACATGTACCTGTACAAGAGAAACACAGAATTGAAGGTGTAACAGTTGTGGTGTTTTCTTTCACTATGGAGCAGAGATTTGTTTGTAAACAATCCAAGATGTGGACCAAGATGTGGACCAAACCTGACACTTTCAACTGAGTTTCGTCCTCTAATTGGAGTCAAGCATGTGAAATGAGTCGAATCCAGGGCTTCAAGCACTCTATTGGCTGCATGCCACAGTTGTGCATGTGCAAATGAGGATCAAAGAGGGGACTTCTTCGTCCGAGGAGGAGGAGGCCGGCCGACCACGTTGTTAGGGGTGCAGATGACCCTGCCCTTGTAGAGGTCGGAGTCTTTGCACTGCCATGCATTGTTCAACTGGCTCATGTACTTCAAGTTTCCACGGAAGAACAGACTAGCAATCCGGATGCATCTATCTCCGCTTGCCACCAAGTATCGGCTACGGCATTCTTGTGTGCCTTGTGGGCCACCATCAACGCACACCTGCAAGGAACATCTCAAAAAACCACGTGCCATCAGTGGACGCAAACAGTGTTGGAGAGTGTCCAGAAGTAAGAAAAAGATTGTTCCACACCCTGTGCTCCTTCCTGTCCCACTCACCCCACTACTGTTGACTCCCTGCCCTTTGATGCACACATCATGGGATGTGTTCCGGGAACTGTACCCGGATTGGAAATGCATTGTCAACAAAGGCACAGAAACCTGAGGAAGAGGCAAGCAAAGAACACGAATGACTCATCACGCCATACTGTCGAGATCATCACGGCACATCTTTCCACTGAAGAATACTTCAGTAGAGAAACGTTTCACGTATCCACCAGATATCGATGGTGCACAGAAGCAGCCTAGTGATGTGGCCTGCACTGGCTCACAGACACATCATCGTGCATGCGCCGGAGAGCACATGAGAGATGCACTGCTTACGTTGGTGAGCAGTGCATCTATTGCGAGAGACTATGGCAAAACGTGGAGAATTCTTTCCACAAGAAGCACCAGGTTGCAAAGCTGGAACACAAACCTCGTCAATGGGCGGCAGTTCGGAGGAGTGGTTGGACCGGGCACCAATACTATCACAGAATAATCCAGGGTTGAGCGCAAAGAACTGGATGGGAGAGATTGGGAACTTGGCAATGATGCTGGCACACGTGTCTGAGCTGTTGACCGGGACATATAGGTTGCAGCGGGGCAGAGTCCCATTGGGCACCACACTCGAAGATGCATTAAGACAGAGCTGCAATGGCCCATAAACACATTGAACACGAAAGAGATTGTCAATAAATATCATGCATCGCAGGTAAGGCCTGCAATAACCTATCCAAAGTTTTGCAAAGCGAGCTTTTTTGGACAAAACATGCAAGGTGGTGGACACATTTAATGCTCTTAGGATTAAAAGAAAACAGACAGCATGATGCCACAGCACACTGTGATAACTCATATCTTTCTTCTGTCTGAACACTCTTCCTTTCTGTCACTTTCTTCAACGTATGGTGGTAACAAAACAATGTTCACAGAAGTTTTGCTCTAGCATAGAGTCCTAAAGTCGGCATTTCTTTAACAAACAAACAGCATGGAAATGGGGAACGACACCTGCTGCCCAGGGGTTGGCAGTCGATCCGGCGCACAGTTGAGCCACGGATTGAGAGAAAGGAGGCGTTGCTGGCTCAAACCTGTCAGCTCGGCAACAGCTGCACATGTGTCTCCCTGCACAGGTAAGTCAGTGTCACATTAGTCACAGGTTTTGCGCTGCACATGTGCGAAATCAGAACTGAAGCAGGTCATGCATTTGAGGTTGGCATCCCGCAGGAGTTGCGGCAAAAATGTGGTCAAAAGGCTTTGCAGTGTGCCAATGAGGCAGCAGAAAGGCATGCCACTGGCCTCTATACATGAACGTGTGTGGAGAGTGTGTGTGGAGGTCGGACGGGGGGACGAGGAGAGGTATAGAAACACACCAATGTGTGAAGAACGTGGAACTACAACGACAGTGTGTTCTCACTTCTATTCAATGCCGTAGCATAAATGCAGAGCTTGATGTTTGCCACACCTGTGACCAAGAGTAACGGACGTTGCACTTGGGAGCTATACGGGCTGCCGTGATGTTCAGCGTAGTACCGACCGTCAAATTGCGACAGTCTGCTTCTGTCAGCTGCAACTAGGAGACGAGATGAAACATCGAGAAATGATTGGGGAGGGCAAAGGAAAAAGAAATGCTGAAGGATGCAGCTTCATGCAGAGGTGTGTCTGGACAGAGAGGAAAAAAGAGAGACACGGGGAGTGAAGGGAGAGAAATCGAGGGAGGGGCAGGGAGGAAGGGAGGAAGGGAGGAAGGGAGGAAGGGAGGAAGGGAGGAACACATAGATACAGATGTAAACACATGCATATTCATACAGATGCATATATGTGTACATGTATATCATACATACAGATGCATATATGTGTACATTTATATCATATATACAGATGTATGTATATATATGCCTATATGAATGTACATTTGTATACATAAATGTATATAGACGTATACATATGTGCATACATGTTTATACGTAGAGGGGAAGAGAGAGAACGATAAAGCGAGACAGGGGGGGGAGAGAGCGAGAGAGAG
>SZWC01001159.1:253367-264067 GCA_023375785.1 Penium margaritaceum | reverse complement strand
GTGGGGGTGGTGGTGGTGGTGGTGGTGGTGGTGGTGGTAATGGTGGTGGCTGCGATTTTAGGGGCAGGGCCGGCGGTGGTGGCAGTGGTGTTACTGACGGCCTCGACTGGAACTAGAAAATGTGCATGTCCAGGAGAGCAGGGATGGGCGGAGGGGATGTGAAAAGATTCTTACGGGTGATAACAGGGTAGAGAACTGGGCTGGACTGGATGTTACAGATTCCACTGCCACTGTCAATGCGCATGTTCATATAGCCTCCCTGCCCCCATGTTGGCCCTGCTGAGTTGCGGATTATCCAGTATGGGGGATCAGACTGAAGATTGTAGCCAATAATGACCACTGAGTGGTCCACCACTCCTTCTGCACATGACTCGTTCTTGAAGATGGGGTCTGCTTCCTGAAAAACATGAGGAGACAGAATGTTGCACTTTGGATTTAATTTTTTTTGTGTCGGAGAGAGACATTAATGTTCCGGGTGTATTTCATGCAGTGAGCATGGATCCTGCCGAAACAAAACATGAGCACAGTGAATCGACCTTTTCAACATTTGTAACAGGGAAGCGTTCTCTGAATTTTCATACATAAACCACTTTGAGAGCTCCTGCTGTAGTCATTATCCGGAAAAAGAGAAGAATGACGCCTTGGACAACCACAAGCACATGGCTGGACAAGGTCACGCCACCACAAACATTGCAGTCAGGTGGACAATGGAAAAAACAAAGGATAACTGATCAGATTGTCAAGAGACCCTCCTCCCTCCAAAGAGTCTGTGTAGCGAAGGCAAGACAAGGGGAGAGGGACAAGGGCTTGATGGCGGGGCAAATGGGTGCGCTCCCAGTGACAGATTGAGTCTCCTAAGCCACAGGCTGAATTCAAGAATCATTTTGCACTGATTCCCGGCCTTTTCACAGGAAAGGAGGGTAACTGCGTATCCCAATCAACCCAGATGATCTGCCTCGCTGGACCAACCCTGATCTCTCTCAAAACCCGTGTCCTCCTATCTAGGAGTAATCAACTCAGACCATTTGGAGAGGCAAAGGCTACCCCAATGGGGACAATGTCCCATGGTGGCCCATGCGGAGGGCCAGTGTGACAGGAGGATAGCATGCAAGAAAGAAGCCGGGAATCTATAAACAAAAGTGTTCTCAACACAAATTGGTAGACATGATAAGAAACACAAAAAAGAGAGAAAGGACCAACAACAAAAGGCGCTGGCAAGACCACAAAGGTGTTTCATCCTTTTCTTTAAAAAGAACGAAACCGGTGTTGATTCTTCTCCGTGCACATTCGTCGTTCTGGCTCCTATGTCTGGAAATCCGCAACGCTTTCAACGAGATCGAGCGCAACAGAGTTTTTGAGGCGGTGCATGACAGAGGCCTCGGCTCTTGGGTTCCCTTCATGCGTCAATTTTACGTATCCCCAGGGCAGATTCTATTCCTTTTTTCTTTCTGTTTTGATATGGTGAATTTGATTTTGATGGCAGAACAAATCGTGTCAAAACATTGTACACCAATTACGTTAGGAAAGCTGTGTACAGGGCATCTCCGTCCACTCCCAAACAGAAAATCACTCCAGAGTACCACCACACGGCCCTGCTGCTACAACTTCCACTGCTGCTGCTGCTGCTTCTGCTGCTGCTGCATTTACTATGCTTTGCTGCTGGCTGATGCTGCCGCTTGTGTAAAGTCGACTGCCAGCCTGGGTGCCAGTCAACTTGACACAAGCGATTCAAATTTTGTGATGTGTGCGCAATGCTGTCTAGGTGTTGGTGGCACGGGTGTACATCTGCTGCGTGGCGTCGCCGACGACAAGGCGGATGCTGCCGCGGTCCAGCAAGTCCCTGATGGCTCTGCGCGTCAATGACCCGTTGATCCTGAGGCGGTCGCACAGCACGGAGAGCATGACGACTTTGTACTTGGGCACCTCCGACAGCAGCTTGTCGTACGTGGCCTGGTCAAACAGCACCGCATTGTCCACCTTCTCCTTCTGCTTGCCCTTGCTCCACTTTTTTTTCCTCCTGCTTGCCGACACCAGACTTCGCTGGCTTTGCCGAGCCCTTGTCGGGCTTCTTCTCCTTCTGGGCGCCATGCTTATGCTGTGGCCGGTTCAACGAAGGGATTTCTGAGAGATGGTTGGTGGTGCTGAAAAGAGCCTCCCGATTTGCCACCGTGCGAGACTGTCACGTGGAGGGGGAGAGAAGGTTGGCTGCTATTTTTTGGCATCAACGTGCCGGCTGTCTGGAGAGTGAGCGTGCGGTGCGGCAAGGGGAACTACTCTTTAACCTGGCCCTTCTGCCGGTCCTGGAAGCAGGTGCGGCAGAGTTGCAGAGTCGGGGGGGTGTCCCCCAGGGGCACGTCGGTGCCTTCCAG
This sequence comes from Penium margaritaceum, assembly GCA_023375785.1. Taxonomy (NCBI): domain Eukaryota; kingdom Viridiplantae; phylum Streptophyta; class Zygnematophyceae; order Desmidiales; family Peniaceae; genus Penium; species Penium margaritaceum. The sequence continues at coordinate 261,698 of SZWC01001159.1, read as the reverse complement.
GACGGCACCATGATCTGCGCGGACCTGGATGCCAGGTGCTTCTCCATCATGCTCCAGGTGTCGAGCAGAAAGGGGTTACAGGTCCAGAAAAAGAAGTGTTTGCAGGCGGCTATGGACAGTGCAACATGCACCTAAGCCCAGCCCTGTATCCTGTAATTAACATGGAGGACCCATGCAGGAGTCGGCTCAACCCATGCGGCTCAGGCTCATGCTCATTTGTGGGCCCATTCAGCAACACATGTCAATGCAAAGATCCATTTGTGGCAGTTACCAATATCGACAACCGCACACAGTCTTGCGTACCAAGAGTGGTGTGCACATTTTTTCCATTCAAGCCGTGCTCGCTGGGTACATGCGTGGATGACCAGCTGGGTAGCTACACGTGCCTCTGCCCTCCCGGCTTTGTCCAAGGCTTGCGCTCCACTGATGGCTCCAACACCTGTGTGCCTGGGAGCATACTGCAGCCGTTGCAGATGTACACAGTGACATCGTCCAATATTACATGTTTTCTCCTTGCATCTTCATTTGGCCTCACCGTTGCACAACTCCAGCTGCAGAACACAAAGCTTGCATGCAGCAGCATACCCATCCCTGTCCAAACATTGGTGAATGTGACGCGCCCGCAGACACTCCCTACTTGCAGTGTACTTTACTCAAGGAGCCAGATGGACACAAGCTGCGAAATGGTCGCCGGGCGGTTCAACATACCAGATGGAGTCTCGGGCCTGATTTCCCTCAATCCTTGACTCAACTGCAATATGTCTATGCTTGCTGGTCGCCCAGAGCCAGGCATGCAGGTGTGCGCTAGGACTGGCTCGACACCTGCCAGTCTGCCCTTCTGCACGTTCTATTACACAACTCAGACTGGGGAGACATGCGAAAGCATTCAGAACAAATTCAGTCTGGACTTGCTTTCATTCTACAGCCTTAATCCTGGGATACACTGTGATCGCCTTGGACCTCGGAACATGGCTTCCGGACAGCAGGTGTGCATTTCCGCCAACATGACATCATCTACTGTCTGCCCTGCCAACAGCATGCCACGGCGCGTCATGGCTGGTGACACTTGTGTCAACGTTGCGGCCCGCTTCTTCCTCTCGTTGGGGCAAATGGCTGACTTGAACTTCAAGTTTCAGTGCTCACCAAGCCAGTTGTATGTGGGCAAGGTCATCTGCATACCCGCCACAATGAACCGCCGACCTCCACCAATGCCCAAGAACAAGTAGTGCTGCCAGCCTGATGCTGGGCTGTTTGGCTTGGGTTGCTCCCCTGGTTGAAATCAGAGAGTTGAGGCTGGTCAAATTTGCATCTAATGCTGCTTGTCTGAATGCAAAAGGCAAGTTTATCATGGCTCCAAAGAATTGCAGGGCAGATGACTATCCTCCTCCATGAATAACGAGGACAACATAAGTGGTGAGCATTGTACGGAATGCTTGACCACGAATTTTGTTCACTGGCAAGAAACTTCTAGTACTACTGGTTGGTATGCATCAATTAAATACTTGGTACAAAACAAAAAAAAAAGTGTTTGCTGTGGACGAGGACAGGGGGAGCCATCCCTGCAGTGGTGGAAGGAATCCCATTGGTGTTGAATAGGGTGGAGCTCTTGGTTGCCCACTTGGGTCCGATGGTTTCTGGAAGGAATGGGGTGAAAGGATGCTACGAGAGCAGACCCGGGAGCTTCAGGTGTTGCCACAGTTGGAGGATCCTCAGCCTGCCATGACGATGCTTCGCCTTTGCATCGATGTGTGCACTGCCCCCTGATCCGGACTGGCTGAAGGTCTTGCAGGGGTTTGACCCAGCCGTTTGGGGGTCTTTGGTGTGGTGGAGGCCCCCTCGGACTCCCAGGCAGGTGGTCTGCAGAGGCAGGCGATGCTCCAGGCGCAGTTGCCGTTTGACGCAGGGGCATGGGCTTTTTTCCAGCTGCGAGAAGAGCACACCATGTGTAGGCATGCTCCTCTGCAGCCTTGCTCCACTCTCTTGTTGACCTCTTTGGCCGTTTCCTCCCAGGGCCTAGAAAGATGGGGTTTATGTGTCCTCTATGAGAGGAGGCCGTGGAGGAGCTGCCAGCTTCAACATTGCCAGCCTCCCCTCTCTGGAGGCACTGCAACAGTGCTCGGGACAAGGATTTGTCAGAAGCTTATTCCATCCTTCTTTCATTGCAAGCGCCTACAGTGGCTGGAAGAGGTGGAAACGGTTAGCGGCGCGTTGTTTCTAGAGTCTTGCAACGAGATGGTGCGGAGGTGCTGCGCTGTCGGGTCCCGGGGGGTGGCCCTTTGGCTTCAGGCGAGTCCCATAGGCCCTGGAGACCGCTTGTACTTGGCCCCAGCTGACTTCCACCCGCAGGCCAAACTCTGGCTTGGATTACCATTTGGTTACCTCACCCTTCATGGAGCCCATGGCCTGCTGGCAGCAGAAGACACACGCGACAGGCAGAGTCGGGGCCGATTATCCGGGTCCACTATGCCATCTGCAATGATTTCCCGGAAATTTGCCTTGAGCACTCACTGTGGATGATGGTGTGGAACCAGATGGTCTACTGTCGGGGGGGCTTTGTTCGCATCTCCTTCCCTTTGACTCAGCACAGGGCACGGCGTGGTTGGTGGATGTCACCACGGTGGATGCTCAGTCGGATAAGGTGAAACTGGCACCCGGGGCAAAAGGGCAGACCAGCCGAGGTTGTAGGCACGGGCAGTGACCCTGTTCGCACAGCACAGCATCTCTCTCTCTATTGCAGGGATCCGGCAGCAGTGTGGACTGCTCTTAACTTTGGCCTGTGGCATTGGGGGTTGGACTTGTCGCTGGGCGCAGACTCTCCCGCCCTGCCGCCACGGCCGTGGCCCCTTGGCCCTCTTGCCTTGTCTGATTTGTCTGTGGTACACCGATCCTTTGGAGGGAGAGGAGAGTTTCCAGACCCGTTAATGCTCCTTCTACTTTTTCTTCTGATTCTTCTTCCACCCTATTGTGCCTTGGGTGGCAGCGTGACAGCACCACGTGCATGTGCCAGTCAGTGGCGGCAGAAAGGATACATGCAAGGTTGCAACAAAGAAAAAAATGAGAAAAAAAGGAAAAGGAAACAAAAAGAAAAAATAGAAAAAAGGGCACTGTCCTTCGCTGTGCCCATTGCCACGATGGGACTCCATCGGCATGTGTTTGCCACACTTGATGACCGGAGAGAAAGGGAAATGAAAAAAAAAAAAAAAAACATCCGGTAGCTGTTTGTACCACGTGCCCTTCAAACCCGGAGTGATTGGAATTGGGCCCCCAATATGTTCTTTGTGGAGCATGGACCCCGTTTACTTTTTTTCTTCTTGTTTCCTTTCAGTCCATTTCAACCTTTGTCAGGTTGTTTAGAAACACTTGACACAGGACTGCAAAACAAAAACAAGCGCTTTGATGCACAACACATCCAGCAGTCTATGTGAGTTTGTGAAGGAACTCACATCATATTTGTAGTACATGAATGAAGGGTGGCTTCCATGCACGTTGGCAATGACAGGCTGGTTCTGAACAGCCAGCACAATGCCAAACCACCCGAAGTAGTCCACTTCCTCGTACATTGTCACCCCCGTCAGTGTTGCGATAAATCCTTGCAACTTCTGAGGAAAAGAACGAGGATCATTGCAGCACAAAGCAACCACACATGTGTGAGACCATTCTCGAGTGCCTAGAGGATACATGAGAGGAGCAGCAGGAAGGAGGAGGATCCAGGTCCTTGCCACTGTCTGCAGCAGATACATGTGAAAAGCTATGAAACAGGAATCTCCTGCCGTGGAGTTGCGGTGGCAACGTCCAGTGTCCCAACATGCCAGGTGTGCACTTTTCGTCTGGGCTTAAACTGCTTGAAGAGGCCATTCTCGCGCACCTCTCGCAATGAGAGTTTCTGTCGAGTTCAACCAGGCTGACGGGGGAAAAGTAGGGAAAAAAACTGCTGCACACTCTCGGATGAAGCCAGGGTAGGACACATGTAGGCAGGCCCTGTCTCTGTACGAGCGTCAAGTCATTGCAAAAAGGACTGGCCCGCCTTAAGACACGGAAGTAACATAACTACGCAATGAGTGTATGCCAGTGGTGAACACTCCCTTGTCTGTCCCTGACCTCCTCGCACGACCATTCCCCAACGTTCATTTACACTGACTTCTGCAATTGCAAAACAAAATCCCTCATGGTCAGGGATCCATTCGGTATAGACATATAGGTTACCTTGATGAATACAGCTGTTTCTCTTTTTCTGGTGGTGGAGGGGGGGGGGGACCCCGGTGTTCCAGTTCCCCCCCCCCCCCCTCCCCCCCCCACACCATACAAGACACTCTTTTGAAAAAGAAACAAAGATGCGACAGAAGTCAGCAAAACCCACCGGCGCACCATGCACAATCACCCGCACCCACCCACCACCCCACTCCGTTCACAATTCACGTGTTCAAGTCCATTTATGAGAAACTGACTTTCCTTACAAAGAGGTGGCTATCCCTCCGCTTGGGCGTATCATTGCCATGAAAGCACTCAAGCAGTCGCTTAAACCACGTATACCATAAGCAGTACAGAACCAGCACAATGCCCAAACCATGCGGCCTACCAATGTTTCAATATCACAGGTTTATAGGCAAGCAGCGCTAAGTCCCTACTCTTCCTGGCTGACTGCCACGTTCAACAAACGCAGGAGTTTCACTTTGAAGTCACAACAGAACCAGAAAGACTCCGCGGCATTGACATAGACCATGATTACACTACACTACTCATTCACGGGCTACAGGCGGCAGCAATCCTGTGGACAAACACAAACAGTACCACAGCCACCAAAATAATAGCTATCACAACCATCTTCATCCCCAAATTTCTCTACCACTCTGAACTACAACCACCTTCCCTGCCATTCTCATAAGAATAAACAACATCGAGGCAGCCTAGGTAAGCTCTGGCCTCCCCCACTGCTTCAAGTACGAAGCGCCATGCTAGCATATAGGTTTGATACATGCACTTAGAATCATTTCAGCGCGTACTTCCAAGAGACATGGCAGCAGACACATGGGCCATGGCGAACCCGAAGTGTATCGGAATGGGTATCATAGGGCACCTCTGTGGTGGCTGAAGCTGGCCTACACTGCAGTTTGCTGAAGACATGTACTTTTGTCCAACGGTTCACTCACGTTGCAAGCATATCTCAGACATGAACTGTACTCACCACATCGCAGATCCTCTTTGATCCCTTGTATGGGTAGAAGTCAGAAGGAAGTACGCCTGAAAGGCTGGTGTTTGCAATGTAGTCCAGGGCAGCCTCCGCATGTCCGCCACCGCAATTGTTGTCCGGTATGCCAATGCAGTCCAGAATCTGTTGCTCCGACAGTCCCACTACCTGGAGACCATATGTGATAGAAATTGCGCTCTCCACTGCTGCAACTGCACTGAAGGCCCAGCATGATGCTGCAGGAATCCATCACACACAAACACATCAGAACAACCAGAAAACAAAGGAGTGCGTCAGATTGATCTGCTCGGACCTTTCCTCTTCGACCTGGCCCTCTTGCTGGTATTGGAGGCTGGGGCGGCAGAGTTGGGGCACGAGGGTGGAGAGTTGTTGGGACATGTTGGAGCATTTCAGGATGCCACTACGATCTTCGCCGAATCAGGTGCCATGGCTTGTTGTTTCTGCTTCACGCTCGACGTTGCCAGCCGCCAGGGTCTGCAGATCCCCCCAAGTAATGGCGGCGTTCGGATGTTGTCACGCCGCGGGCGTGGGCTGGAATCCCATCGGCCTCGGATGGGGTCGTGCTCTTGGGTTGTCCAGTCGGATTGGAGAGTTTTCGGAGCTGATGGGGTGATGTGTGGCTGTTGGAGCAGACAAGGGAGGAATACGTGGGGAGCTCCGTCCAGACCTCCTCCTCCATGACTCAGGCCAGGGCGCGTGTGGGTGGTTGATGTGACCCATGTGGATGCCCAGGGATGTGATGTGCGAGAAGAGGGTGCGGCGTTGCGGGTAGCGGAGAAGGACAAAGAGACAAAATATGAGGCGGGACTGGGCCTAAAGGTGAGGTGGAGACTGCGCACAGTGGTGTGAGAGCCGTTCGGCGGGTTGGGTCCAGATGGTTGGCACTTCATCCGTCGGTTGGTAACCATGTGCCTGGATAAGGGCCGGAGTTGGCTGGGGAAGGCAGATCGTGCTGGTTGGGCCGCCCGGGCTGTGACCCTCTTTGCTCAGCGGCTGTCCATCGCTGCATCCATCAGCAGCTCGGCATCATCCGCGACTACTCCCTCCTTTGTCGGAGGCTTGACATGGGGCTGCCAGGGGACCCTTCTGGCCTGGCCCGCAAGGCCTGGCCACTGGGCCCACTGGCCTTGTCTGATCTGTGTTTTGCGGACCCTCCTAAGGAGGAGTGGTGTCCCTTCCCTTCTTGAACAGTTTACCCCAACGTCTTCCCTTTCCCTTTGTTTTTCCTTTCTTCCTCCTTTGGACATGATCTCTCTTTCCACCCTACTGGGTGGGGGCATACTTATACCACGTGCTTGTGCCGGTCCGTGGTGGCATCCTCTCTTTTCTTTCATTATAAAGGTATAATTAAAAAAAAAAGGACACATGCTGAAACATTGGGTTGTAACATGGGGCTCAGTCGTTATGCTAGTAAAATCCTTGTAACCTACCTATGGATGTGGCTAAAGCTGCTTTGATGATTATGATCCTCATCCAGTCCCAGGAACCAAAGTTTGACACATTTAGAACAAGGCTGTTATTTGGAGGCAAAAAGTGATTTGTGGGTCTGAAGGGTCAGCTACGGAGTCAAGAGATCAGTCTCTTTGGGAGGACTCGACCTTTCCCTCCACTGATTTGCCTAGCAGCCTCTGTTTCGGTGTTTCATACTTTCTGACATCCACATGTCAGGCTTCTTAAAGTGCACCACGTACAAATGAAAATTGATGCACGTAAAAGGACTGCATCAATGTGCTACACGTGCCAGTCAAAAGAATATGTTCACCGCATCATGTTGCGTTTAGAAAACCTTCCCCTTTTCCTCCTAAGGTCTGATACCTACTTGCCGGTGTGTCCCCCTCCCCCCCCCCCCCCCCCCCCCCCCCCCCCCCCCCCCCCAGCCCAAAACCACCATTGCACAAATACCAGGTCAGGAGTAAAGCACAAGCATCCTATCCAGAAGGCTTGCGTTTTTTCTCATTTTTTACTGACATAAAATGGAACTGACGCTGAACACAGCCGCAGAAAAAAACATGCGCCCTGTTTCTTTTCATTAAACGTTTTTCCCCAGACGATGGTGGGGAGGATGCCAACGTCATGCTCAACACCGCAAAGAAGACCTGGTACAAGCCACATCCACAGGGTTCTTGGGCACGGCCCTGCGGGGGGGGGCACCATACTCGTGCATCCACCGGCTCGACATAGCAAAAGTCCGAAAGGGCCACAGGACCCCAGAGTCAGGGAGCAGGCATTGCCCCACGGAGGTCCTGCTGGTGGATGCCTTTGGTTTGCCCGTGAACAATGCATGCCTTGAGGATAACTGCACACTGGCGAAGACTGCCTGCTACAAAGAAGCGCTGCGCCAAGTAGGCAACTAAACGACTGGTCAAACCCGCCAAGTCCTTCAGACAACGATGGATCAAAGCTATGTGGTACTTGGCCGTCTTCACTGACCGGATGATACTCTGCGGGATGAAGGGTGGTGAAGGGGGGGAGGGATGAAGGGTGGATGATTCGTACCAAATTATTTGGTACCAGGGGGCCCACAAAAGACTGAGTTTCATCCCAGCTCCACGGAAAACATGTCAATGGCCTGTTGTGGCTTTTCCCGCAGACATTTCCTTTCAGCCACCCAACGGCATTCTTCGGTGAAACATGCAAACACTAAAGGGATCCCCTCTGCTGCATGGATAGTTAGGGGAGTGGCTGGGGTGGGGCACTGCACGTCAGATGTGCAGATCCTCTCTGCTTCATGGATTTGCAGGGCACTTAGCGTGTCAGATAACCACAAGGTATCAGTCCACGTATGGAAAAAAACAGGCCGTTGAGTAAAGGCTGTCTTTCATGCAACCGCCTGTTCTCAATGCTGGGATGTGTGGCAGATTGTAGGTCTTTCTCCCTCCCCCCACATTTTGTTTCTGGGTGTTAGGGACCAAAGTGGGGGCGGGTTTAACCCTCCTAAAAAGATTCAAGCTCCGGCACCCACAACATCAGCAGCCTTCTCAATGCAGGGTATGACCAGTCCCCGGCCATTGAATCTGGCTTGCCAGAGTACGGTATGGCCTTTGCAAAACTGCCATGTGCTGGGTGTAGAATCTACAAAGGTAGATCCCATGACGTCAAGAAACATAATGCAAAGAAGGGGGGGG
>SZWC01001159.1:50562-63471 GCA_023375785.1 Penium margaritaceum | reverse complement strand
AGGCAGAGGATGCCCCCCCCTGCTGAAGAGGAGGGGGAGCCGGAAAAGGAGGCAGAGGAGGAGGAGGAGGACAAGGAGGAAGCGGAGGAGGAGGGGCAGGAGGAGGGGGAGGAGGAGGGGCAGGAGGAGGGTTGGGGTGATGGGCAGGAGGGGGAGGAAATGGAGGACGAGGAGGGGGGGCAGGAGGAAGCCGAGGAGGAGGAAAATGAGGGGGAGGAGGGGTGACAGGAGGTGGTTGACCTCGTTTCACTCTCCAGTGATGATGAACGAGACGCCCACGACGATACGGAGGATCGTGAAGGGCTGTGGATGGACTTCCATGCCGAGGTGGACAGCATCAACCGTTCATTCGGCATGTGGTAAGTTTATTCGAGCATGTTGTTGCAAAGTGTTTTCCATTGCACATTATTCTTGCATTGTCAAACGTAGTCCTATGTAATGCTCCTCCAACTTACTCCATTCCATGTGTGTGCTTTGCAGAGCCTACACAAGAACATTCCAGACGAGGGAGGTGCAGACCACATGACAATGGCCCCGGATTGCACTCGTGCAATGGAGCAGTTTTTAGTAGGGGGTTAGATTGGGATGGTACATTTCATTTCCTGAAGATTTGTTAGAGTTGCACTGCTTTGAGGCTGTTAGATTTTTTTCATCTGAATGCATTCCAGTGAATCAAGTTGAATTTCCAATGTAGTGAAAATCCATGAGAAGCTGAAACAATGCATGTGTACATATAGACTTCATTTGCGTTCATTTCATTCCCTTTCAACGAAATATGTCTTCAGTTTGAGCACTTGCAAAAGGTGCCTTTAACATGTCTACATGTGACCAACTTGACTTTGCGGTCATGTTCCTTAGTGGAGTTGGTGCAACATCGGTGTGTAAGACACTGTATTCCTACTTGTGGCAGCCAAGAAACACAAGATGTGTAGGCCTGTGCCATTTTTCAGTGACATACAACGACACATGTCCAATTGATGGCTATGGAAGTGAAGCAGATTCAGGGGACAGGCACGGGGAAGACGTGTTGTATGGAGGTGGTGACGAAGAAGACGACGAATTTGACTCGCTTGATGCCGATGAGGACATTTTATTTGATACAAAAACATGTCAGGGATGGCAGGGATGTGAATGTGAAGTGTGTCAGTGGCTCTGGTTGTCCAGTTTCCTGGATCCAAAGTGGTTGGATCCATAGTGGTTTGGGTAGTAGTGTATGTACCTCTCTGTATGAAGAGAGTAATGCCCAAACTTATCCGTGAAGTAATAATCAAATGCCCAAAGTTGTTCCTGGAATAACACTCGGGTTCCCATACTTGTCAGTGAAAAAATAGTACAATGTCCATACGTTGGCCATCAATAATACTACCATGCCCATACGCATCTCATCATTATTACTACAATGCCCAATGTAGTAACTAAAGTATTACATGACTGCCCATAGTTTTCAATGAAATAAAGCTCGAATACCCATACTTGTGAGAGACAGAATAGTCGGATGGTCACATGTGTCACTCAAATAACACTTGCATGGCCGTGAATGACCATAAAATCATATTAGAATGCCCATACTTGTCATAGAGAAAACACTCGGATGCCCAGAATTGACAAAGAAGTAATACTCGCATGCCCGTCATTGTCGATGAAAATAGTACTCGCATGCCCACAAATGTCACTGACCTAATACTCACATGCCCTCTACGGGCTCGGTGGCTTGGTCCAAAGCCACGGCTCCCATGGCTCGGGAAAGTTGGGCGGCCTACTAGTCGGCATGGGCACTCCCAAGTTCCGAGCCATGTGTTCCGGAGTCACAGGAGGTAGGGCCCATGATGGTTCTACATATCCCAACTCTCGGTTGCGTGCTACATAGCGGTCCCACCTCTCCTTCAAAGCGACCCATGCCCGATGAGCCGCCACAGGGTTCGCTACGGGAGAATCCCATCCTTGATGTGCCGGGCCAATTTGTCCATATCGAATGAACGTGAAAGACAAAGTTCGCCAGTGAGAAGCACCTGAAATACACAATTTAGTACACGTTCATATTGCGAACCAGTCCAAACACCGGTTCACTTGATGAACCTGTATGCGTGACCCTGCGTGGACGTCAGCACATGCCGCCGACATCCGTTGATGTTGTGCGCGTTGTCGGCAAATTCCACCGTGTAAAACATGTCATTGCCGGTGGCGGTGTCCATTCAGCGAGCATTCATTGGCGATAAGATCACCTCTTCCAAGTGACGTGCAAACTTTGACTACAGCATGAAGAAATCGGTCTACATGTATGGCTTGAGGTTGTACGAAAAAAAAGGAGCACGACAAAACGAACCATAGGCTGCCAAGCCGGCCTGTCAACATGCGAGGTTTCTTTACAACATACAAGTCCAAGACGACTAAATACTACGACCGTATAGTGGATATAGTTGTCATTTATTTCCGTTTTCGGACACTACATGAAAATCATGGGCATGTGTCATCTCAATTTCGAGTATGGACACCGCCATCAGTTCGTTTCCGACTATGGACACCGCTGTCGGTTTATTTTTGACTATGGACTTCGTGGATCTATCGTCTGAAACCATGGGCACCGGAGCTTTTGTGCCCTTACAATTTATGCGTTCTTTACTTTTGTTCATGGTTTGAGGTCATACAAATATTTTGGCGGGTCTTGTACTTCCGTCGAACAAAAAATTATGATCCTTAATTTTGACGTCGTCACTGTTCAACGTCGCCACGCGCAGTGGCAGCGTCGAACAGCTCAGGTCTGACGAGGCGGCTTTCCGTTTCTCGCGGAAATCTGCTTCATCAGACAGGCGCACCACTTGAGGGCGACCTCTCAGTTCTCGTCTAGGAGCCGTTTTGGAACCAAAAACACCGGAAAAAGAAGATCGAATCGGCATTTTTAGACAAGGAGGGAGTGAGCACCCGGTTAACCAGAATTTTCAGGTAGTACCTAATTTTTTGGGCTAAAAACCACTTTCGTTGAGCATGATGAAAAAAAACATTTAATATCAAAATTAAAGATCAGTAGGGTAGTCGTTGACCACTGTCACACGCCTGCATGTGAGTTGCGTCAAGTCCAAAGGTCACCAAGACGGACATAACAACACCCACCCGTGGTCCGTAGATAGTGCTGTTAAACCGAGATCGAGACCGGTCTCGATCTTGACTACCTCAATTTTTTCTCTTCTCATTATCTCGTACAGCATTACACAAGAAAATCTTGATTTGTCTTGCGTGAGACGAGACGAGACGAGACCGAGACACGTCGTGTGTCGCACGAGATCGGGACGAGATTCTCGTACCGAAGTAGTGTCTCGCTTTTCTTGTGCGACCCATGCCTTGTGTGCCTAATGATTTAGAACCAATCGCGCAATCAATGGATGTGTTAGCACAAAACGGGAGTCATCCATTGGTAAGGAGCAGTTGTCGAGGGTCAACAAAAGCAGCCAATGCTGAACTAACGTAAATACTTTTTGGTGGACAAGTGAATGAACTTGCGGACATTTCTCCCTGTTCACTTTTCTTACATTCTCTACATTGCCGACAATAGACAACAAACTCTTCGAACTTAGTTTTTTATGTCCATGTAAGCTCGCTACACGTATGGAAACCCCTGGCTAGTCCTGACGACTTCATGTCCAGTGGTCCAGGTCTGGAGTCGCCATGCGAGGTGGCGGAGGAGTGATGTGTAATCCTTACAATCTAGGGTTTGAATGTTAAACAGGAGATTTTGATTAGAAACCAATCTACACTTAAGTCGAAACGTTGCTCGCATTCAAAGTGAGGTCGCCGCGAAGTTTTTTCGCGGTGACTTCACTTCCGACAGCTAGCTTTGTCGTTTCGCTCGTCATTTGCGAAGCGGACGATTTGAGATTTTCTCTGATTAAAGTGTAACCGAGATGATACCAAGCCCATGAAAATGAAAACCGGTATGAGAACAATATTTTCTTGTCCTCTGTACCCAGGATGAGACATCGCGTACCGAACTGAAAAGAAATTGACTTCGAGATCGAGATTTTTTGTCTCGATCTCGATTTAACAGCCCTACCTGTATACGCCAGATGCCATAAGGGGCACATACACACGATAATAAGCCACGATCAACCTCAAGGAAGGCAACAAGCCACAAGTAGTTGTACTAGGGCATAATTGGAGACACAACGACATAATTCTGGTGATGGAAGGGAAAGAAGCGAGGACAGGTCAACCAGGGTCGGCACTGAGGGAATGAAGACCAACAGAATGCACAGCCACCTTGAACTTCCCATTGCAGCGCGCCTTGGTGAGAAATTCAGCACGTTGCTGATGTGTGTCAACTCCAATCAGGCGCACATCACCACGCACAATGCGTTTACGCAAAAATTGATGTTCGATGCTGATGTGCTTTGTGCGGATGTGATGCATGCCATCCTGCTCAGCAATGTGGCGAGTGCTTTCATAGTCGCAGCAAAGAGTGATGCAGCGAATGGACTGGCACAACTGCTGCATGAGAAAACACAACCAATTGCTCTCACAGAGCACCATACTTGGCCTCAGTTGAGCTGCGCGCGACGCATCCTTCCTTCCCGCTCTTAAAAGAGACCGCAATGCTGCCGATGAGGAAGATGTAACCTGACGGCTACGCGCGTCACGGTCCTGAGCCCAATTGCTGTCTGTGTATCCATCAACAACGACAGAGGGTTGGGTGCAAAAATAAAAGCCGAGTCCGGGTGTGGATATGATGTAGCGGACGGCATGTAGAGCCACCTCGAGATGGAGGCAACGCAGACACTAGGAGAACTGGGACAAGAAGTTGATGGCAAATGCAGAGTCAGAAAGTGTGGTACTAACAAGAAACATTAGAGACCTGATGAACTAGAGGTAGGTCGTGATGTCCACCACCTCCTCCAATCGCACAGGATCAGCGGTCTTGAGAAGAACCTGCTCAGCAGGTGTCATAGGCATAGACGCATGGGAAATAGTAGCTAGGAGATCGACGAATTGCTCCGCCAGAGTACGGACATATTGGCCTGATGCACGGTGAGCATGCGACGCTGACGGTCAACCTCAATCTCCATGCCCAAGTAGACGTGGGCAGGGCCGAGATCCTTCATCTTGTACGCAGACTAGAAGAGGTCCTTTACAGCCTGGACATTTCATGGATCTGGCAAAGTGATGAGGAAATCGTCAACATAGACCAAGACTGTAACAAATGGTGACGTAGGGTCGCTCACAAAGAGAGCAGGGTCAACTGGACTGCAGCAGTAGCCACCACACTCAAGGGTGGTAGAAATCTTAAGGTTCCAGCAGCGCAGAGACTGCTTTAACTCATACAATACCTTGCGAAGGCGCCAGACGCGGCCGGTCCCATCGTCAAAGCTTGGCGGCTGAGCAAGGTATATCTCTTCACTAAGGCGACCGTGCAAGAATGCGTTGTTGACGTCCATTTGGTGTAGTTCCAAGTCATGTTGGACCACCTGGCTCAATAGTGCTTTGGCAGTGGCGTACTTCTCCACAGGGGCAAAAGTGGCATCGAAATCCACACCTGGCACTTGGAAGAAGCCCTTGGCTGTCAAGCGAGCCTTGTAGCGTTGAATGACACCATCCGGCTTGCGCTTACGCCTGTACACCTAACGTGCAGCGATTTCTTTGTGGCTCGGCAGAAGATCCACCATGTCGTAAACACCATGCTCTGTGATGGGGTTGAGCTCCTTGTGCATGGCTTGCTCCCAGAGTGTTGCATCAGGAGCAGAGCGCACCAGGTGGACCATGTCCGGATCAGGTGGGAGGTTACTGGTACCGCGAGAGGAAAGTGCAGTGGCGATAGAGGCAGGGTGTGTGACAGGACCGGACTCAGAGGCCACAAAAACACGAAAGAACTCAGCCGCAATCAGGGAGTAGCCGATCTCAGAGTTCGTGTGGACAACAGTGGGTGACAGTCGAAGTGCTTTGAGACCAGTGTCAGGAGGAGCCAGACCACGATCTGGAAGAGAAGGACTGGCAAGACCCGACGGACCAGAGTAATGAATAGAGGGAGCAGCGTAAGAGTGCGACTGCAAATGCCTAAGATGGCCACCCGGAGCCCGGCTAAAGGGAGGAGGGTCAGAAGAGGGCAGGGGTGCGATTGGGTCTGTAGCCAAAGGAATCCGCACCTGATCAGCTGACAGTACAAAGGTGACAGGTGGTGAGACTCGCTAGGATCCATGCGACAATGGTGGAGAAGATGACGACGACGGCGGTGTAGGTACGACAACTGATGATGCAACAGTCGGTCACGCGACAGGTGATGAGAAAGATGCCGATGGGGATGGATGTGCTGATGATGACCCAGGCAAGGACATAGAGGCAGGTACGATAGGGAGAGAGGACACAGCCGCCGGGGCCAGTGAGGATGTGGACAGTGGTGCACTTGTGGGTGCAGAAGTCAGAGGAGAGGGAACATAGGTGGGATTCACAGACGGAGAGGAGACACCGCCCTCAGGCCATCCAGTCCATAAGCATCCCTATATACGAGAGGCAGGTGCAAGAGAAGAGACGCAGTCGACAATGTCATGACTGAACTTGTTTTTGAAAAACAGAGCGTCAAGAGACTCAATGACGCATGCACGATCAGAATCGTAAAAGCGCCAAGAATTGGACTGAAAAGAGCTACCAAGGAATAGACAAATATAGCCGTGACAGGGGAGATTCCCATCACGTTGGTCCTCAGGGACCCAGGCGCATGCGACGCTCCCCCAGACATGAGCAGGACGCATGTCAGCGCGACGACCATACCAGCGCTCGTACAGTGTGACATGGTGTGTATACGGACCATGAGGAACCCGGTTCCACACCCATGTCATGTACTTCATGGCCTCATTAGCAAAGGCTTTGGAGAGACCAGACTCAAGCAGCACGGTACGAAAACCGTCGGCCAAGGTACGGTTCCAAAGTCCTGAGACACCATTTGCTGTGGGGTATATGGGGCAGACGACTCAAAACGGACATCAAATGATGTAAGAAAGCGAAGATTTGGACCAATAAGTGTACCACCACGATCAGAGAAAAATGCATGCAACTTGCGCTGACATGCATGCTCTACTTGGACAAGCAAAGACTCGATTGCAGGCTCAACATCTCTCTCCAAGCGAAGTGAGTAAGTCCAGCAGAGACGTGAGTAGTCATCGGTGAGACAAAGGACATAACGACCACTGTCAAGAAATTCAACTGGAAACTCAACAATGGCCATCAATGCTTAAACAATGCATTGCAAGTAGTGTTGACTGAACGGACACCCACACAAACCATGACGTGGTTGGTTCATGAAAAGTTCACCCTTTAGGTACCGCGGGATGGCTATGGCCAGTCTAGATTTCCAATGTACCCCAACACCACTTGCTGAGGACTCTAGACATGACACTGAAAAAAAAAGATTCACATTGCTATGGATGTGAATGAAAAAGATGGTTCACAAACGGTATGCACGTGTACATGGAATGACGTGGTGTTCAGATTTGTTTGTCACATTATATCAAAAGTTGTTGATCAGATTGCCATTGTGAATAGATGAACTCTTGCTAGTGTGGTGTGTAATTATGTACAAATAAGAGTTAATGATGTTTCGTATCACAAGAACGTCTCACTTCACTTGATACAATCAGGCTCCATGACACATCACTCGCACCACGACATGTCACAATATGCCTAGACAAAAAAAGACGTCATTGGCTATAGATGCTTGAAGTATGCATTGCAACTAGTGTGGACTGAACAGAAACCCACTCAAAGTACGACGTGGTTGGACCATCAAAGGTTCACCCTTCTGAAACCGCAGGGTGGCTATGGCTAGTAAGGATTCCAT
The DNA here is from genome assembly GCA_023375785.1 of Penium margaritaceum. NCBI lineage: Eukaryota > Viridiplantae > Streptophyta > Zygnematophyceae > Desmidiales > Peniaceae > Penium > Penium margaritaceum. Next base: position 55,655 of record SZWC01001159.1, on the reverse strand, counting down.
ATCTACCCCAATACCACATGCTAGGAACTCTACACAGGATACCAGAACAAGACAATGCACATCACTACGTTTGTTAGCCAACAAAAGTGGTTCACAAATGGTATGCATGTGTGCATGGATGACTTGCCAAAGATCCTTTGGGTCTTCAGATGTAAACATCACATCATGCCGAAAGTAGATGAACACGTTGTCTTGTCAATAGATGAACTCTGGCTGGTGTGTTATGCAAGGATGTAGAAATGGGAGTGAATGACTTTTTCTATCAGAAGAACGACCAACTTCACTCAACGTAATCAGACACGACGATGCATCATTTGTACCATGCCGTGTCATGATATGCCTACACAACTAAAGACGTCAAAGGCCATCGAAGCTTGAAAAATGCATTGCAATTAGTGTGGACTGAACAAAAACCCACTCAAACCACCCACTCAAGATTCACCCTTCAGGAACCGCGGGGTGGCTATGGCCAGTCAATATTTCCAATAAATCCCAACACCAGATGCTAGGAACTCTAGAAAGGACATTGGAACAAGACGATTCATATTGCTATGGCTGTCAACGACAAAAGTGGTTTACAAGTCGTATGCATGTGTGCATGGAATGACTTGCCAAAGACTCTTGGGTCTTTAGATTTGAATGTCGCATCATATCAAAAGTTGTTGACCAGGTTAGCATTGTGAATGGATGAACTATGGTTAGTGTGGTATGTTATGATGTACAAATGGGGGTGAATAAAGTTTCCTATCAAAAGAACAAATCATTTCACTCAACATAATCAGACACCATAGCGGCTCAATTCTACCTCGACGTGTCACGATATGCTTAGACAATGGAAGACGTCAACGGCAGTTGTGTGCATGGATGAATGAAGAAAGATGTTTTGGGTCTCCAGATCTGAATGCTGCATCATGTTGAAAGCTGTTGATCCTGCAGGCAATGTCAATAGATGTGCTCTGGCTGGTGTGTGATGCAATGATGTGCAAGTTGGAGTAAATGATGTTTCCTATCACAAGAACGATTCATTTCTCTCAACATAATTAGACACCACAATGCATCACTTGTACTACGATGTGTCATGATATTCCTAGTCAATGGAAGACATTATCGGCCATCAATGCTTGAAAAATTCATTGTAACTAGTATGGACTGAACCGGTAACTACCCAAACCACAATGTTGTTGGTCCTCCAAAGGTTCACACTTCCAGAACCGCGAGGAGGCTATGGCCAGTCAGAATTCCCAATGTACCCTTATGCCACACGCTAGGCACTCTAGACAGGACATTGGAACAGGAAGATGCACATCAACTTTCCCGCTTGCTTCTGAGCCGGAACATCAGACGTGGCGTCAATGCAAGGAGTTATCCGTACTTGTGACCGGCATCTTTTTTTTTTTTTTTAACATTTGCGGTTTGCAATTGATTGGATCGATGAATTGCATCTACACGCTCAATTGTCCTCCATTCTTCATCCTAGCCCTTTGAGCCAGCCAATAGGGTGGAAACATGCCAAGAATCAGTGAATGAAACCACTAGAGGTGAGGGAGACTCCTACGTGATTGATGGATTCAGGGAGAGTCGGACACAGGTTATAATTGGATGCAAGGACGTCCGCGTATTGACTGGAAACTCTTTTGCCATGTCGAAGGGTGAACCAAGGGTCTAATTGACTCAAGTGGAGGTGAAGTGGTTGATTCCCGGGAATTTCGGAGTCCGAATCAATGAATGTTGGTAGGTCAACCATCCAAAACCCATCAACACCGCGAAAGGACGTCGAAATGCACGAAACAGGTTCATGGATCCGTGACGGGTGCTTCAATTACTGAAGTTCATCTGGCCGCTTAAAGATTTTTTTCTTCTTCGATGAATGTATTTCATTGATTTCAGGGCTGAGCCTTGGACGCCTCAACCATTGGCTCCTCGCACGAGGAGCCAATGGTTGAAGTCCATGATTGGAACCAGAACACAAAATGTATTTGGTGTTCAACTAGCGGTTTGTTTTATATGTTGTCACAAAGAAGATCATGAAGTTCTAAGTGGTTCTGAACCTCAACAAAAATGGTTAACGTGGAAGTCAACGTAAGGTTTCATGAAGCGTTCACATGGAAAATCTTGGAAAAACAAACTAGGAATTTGAAGTTAGGTTGACCAAAATGAGAAGAATCTCTGTTTCATAAGACAAAACAAAGAAATGCATTTCCGTCTACGAAAAAATCATCTTTTGTCACAAGGTATGGCCGCTCGTCTTCCATCAGATACAAAAAGAAAATCACGTTTCGTCAACCAAAAATGTCTCTTTGTGTTTCACCAAATGGGACTTTTTGATGGCATCAAACACAACAGTCTAGTTTCATAGCACCGAATACTTTTTTTCAACACCCACACATGTTGCCTTCACGATCACGTGGGTGCTTTTGTGCTTCACGGTTATGTAGCCCCAACTTGTCTCCTGATCAGTTGCCCTTAACGGGCGACGATTGACAAGGAGGACCCGCCGGTTGTGGCTTCCAAGTGGTGCTCAAGGGACCGCCAACATATCTGGCACAGGCAGGGTGGAAGTGACGACTGGGTGGGGGACGGGGGAGGGTTTGCGCAACCATGAGATGCTACACCGATGCCTTTTGGGATTATGTAGTACCCTTATGCAATGGGTTGGGTAGCCAAGAATCTACGTCTGACGTCATAAAACCTGCACAACAGCTTTTCTGTCCATGGTTGTCATTTTTGTCCACAGACAGCTTCCCGTATGTTTTCCAGGCATTTGCTTCTCCAAACATGTTTTGGGAGCAACCACGTGACTCGGTCAGCCACTTCTCTGAAAGGATGAACACGGTCGAGCATAATTGTTTTGAGGGAGTGACGATAGATCAACAGAGTTCTCCATAGATCTGACACATTTAGAAACCACTCATTAATGACCCCATGGCCACCGTAGCCAGTAGGTGTATTGCGTAAACGACACTGGTATCAGGGAAGTTCTTCTGATACCCAGAAAGAACAGACATGAGCTACCAAACAGCCTTGATAGCTGTTGGAGCATCATTACCAACATTGACTGGTGAGGGAGAGGAGCAATTCATTCTGATGGGCTCGCTTGTCCATCCCCTCTTGAATAGTATGGAATGGTGATGGTAGAGCGAGCCACCTTGTACCAATAAAACTATGGTAAAAAAGATGGGCAAAGTGGCTTGTGGGATGAAATGAAAGCGTGATGGATTGTCCAGCAGATGACGTCCACTGGAAAAACCGTCCCCTTAACTTATGGATGTCTGTGTTGTGTGTGAGAGAATGCGGGTCAAGCCACAAAACAGTTCATTCAGGCAGTGTATGCGGATTTTGTCCAGCGTTCAGACCATCACTATCTTTGACTGTCCATTGTGTTCTGTGATAAGATGTTTTTGGAACTAGACAACAAGAAATGCATGTAATGGTGGGATGGACAAATTTCAAGGCATAGAGGAATTCATCCGGTGGTTGCTCGACCACCAGACAAGAACATGCGATATGGAATGCACCAAAGTTTGGTAATATCATATCAGACCCGCCATGGGACCACACAATATCGGTCTACCATTCTTTTTGGTTGGTTGTTGCAATCTGTAGAGAGCGGCTGTATCCACACATCAAAACTGGCACTCAACAAATGAAAGAACACAAAAATCTCTGTGGTGTACTTGCGATGAAGACAGATCGACAATATTCTCAACATGCCTAGTGTCACAATTGGTGACAAATATAGTCAAGAAGATACTGAGAGAAATAACCACAATTCTCCTTTGGACCATATCTACGTCATACATTAGTAAGGAACTCTGATTCTCAATTTACCGAGATTTTCCATGGATGCTTCAAAGAATTTTCATCAATAGTATATGCCTATCAACCTACCTCAAAGAGAGAGAGAGAGTCAATGTTGACTGGCTACTTCCAGGAAACCTCCTTTGCACATTCTGGACACTATACACTTCTTTCACAGTGCATGGATTCGGGGTGACTGGCTATAAATTTGTTTCATCTGAGAATCAAGTAATATGTATGGTCTTTAAATATGGCAAGATGTTGTGTTTTTTGCATAGTATGTTTTGCTACTGCAGCACTAGTCCAAATTGTGGCATCTCAGTATGTTGCAATGGTATGACACCAATTCCCAAAATCGAATTATCCCATAATGTCACAATCTTCAATTCCTATCTTTACAGTTTTTTACTTGGGTACTTTATCAAAACTCTGATTGTAGGTCCGCGGACAGCTTTCGTATCCCATCCAAATCCATGACCTCCCTCCATAACAAAGTTATTAGGGTATGTCCAATCAGTGCAGGGGGCACCTTCACCATGTGCATAGAGACTTGCGCCTCCAGAAAGGTCTTCTCCATGTCTGTCAAGACACCACAAAATGAGGAAACCACAGGTCTCTTTAAAAGGATCTGGTAAGTACATATCCTACCGTGTAAGAAGAATTGCTTTGGCAATGCTTGGCTAATTCACATGTCCTTTGTTTTGACTCCAAAAATTGCAAACACAAGCTTACAACCTCAGAGTCATGGTTAATCATGCCATTTCAATACATTACCATACATATGAATTGAACACGTGTAGTATCTTTACTTCTTGGAGGTTAACTTAGGTTAATACACATGTAAGACCATTAGTTAATTTGTGAATAAAGTGGTAGGACAATAAAAAGTTATTGTAAACATCTTCACTATAAAATGTTTTAGGTATGCATAGAGAACCTCATAATGTATGCATTATCTTTACGGTAGCCCATTAATGTCCCATGATGTTTATGTGGGTAGATTTTCCTGTTGTATTATCTATTCTTGGGAAAATTCATCGGTGGACTTGTCTCGGTTTTTGGGTCAAGATGTCGAGCCCCCTCTCCCCCAGATCTCCAGAGTGTATTGGAGGAGTTTGTTGGGGTGTCTAGCTGGTAAACAAAGGAAAAAGCTACTTGTATACTTTTCATACTTTACCTCCGAAGAATACACAAGTGCATTGAACTACCAACCCTCCAATACAATGTCCAATACACCCTCCCATACACTCATAACTTTGAGGGGGGAGAGTTGGGGGGGGGGGGGGGGGGGGGGG
>SZWC01001159.1:22754-41183 GCA_023375785.1 Penium margaritaceum | reverse complement strand
AGAAACCATCATTCATGCCTCTCATGATGTGCTACTTTCAACAAATGGAACCGAATCCACAACATTTTCATACACACAATAAGTGAAAAATCTGAGTTTTTGCCTTGTATGACAATGTACCTTTTAATGTACCCTTAAAAATTTCTTAAAAGTGAAAATTCTACTTCGATTGTAATAAGTCCCCCAGTCTATGTCAATGTGAGACACCAACTCCAAGGAGTCCAGGCATGCTCAAGGCCCGGCTAGTCCTCAACAGTTGGGCACACATAGACATAGGTTGTAAAACATGTTATTCTTCGCAAAAAGTTTAAAAACATGTATGCAAAGAGATTGGTGAAAAGAACATTTCATAGTTCGTATACACTACGGGTGTAAGCCGGACAATGCCAACGGCACTGATCACGGCTTGAGGCATCCTTGAATGTATAATCTGACTGTGGATTTGGAATCTACAGGAAAAACCGTGCAAGATGGACCCAAGAACGGGGTCGATCCACCAAGAATTGAGGAAGTTACGCCCGGCCGAAGGTTGGACCGGCCGAGGGGAAAACAGATGACGGGAATTCATCCCCAAGGACCAAGGCTCGACCCTCGGAAGACCCAACAAGGCCGAAGCGCCCCTTGGGGCCCGGTTAGTCAATGAGTCAAGGATCATTGAGGGCCAAGGGCGCTTCGGAATGGCGCCCCGGTGTGTTATTACCAGAAAGGGCGCTTCGGGCGGCCGTCACCGCTCTAGTGGTGCTGCCAGCGGCAGATTACCGTGGTTCACGGAAACGGCCATATCTCGGCCGTTCGTCCACGGAAGGATGCAATTTTTGGTGCGTTGGAAAGCTGGGAAGATGAGATACGTGATGCTAAGGCAATAACGCTCAGCCCAGGCCTGTAAGGGGCTGCACACGGCTCTGCGACCTCGGGTCGCCTAGGATGTGTCATCATGTACATATAGTCTTGTATGTTGACACTTGAATAACAAGTACAGTTTACTCCCACTGTGCTACACGTATTCCCGTGCTCCCCCAAGAAGATCCTACGCTTCCGCAACACCGGGTTGGTGTGTGCCGGCCTCCCCTTGGTCGCCGTTGCCGCCGGTTGGTGCCTCCACCATCCGGTCGAGGCTAGCACACCGAGCCCGGTTCACACTTGGTATCAGAGCCACCCTTGGCTCAGGGGCACAATCATCTACGTGGCAACATCTCTTGGTCAGCGTAGACCAGCACGCATCTTGCCTCCTTGGCGGATCCGTGCCCAAGGCCAACCACGCACTCCGGTGACAAGGCGGTAACCGGAGGACCCGTTGAGGAAGAAGTTGCACCGGACGCTAAGATGACTTCATCCGGCTCATCCTCATTGGCTACGGTGTTTGACGTGCAAGGCAAAGTGACAGTAGCAGCAGCGCTGCAGAAGTTGCTCGCCGACATGCAGGTTAAGATGGACTTGTTGGAGAAGCAAAATGCGTACCTCAATGAAGAGCTCGCGAAGCGTCCAGTGCCAACACCAGTGGCAGTTGCCACCGCAAACGCACCTGCGGTGGGCGTCCCGAGCCCAAGCCGGAGCCATTCGACCTATCGAAGAAGGATGGGCCAGCTCCACACGCTTGGATACTCGGACTGGAATTGTACTTCACCGCCATCGGCGTGGATGCCTCAAGGTACGAGGCGTGCCGCGACTATGCCGTAACCCTGTTGAGAGGGGCATCGTTGGATTGGTGGGCCGATGTGATGCGGTCCAATCCACACGACAGTGGAGCAGCAATGGTCGCCGGCATTGCGGCCGCGACCGGAATCTCAACCCCATCGGCTCCTACGTGCAGCAATGGCGACCCTACCCTGAAATGGCCGACCTCGTGGAAGGAGTTCACGGAGGCGTTCATCAAGCGCTTCACCGTGGGTGACGTGAGGAACAACGCGCGTGCCAAGCTGCGTCGGCTTCGCCAAACTGGCGGCGTCGCCGAATACACCCGTAGGTTTTGTGAGATCGTCGCCAACTGTGGCTTGGACTCCCATGAATTGTGCTTCCACTACAGCAACGGCCTCAAGAACGACGCCCGCGCTGTGACGGTGATGCACGACCTCAACGATGACTTGTCGGCAATGATCGCAGCAGCCGAACGCTACGATTCGCATGTGCAACAGGCTCATGCCAACAGCCACAACTATTTTGGTGGTGGTTATGGCAAGCGGGCCGAGAGCGACATCACGCCCATGGAGATCGGAGCGTTACAACAACGCAAGTGCTACAACTGTGGCAAGCCTGGCCACATTGCGCGTGACTGTCGGAGTCCAAAGAAGGGGGACGGCAAGGGTAAGCGGCAAGGGAAGGGAAAGCAAGCCACGAAGGAAGCGGATAAAGCAACAAAGGAGTCGGGAAATGAGGAGGGCCGGGAGTAGATGGCGTTACTCCTGGCTCCTCTCAGCCCAAACCGCCAGTTGACTGCCCACCCGAACGCCTTGCGGCAATGAAGGGGGTTTTCGAGGTCAAGGCATGGGACGCGGGGTATGAGGAGGAGCAGCCCGCACTTCTCTTGGAGGCGCGAGTGAAAGGCGTCAAGGAGAAGGTGGGGAGCCTGCTGGATTGTGGCGCGAGCCACAGTTTTCTGAGCATGGAGTGTGCTCGGAAGTGGGGCCTTGCGCTCACGAGCAAGAAGCGGACCGCTAACCAAGTGGACTGCACGATTGAAGTGGGGTACCTGGCCCGTCCCCTCTCCATTCACGTGGGGAAGCTTCGCATAAGGACCGTATACCGGGTGTGCCCGATGAAGGATTACGATGTGATCCTCGGTCGTGACTTCCTCCACAAGTACAACCCCGTCGTCAATTGGGAGGCGCACACCGTCTCAGTCAAGCTCAGAGATAAGGAGTATCCCCTGCCTACGTGGTCGGAGGAAGAGGCCGCGGAGGAGGAGACTTGCGAGGAGGAAGTGCCGCAGCAGTCGGTGCCTTGCAAGGAGGAATCGGCGCCTATGATGCTGAACTTGGTGCAGCTCAAGCGTGCGATTCAAAAAAAGGAGCAGATTTTTCTGGCGTTCGTGCGAGACGTGGAAGACGATTTCGACGAACCAGAGGACGTGGCGCCTGCTGTGGCGCATGGGGCGACTCGTGAGCAGCCGGGGGCCCAAGGCAAGTTTGCCGCGGTGCCCGAGGGGCTTCGGAAGGTGTGTACGGAGTTTCAGGATGTGTTCCCCGACACCTTCCCGGCGGGTCTGCCGCCAAAGCGGGACGTGGACCATCGCATCGACCTCAAACCTGGAGCGCACCCGCCTGTTCGTGCAACCTACCGCATGAGCGACACGCAGCTGCAGGAGCTCAAGAAGCAGCTGACCGAAATGACGGAACAGGGCTTCATCCGCCCCTCCTTTTCTCCTTACGCTGCACCGGTCTTGTTTGTGCAGAAAAAGACAGGGGAGATGCGCATGTGCGTGGACTACCGGGCGTTGAACGAGTTGACCATCAAGAACCGGTACCCGCTTCCACGAGCTGAGGAGCTATTCGACCAGCTCCGTGCGGCTCGCTTCTTTACAAAGATCGGCCTCCGTTCCGGCTACCACTAGATCCGCATCGTAGCAGATGATGTGGAAAAGACGGCCTTCCGTACCCGCTATGGTCACTACGAGTTCCTCGTGATGCCTTTCGGGTTGACCAATGCACCGGCCACCTTCATGGCGGCAATGAACAACATCTTCAGGCCGTACTTGGATGACTTCGTGGTGGTGTACCTCGACGACATCTTGGTGTATAGCAGGACGGCGGCGGAGCATGAGGAGTATGTGAAGAAGGTCCTCGAGATTTTGAGGAAGGAGAAATTTTTTGCAAAACTCTCTAAGTGTGAGTTCGCGGTGAGGAAAGTTGAATTCCTTGGACACATAATTGGCAATGGACAGATTGCCATGGACCCACGCAAGGTGTCGGCCGTGCAAGAGTGGCCGAAGTTGCGTAGTGTGCATGATGTGCAAGTATTCCTTGGTTTTTGCAACTACTACCGTAGGTTCATCCTTGGCTACGCGGGAGTGTCAGCGCCACTCTCCAATCTCACTCGCAAGGATCGCGAGTGGAGTTGGGGAGTTAGCGAACAAGAAGCCTTTGAGAATCTCAAACGGGCTCTGACCTCCGCGCCGGCCTTGCACTTGGCCCACAGCGGCCGTGAGTTTGAAATGGCGACGGATGCATCGGACCTGGCCATTGGTGGGATCCTTTTGCAGGACTTTGGCAACGGGTCGCAGCCGGTCGCCTACTACTCGCGCAAGTTGCGTGGGGCGGAGCTGAACTACGCCACCCATGACAAGGAGATGCTCGCCGTGGTCGCAGCCTTCAAGAACTGGCAGTGCTACCTCAAGGCGCGGAAATGCACGGTCTACACCGACCACCACGCGTTGAAATACTTCAAGACGCAGCCGAACCTGAGCCGGTGGCAAGCGCGTTGGGTGGAGTACCTCGAGTCGTACTTCGACTACGAAATCGTGTACCGGCGGGGTCGCATCAACCCAGCCGATGCACTCTCACGGCGACCGGACCTGATGATGCGGGTCGCGTCTCTCACCATCCACGAGGATGCCTTCCTTGTGAAGCTCTTCACGGAGGGATACGAGGCGCATGGGGAGTACGACGCTCGAAGATTTTTCTTCGAGGCACCGTATTGGCGACGGCGCGGCACGCAACAGGTGGTGGTTCCCGTGGTGCCCGCACTTCGGCAGCTGATTTTAGAGGAGTGCCATGAAAGTGGCCAGAGCGGTCACTTCTCAGTCGACAAGACATTGAAGACGGTGGCTCGCTTCTTTTGTTGGCCCACCATGTCGTCGGAGGTGGCTGAATTCTGCCGGAGTTGCGACGTGTGCCAACGCCACAAGGCGAGGAGGACAAAGACCCCGGGTCTCCTCCAACCCTTGCCCATCCCCGAGTAGCCGTGGCCGGACATCTCCATGGATTTCATCACGGGTTTGCCCACGACAGCGGTAGGCCACAATGCGGTGTTGGTGGTGGTGGATCGCTTCAGCAAGATGTCGCACTTCATTGCGACGCGTGATACGGTGAGCGCGGAAGGCACGGCTCAGCTGTTCCTCGAGCACGTGGTGCGTCTTCATGGCGTGCTGCGATCCATTGTGAGCGACCGTGACCCGCGTTTCACAAGCAAGTTCTGGCGAGAACTCATGGAACGGTACGGCAGCAAGGTGCAGCTGTCGACCAGTTTTCATCCGCAAACTGACGGGCAAACGGAGCGGACGAACCAGACGTTGGAGCAGCTCCTCCGTACAGTGGGTGATCCGGACGAGACGGCGTGGGACCAGCAATTGCCGGTCGCTGAACTGGCGTACAACTCTGCCACGTCCGCCTCCACCGGCAAGGCGCCATTTGAGGTGGTGAACGGGACGGTGCCCGCCACGCCCCTCAGTTTGCATGTCGCAAGCAACCTGCCTGCGGTGGAATCTACCGCACGCGACTTTAAGTAGATTTGGACGGCGATGCAACATTCATTAAAGAAGGCGCAAGAGCAGCAGAAAGTGCAAGCGGACCGCCGACGCGTGGAAGCAACGCTCAAAGTCGGTGATCGCGTGCTTCTCAACAGCGCGCACGTCAAGCTTCGAGGGGTCCGATCGGACAAGTTGAAACCCCGGTGGCTTGGTCCGTTCGAGGTGCTCGAAATGCGGACACCCGTGGTGGCACGGTTGGTTCTCCCGCCTTCCATGCCAGTCCACGACGTGTTCCACATCTCCAAACTCAAGCTCTACAATGATCCGGCCGAGAATTTCCCTGGCCGCAGTTCTGAACCTCCCCCTCCGGTGGTGATCGAGGGCGAGCAAGAGTTTGAGGTGGAGGCCATCCTTGACCACCGTCATCGTGGTCGTGGATGGGAGTACCTGGTCAAATGGAAGGGCTATGATGCGGCCCTCAACTCATGGGAGCCTGCCCGCAACTTCAACGTTGGTGGGATCAATGCTATCCTCCGGGAGTATCAAGAGCGAACCGAGACGGCTCGCTCCTAAAGGGGGGGGTAGTGTAAGCCGGACAGTGCCAACGGCACTGATCACGGCTTGAGGCTTCCTTGAATGTATAATCTGACTGTGGATTTGGAATCTACAGGAAAAACCGTGCAAGATGGACCCAAGAACGGGGTCGATCCATCAAGAATTGAGGAAGTTACGCCCGGCCGAAGGTTGGACCGGCCGAGGGGAAAACAGATGACGGGAATTCATCCCCAAGGACCAAGGCTCGACCCACGGAAGACCCAACAAGGCTGAAGCGCCCCTTGGGGCCCGGTTAGTCAATGAGTCAAGGATCATTGAGGGCCAAGGGCGCTTCGGAATGGCGCCCCGGTGTGTTATTACCGGAAAGGGCGCTTCGGGCGGCCGTCACCGCCGCTAGTGGTGCTGCCAACGGCAAATTACCGTGGTTCACGGAAACGGCCATATCTTGGCCGTTCGTCCACGGAATGATGCAATTCTTGGTGCGTTGGAAATTTGGGAAGATGAGCTACGTGATGCTAAGGCAATAACGCTCATCCCAGGCCTGTACGGGGCCGCACACGGCTCGGCGACCTCGGGTCGCCTAGGATGTGTCATCATGTACATATAGTCTTGTATGTTGACACTTGAATAACAAGTACAGTTTACTCCCACTGTGCTACACGTATTCCCGTGCTCNACGGCCATATCTTGGCCGTTCGTCCACGGAATGATGCAATTCTTGGTGCGTTGGAAATTTGGGAAGATGAGCTACGTGATGCTAAGGCAATAACGCTCATCCCAGGCCTGTACGGGGCCGCACACGGCTCGGCGACCTCGGGTCGCCTAGGATGTGTCATCATGTACATATAGTCTTGTATGTTGACACTTGAATAACAAGTACAGTTTACTCCCACTGTGCTACACGTATTCCCGTGCTCTCCCAAGACAATCCTACGCTTCTGCAACACCGGGTTGGTGTGCGCCGGCCTCCCCTTGGTCGCCGTTGCCGCCGGTTGGTGTCTCCACCATCCGGTCGAGGCTAGCACACCGAGCCCGGTTCACAACGTGAGTGGACCCTTTTTATGGGAGCCGGACTACCTCGGAGCATATTTTGAACCATGAACGTACTAGACACCTTTCATCCCACATAAATGAGAAAAAATGATTTTTATGCCAAATACACACGCACTCACACACACACAAACGCAAAAAAACGCACGCACACAAGAACATGCATGTTCACACATGCACATACATTGTTCCTCCCTCTACATGTAGTTCTCCAGTCTTCCCTCCACTTCCGAACAACCCCCCTTCCACATGCAACTCATAATCACACTAGGAGACTTTTCTAACACGTCATAGCAATGGGTCTTGGTATTTGTCTTTGGGTCTTCACCTTTCACGTTTCAACCTTTGGCCTTCGACCCCACAGTCTAAAACATGTTTTCTTGTGTCTTCGGTCTTCACAATCCGGTCTTCGTCTTCTGTCTTCGGTCATTCGCAAGCAGTCCACTTGCATTCTTTTAAGACATCACATCACATCACATGAAAAAGCATCACTCAACATCGTATCATATCACATTACATTGTAACACATAACACGCGTTGCTTTGCTTCCTTTCGCATACCTTCATCACACAACTTTGCATCACAGTCCAAGACATTGTATTGACTATTGTACCCACACACATTGTAACGGGCTGAATCTCCAACTCCTGCTCTGAAGTCATCGTCGGAGTTCGCAGAATGGCATTCTCAGTCCGCGTCAGGGGTCTACCCCCTTCGCAAGACTGAGGGGCAATCGTCATCAACGACCCAGAGCAGAGAGACTCGAATATTTCGAGTCTTCGGAGGCCCATTTCCGTTTTTAACCAAACCCCTGGTTTTGGGACCCAAACCGGGGGTTTTTACCTCGAACTCGTGTGTTCACACGAGTTATTTCGTTTGTTTTATGTCGAAGTTCATCGTAAAACAACTTCGATTCATATTTTGTCGTTCTGGCACGAAATCGTCACGTGCGAGGCACGCTGGCGATTTCGCGCCAGCAAATTTCACCTCACCCTCACTCCCCTTGTCCCTCGTCCTCTCTTACTCGTTTGCAAGGAGGGCAAGGGGGGGCAAGGGCACGAGGCCACGAGGCCTCACCCTCGAGGCCCTCGTGGCCTCTCAGCCGCCGATCGGGCTGAGGTCGCGATCGGCGGTTGGTGGCTGGCCGGCCGGTCACTTGGCCGGCTGCCGGCCGTCCAGCCGGCCGGCAGCGAGCTGGCCAACGGCCAGCGAAGTGCTGGCCGCCGGCCAGCCCTCGCTGACGCGAGGGGTGGTGCGCAATCACCCCTCGCTTCAGCGAGGTGGGAGGGCCGAACCGTCCCTCCCGCTACATGCCTCCCCACTTATTATGAACCGTCCCGGTTCATGAACAACAAGTAGGATTGTCAGTCAGTGAGACATCAACATTCTGAAAGAAAATAAATGATTTTAATCACCAGCTAAACATGAACACGTGCATGGTACTTAGACCTAAGCTGCAGCTTATAGGTTAGCACGGCTAGTGGCCTCCCCCGTTTAGGCTGGAGCGTCCGCGCGACAACCATGTTGGGTGTCCCCAACCTCCTATGGTCGCTTTCCATGAATGCTGCCCTATGGGAACGTTGTTCACTTTTCCCGCGTTCAGGTGGTACCTCCTGCCACGCCTCGATTTGTGTAAGCTGCAAGCTCGCTCCAGTACTCGTTGACCACCCCTGTGGGCAACCGAGATTCGGGCTCCCATGAATTATGTTCAGGTCCACAACCAGCCCTATGAACGAGGTACTCCCTGACAACGCGCAACTGAAGAGTACGCTCTCGGTACTGGAGTAGGCGAAGGACCTCATATTGGCCGTCGGTAGCCAGGACTGCTGGCGGTGGCTGAACGGTTCCTTTTGCCGTGTATGGAGCCAGCAGGCTCACATGAAAAACGTCATGTATCTTCATACTCGGTGGAAGTGGCAATCGGTATGCCACTGGCCCGATGCGTGCCACAATGGGAAACGGCCCAATCCACTTCGGTAGAAGTTTTCTTGCCCCTGACGACTTCAGCTAAAGGTTTTTAGTGCTAAGCAGCACTTTGTCACCGATGTCAAACGAGACCTCCCTGCGACCTTTGTCGGCATATGCCTTTTGTCGCTGCCGAGCTGCTTGAAGGTGTCCCTTCGCCTCCTGTAACAAGGAGTCGATGCGCTCGGCAAAGGCTTGAGCGGAAGGAACCTGCCCTCCTGTACTCCCACTCTTCACCAATGAAGAGGGTACCACTGGATGTCGACCACTGTTCAACACGAACGGTGTGAACTGTGTGGACTCGTTCACCGAGTTGTTCACCGCAAACTCTGCCGGTGCTAGGAATTNCCGAAGGTTTTTAGTGCTAAGCAGCACTTTGTCACCGATGTCAAACGAGACCTCCCTGCGACCTTTGTCGGCATATGCCTTTTGTCGCTGCCGAGCTGCTTGAAGGTGTCCCTTCGCCTCCTGTAACAAGGAGTCGATGCGCTCGGCAAAGGCTTGAGCGGAAGGAACCTGCCCTCCTGTACTCCCACTCTTCACCAATGAAGAGGGTACCACTGGATGTCGACCACTGTTCAACACGAACGGTGTGAACTGTGTGGACTTGTTCACAGAGTTGTTCACCGCAAACTCTGCCGATGCTAGGAATTTGTCCCAATCATGCATGGCAGGATCCACGTACATGCGGAGCATCTGCTCCAAAGTGCGGTTCATGCGCTCTGTTTGTCCATCCGTTTGAGGGTAAAACGTTGTCGACATTTGCGACTCGCTACCAAAGTACTCGTGCATCTTTTGCCAGAACTTACTAGCAAATGTTTGATCTCGATTCGAGATAATGCGCAACGGAAAGCCGTGGTACTTTACGACACCCTCAAAGAAGAGACGAGCGGTCTCCTCTGCGTTCACGTCAGTGGTTGTAGGAATGAAGTGTGTCATCTTCGTTAAAAGATCCACAACCACTAGTATCGCATCATGGCCACGGGCCGTGTCCGGAAGACCAGTAATGAAGTCCATGCTGACGCACTCCCATGGAGTCCCAGGAATGGGAAGCTGCTGGAGGAGTCCAGTACGCTTCTTGTTACTAGCCTTATTCGGAAGACATGGGTCGCATGTCATGCAATACTTACGGACATCGACACTCCACCCTGGCCACCAATAGTGGTCTGAGAGTGCCTGTCCGGTCTTTCGGGGTCCCACCTGACCTGCGACCGGCGGCTCGTGGAACTTGGAGATAACCTTTGCTCGAAGGTCTCCCGAGTTTGGCACAACAACTTGTTCTCCGTGCCAGAAGATTCCTGCGGCCTCCACCAAGCCATACTTGTCCACATTTCGAGAGTCTTGAAACCAAGAATCCACACAGTATCCCATCCAGATCCTGTTTACAAAACCGTTCACGAGAGATTAATGGATAATCTCTCGTGGTGGTTGACAGAGAGGTGCAGGGGGATCTGGTGGTTGTACAGTTGTTGTTGTAATGGCCATAAAACACCCACTGACCTCGGTGATTGCTTTAATTTCCACAGGCTGTCGGCTTAGTGGACCGGCCACATTGATGCGTCCTGGCCGATATTCCCATGTGAACGAGAGTCGACTCAGGTATTTGCTCCAACGCGCCTGTCGTCTTGACATGTTCGGTTGCGTTTGGAAAAAAACCAATGGGTTATGGTCGGTCACGACCGTCACACCCCCTTCGGCACCCTCAAGGTAGCAACGCCACATCTTGAAAGTGTGTACTACCGCAAGGAGCTCTTGATCCCCAGTCGTGTACCGCGTTTCCACGGGTATGAGCTTCCGACTCTCATACGTAACTGGGTGACCGTTCTGCATGAGGACGGCTCCAAGTCCCACTACCGACGCATCACATCGAACCTCCCACGGTTGCTATGGATCCGAAAGAGCTAGGACGGGCGCCGTGGAGAGAAGCTCTTTGACTTTGAAAAAAGCGTTCTCGCAATCAGATGTCCATTCCCAACGCACGTCTTTTTGCGTGAGCCTGGTTAGCGGTGCTACCAGGGTCGAATACCCTTTTATAAACTGTCGAAAGTAGTTTGCAAGGCCGAGGAAAGACCGAATCTGCCCAACATTTTCGAGGCGTGGCCAGTGCACAACGGCTTGGACTTTTCGTGGGTCGACGCGGATGCCGTCCTTGCTGACGATGTGTCCAAGGTATTCGAGCTCATCTTGAGCAAACTTGCACTTGCTCACTTTCGCATAGAACTTCTGTTCCCAAAGGATTGCGAGAACTTCGTGCAGATGTTCTATGTGCTCTTCCATTGATTTGGAGAAAACCAAGATGTCATCCAGGTAAACCAAGACAAACTGTCCGAGTTGCTTGGCAAACATTTGGTTCATTTCTCCTTGGAAGGTTGCCGGGGCATTTGTAAGCCTGAAGCATAACACTCGGAAGTGATAGTGTTCCATGTGCGTTCGAAACGCGGTTTTGGGCACATCATCTTCTGTGATGCGGATTTGATGGTACCCTTGAGATAAATCCAAGGAAGACAATACTTTTGCGCCTTGGAGTTGGTCAAAAAGGTCCTCAATCCGCGGTAAGGGGAATCGATTTTTCACTGTCAGCTTGTTGAACACCCGGTAGTCTAAGCACATGCATAAACCACCATCCTTTTTGTTCACAAAAAGGATCGGCACACCGTATGGCGAGCTACTTGGCTCGATCCATCATTTTGCAAGGTACTCTTTGATTTGGCGTTCGGCCTCTCGCCTTTCTGTTGGACTAAGGCAATACATGGGTCTGAACGGAGGAGTCGCCTCCGGTTGCAGCGGAATCATGTGGCCCATGTGTCTTACTGGTGGAAGCCCAGCTGGTGGGTCTTGGAATACATTCGAGAACTCCGCCAATAGAGATCTGATCTCTTGTGGCGTGTCTTCCGTCACGTCGTCCTCCACTTTTTGTAGTTGAGCCAAGAAGTATCGACAACCTCGTTGAATACGTCTCTTGACCTGCATTGCAGATAAGCTGGCATGGACTTTGAGTCGGGTCGGTGATAATTCTGTACTTGGAATCAACATAAAGCGGCGTTGTCCTTTTCGGAGGATCAAACGCTTTGATTCAAAGCACATTAGAGCCTTGTTGTCACGGAGCCAGGGATCGCCTAGCACCACGTCAAACGGGTAAAGAAGGTTGAGTACCTTCAACGTGACACTCTGTGTGTACCCTTGAATACAAATTTTTGCTTTACAAGTACCGATCACGGGTACCGTACGGTTGTCACCAACAACAATTGCGCCATTCGATGGCTCGTACTTCAGGCCAACCTGTCGGGTAAAGCCAAGGCTAATAATAGAGTCGTCCCCTCCAGTGTCAGCAAGTACGTTCACGGGAGCACCAGCTAGGTGTCCTTTGAACTGCATCGTCATGTTGCCTCCACTCTTCTGAGTGAACAGACTCGACGACGGTAAGCCGAGTTTGTGATAAACACGGAATCTGTACGACGCGCGTCGTAACTACCATGATTCACCCACTCGAGTCCACATCTTGTGGGCACGTGTGAATTCTTCTAGCACCTTCCAGTCTTTAAATTTGCCTGGGTCGAAATCGTCGACTAAAGGTACTGCAAACGTGATTGAACGCATTGCCTTGAGGGCGTTTGCTTCAATCACTGAGTTACACAACTCTTGCACAGTGATTGGTGTTGCCACCACTAAGCAAGTTTGGTCATGCATCTCGTCTGGTGATGCAAGATTTAGTGGGCAATGTCGAACTGCAAGTGAAGAATGAGGTTCAATGAGAGGGGAGAAAACAACAGAGAAATTTGAACTCGTCAAAAACTCAAATTGTTTAACATCCTCGTCTGAAAACATGATCTCACACTCGTGATCCAGTTTTACCCCAGAGTGGTCCCCACTGACGTCACTCACGGGTGGGGAAAATCCGCCCCATGGCCCTGTTCGTTACCACGGCCGGGCCCATTGCCGCGACTTCGACCCTGTCCACGGCCTTGTCGGCGGCCTCCTGCTGCACCATCCCCATGAGGTGCCGCTGCTGCAGCTAGCGCCGCGGCCTCTTGTCCACCACCAACATCCTCAGGGCACTGAGCCCTAAAGTGGCCCGGCTGCATGCAGTTGTGGCAGAGCCCTTCGCGGAAGGCTGTGTTGCGACGCTCACGCGCCGCCTGCAGCTCGTCATTCTCGCGGCTGCGCTTGTTGTTGGGACCCTTGTGTCCACCAGCCTTCTTGGCTGGAGGGTTTGTNCCACGGCCTTGTCGGCGGCCTCCTGCTGCACCATCCCCATGAGGTGCCGCTGCTGCAGCTAGCGCCGCGGCCTCTTGTCCACCACCAACATCCTCAGGGCACTGAGCCCTAAAGTGGCCCGGCTGCATACAGTTGTGGCAGAGCCCTTCGCGGAAGGCTGTGTTGCGACGCTCACGCGCCGCCTGCAGCTCGTCATTCTCGCGGCTGCGCTTGTTGTTGGGACCCTTGTGTCCACCAGCCTTCTTGGCTGGAGGGTTTGTTGGCTGCTTGCCCTTGGCCCCGCCTCGCTGTCCGGCTGACCCACCAGCCCCTTGCAGCGTCCACGCGCATGTCGCGACCCTGTTGTGCCCGCGCGTTCGGCCGTGCATCAGAGTAGTACTTCGGGTTTGCCGAGTACACTTCGCTCATGTAGTTGCACAACGCCCTCCAGCTTGTCCAAGCTTGGCCAGTGGCTGTCGTGGTGGTCTTGTCCTTCAGCTTCTCGCTGGCGAGACCATCACGCAAGTACTCTAGCAGCATGCACTCCGGGTACTTGAACATCTGAGCGCCATCGCCCTCGGTGAAGCTTTCGGCTTCCTCCACGAGTGTGGTGAACTCGCTCAAGTAGGATTCGAGCGAGCTGCCCAGCTGCCTGAAGTCCTTGATCTTGTGGAAGGCGCGCTGCGCCTCCTCACGTTGGGTGCACTTCTTTCGCATGATCGCGCAGAAGGCCTCCCACGGCATGGGCTGCCACTCGAGGTGTGGCTGCTGCGTAGTCCACTCCTTGACCACGTACTTGAAGAGTTTGTCTTCAAGTCGCGTCGTGGCAAGGTCGCCCCACTAACTGAGTGGAGCCTTGTGGACACGTAGGACGTGCTCCATGCGGTTCAGCCAGTCGGTCAGCTTCACGCCCTTCTGGAAGATCTCCACACTGTGGAGGAAGGACGTGTTCATGACCGACCCCGAAGTCGTCGAGGTAGGCAAGTTGTCGCTGCCGCCGGCAGTGGCCTCCGCAGCTGCGGCACGCTGCACTTGCTACTGCATCCGCACCTGGGTCACGCTCTGCAATGCCTTGTCGAGGTCGTTGCATCCCCGGCTTGTCTCATGGGCGGCGAGGCACTGCAGCTGGCGATCACGGTCAAGGTCTGTGATGCTCTACCCGACGTGGGCCAGCAGGTTGGCGAACGCGAACTTGAGCTCTGATGTCGTCAGAGCATCGGCGATTGCCTCCAGGGCCTCGCGTTGTCCGTGCACCCTTACCCACTGCAAGAGGGTACGGTTTGCGTTCACGCCTCCAAGGAGTCCCACCTTTCGGAGGAGACTGTCGTCGGCGACGACGCTCGAGTGGGCGCTGCCTTGCCCCATTGCGGCCGCATCGTAGGAAGGAGGGTCCGGCCCCATTCCTCCGAGTGGTGCCGTATCTCCACCACCGATGGTGATCTTGAGTCGGCCTGCGGCATCGGCAGCAAACTTCACGAGCCTACGATGGTCATCGCGAACTGCCTTCGCGGCGATGTCGTCCGGCTCGTTCTCGCGGGAGCTTCTCGTGTGGCTGCTTTCAACACCCTTGCTGGTTTCGGCAGTCTCGCTGCCGTCGGCAGCTTCAGGCGATGCGGCGAGCGTCTTGCCCTTCTCGAGCAATCGGATCGAGTTTGTCGCACGACGATGGCGATGGTCGCGATCCTCGTCGCCTTCGTCATCGTCGACGTCGTGCTCTTCGTCGGGGTATCCCCCCAGGAGATCCTCCTCCATGGCATCGTCCGTCGCGTGGGGGTCGCCCACGTGCACGTCAACGTGCTCTTCAAGCACCCTTTTCACCCTTGCACGCTGCTCGGTATCGTCGAGGTTGGCGTCGGTTGCCTTCGGCGGTAGGGTTGCCCTTGGTGGTACGGTTGCCTTTGGGTTGGCAACCGTGCTCGCTGCGGCGGCTCCCAAAACTTGGAGTCCACCGAGAGCTTGTGGTGAGGCCGTCACCACCTTGCCCTTGTTGGTCCTAGACGGTCCGGCACTTGCCATCTCGTTGCTCGTGCAACTAGCACGTGAAGACCGCTGTGAGGATCACCCCACAACGTTGAGGAGGAATTACCTCCTAAAGTCACGCTCTCACGATCGGTGAGGCAATTATAAGTTTAATCTCTACTTTCCTAGGCCGCCACGTCGGCACAAGGTCGTGGATTTTGGAACTAGACTTCCTAAGCCGTGACTCACGGCAATTGGCAAAGACTAGTACCTAGGAAAACAGAAAACTACAATACAAGGAATTGACAAGAAGTGTGAGTACCGTTCACGAAGCTAGGACAAACAATAGGAGAGGAATTACACAATTCCTAGCAATTCCTCCAATCCTTCTTCTAGCTTCTTGTCTTCTTCCTGTCTTCTTGTCTTCCTTGGCCTCCTCTTGAGTCTTCTTTGTACGTCTTGCGCCCTTTGGCGGCGTCCTCCTTGAGCCGGTGGCGTTGGGGGAGCCGCCAAAAGTCCCCAAGTTGTTACCCTCCTTCTTTTTAGGGTGCTCTCAGGTCGTGAGAGTCCCTAATCTTGGGGAGGGACGCTTTCCCAATTTTTGGATGAAGGAGCCTTGATAATGAGGAGGATTTTGTGGTTTTAGAGATGGGAACTCCCCAACCCGCCCCACAAAAATCCTCCTAGCCCCCTGGAAGTGTGAAGAGGCTGGAAGGAACTGGCTCCAACAAGTAGGATGTTTTTCCAGCTCTGCAACGCAGTTTTTGGCGCTTCAATCCGTGAAGTATTGATGCCGTAGTCCCTTCTGGCGTTTCTGCTGCTGCTTGCAGCTGCCGGTGGCGTTTTATCTATGTCGTAGCGGCCGTTTCCGTCGAACCCTTGGTCGCGAGGGTCGTCTCGCTCTGAGAACCACTGTAACGGGCTGAGTCTCCAACTCCTGCTCTGAAGTCGTCGTCGGAGTTCGCAGAATGGCGTTCTCAGTCCGCGTCAGGGGTTTACCCCCTTCGCAAGACTGAGGGGCAATCATCATCAACGAACAGAGCAGGGAGACTCGAATGTTTTGAGTCTCCGGAGGCCCATTTCCGTTTCTAACCAAACCCCTGGTTTTGGGACCCAAACCGGGGGTTTTTACCTCGAACTCGTGTGTTCGCACGAGTTATTTTGTTCCTTTTATGTCGAAGTTCGTCGTAAACAAACTTCGATTCATATTTTGTCGTTCTGGCGCGAAATCGTCGCGTGCGAGGCACGCTGGCAATTTCGCGCCAGCGAATTTCACCTCACCCTCGCTCCCCCTATCCCTCATCCTCTCTTGCTCGTTTGCAAGGAGGGCGAGGGGGGGGCGAGGGCACGAGGCCACGAGGCCTCGCCCTCGAGGCCCTCGTGGCCTCTCAGCCGCCGATTGGGCTGAGACCGCGATCGGCGGTTAGTGGCTGGCCGGCCGGTGGCCGGCCGGTCACTTGGCCGGCTGCCGGCCGTCCAGCCGGCCGGCAGCGAGCTGGCCGGCGGCCAGCAAAGTGCTGGCCGCCGGCCAGCCCTCGCTGACGCGAGGGGTGGTGCGCAACCACCCCTGGCTTCAGCGAGGTGGGAGGGCCGAACCGGCCCTCCCGCTACACACATACACCGAGACACCTGCATACCCATAGACCCACCGTGCATACACAGACACCTCGGAAACCACACACCCTTCACAAACCCATACTCACACAACACACACCACACACCACACACGTGTGTACACACACACACACACACATACACACACACACACATACACACACATACACACACACACACACACACACAGAGACATGCACACACGTGTGTAAGCACAAAGATAGAGTAAGACACAAACAACTATCCACCCACCCATCCACCCACGCACACACCCACCCATCCACCCACGCACCCACCCACCCATCCACCCATGCACCCACCCGCCCACCTAGCCACAAATCCACCCACACTCATCCCAACCCCAACCCCACCTCCATCCCCACCCCCACACCCAAACCCCACACCCACCCTCACCCCCACCCTCACCCCCACACCCACTCCCACTCCCAACCCCACCCCCCCCTCCATCCCCACCCCCACACCCAAACCCCACACCCACCCTCACCCCCACCCTCACCCCCACACCCACTCCCACTCCCAACCCCACCCCCCCCTCCATCCCCACCCCCACACCCAAACCCCACACCCACCCTCACCCCCACCCTCACCCCCACACCCACTCCCACTCCCAACCCCACCCCCCCCTCCATCCCCACCCCCACACCCAAACCCCACACCCACCCTCACCCCCACCCTCACCCCCACACCCACTCCCACTCCCAACCCCACCCCCCCCTCCATCCCCACCCCCACACCCAAACCCCACACCCACCCTCACCCCCACCCTCACCCCCACACCCACTCCCACTCCCAACCCCACCCCCCCCTCCATCCCCACCCCCACACCCAAACCCCACACCCACCCTCACCCCCACCCTCACCCCCACACCCACTCCCACTCCCAACCCCACCCCCACCGTGTTAAGGCTGCACACGGTTCCTATCCGCGGATAATCAGAAGGATCCGGATCTGTGCGACGGGACCTGCACTGGATCCGGAACCGAGGTAACGGATCCTTGGATTCACGGATCCTTGTATTCACGGATCCTGGATCCGGATCTTGGGAGTCATGTACAACGGATCCTTACATTCACGGATCCTGGATCATGATCTTGGGAGTCATGTACAACATGTTGTGCTTCTAAACAGCGTGGCAGTGCAACGAAAATGTCCATCGACGGCTGCCTTTGCCCAAACCATATCCGGCCATCCATGGTGCTGATGATATTATGGGGCTACAAGTGGTTGGTCAGTCGACACATAAGAAGATATGAGACCAATGAACTGTCAAGTCAACATCTCCAGGCTGGAAACTCGACAGGTTGCACGCGGTTGACACGCATGATGCATGTGCTAGCCACGTAGACGTGTCGCGAAATAGTTTGCCGGTCCAAAATATGCCGCGCATGTTCAGCTGTTCGATTTTGAACGTGCAGAAGAGTGTGCTACGTGGATGACTTGAGTCGGACGTCTAGTCAGGTTTTTTTAACCCCAAACCCCCTCCCTCTGCCATAGGATCCGGGTCCGGATCCGCAGATACAAGGCGGATCCACAATCCTAGATCCAGAACCGCGAATCCAGATCTGGATCCGGATTCATGGGTAGGGTACCGCGGAGCCCACGACCCCACCCCCACCCCCGTCCCCACCCCCGCCCCAACCCCCACCCCCACCCCTACCCCCACCCCCTC
>SZWC01001158.1:260363-275436 GCA_023375785.1 Penium margaritaceum | reverse complement strand
GCCGCTGCTGCTGTCGCAGCCGATAAGGAGGAGGAGGAGGAGGAGGAGGAGGAGGGTGAGGATGATCAGGATAGTGATGCTACGTACTCTTCAGGCGCGATGAAATTCCAAGGAGGGGGGCGCTGGAGATTCGGCCACAGGAAGCAATTCAGCTAAGCGGTCGGTTTAGTCTTTTCAAAACGCTTTGCGACAGGTTCGAAGAAATTTTGGCACGGTTCGGCGGAGCTATCGAGCATCACGTTGAGTACAATTCGAAGACAGGCCGTGGCGGCCATCCTCTCAGCCTCTCCCTATCTCGCTTCTGTCAGCAGTCGAGTTCCGCGGCACCCAGACGACGACAGCGCCAGCTATTCCCCGCAGGGGTCTTGAAAGCAAGGCACGGTCGTCTGAATCATGGCCAAGGCCCTGTCGTGTCGTTGTCCAGTGAAATGGCGATCGCTACCGCTGTCGTCCGAAGCTTCCGTTTGCGGCTGCCACAACTGCACAAATTCGAGCTGTGGCAGCAGTAGGAGAAAGAGCAGCAGGTGCCGTAGCGCACGCTACGGCACCTTAAGCGACACCTTTTTCCCTTTTTTTGGGTGTAACGGTCGCGCCAGCACCCGCGGCGGCAAAATATCTGCCTGCAGAGGTGAACAGCCTCATTTAGAAACTTTTTTTGTAACCTTTGGTAGTGACTGACCTTGCTATTGATAAACTTTTAAATCTCCATTTTTCCAAGGGCGGAATGACCATATATCCCTAGCCACAAAGAATACACCTCATTCCCCCCAACTCATAAAAATAAGCCTCATTCGCCCCTACCATGGAAAATAATCAGAATTTGTTCTTCCCTCGCAACAATCAGCCTCATTCGCCCACTATGCACAGACGTGGGTTTCACCTTCCACAATGGACAAACACAAGTATCGTGAACCATATCAACGTTTTAATATCATTCGGTCGCCATCTCAATGACGCACAAATTTTATAAAGAAGCGTCAAAATTTCGAATTCTTGGCAAAACTTATCAAATCCACCACTCACGACGCAACCTCGCACATGTCGCTCGGCTCAAATGCCGATGAGCCGACATATGCCTCATTCTCATTATCCGCATTGTATATATGTAGCATGGCAGTGCCACGTCGACCGGTCAAAGGAGCCACGCGGCTCAAGTGGGGTCACCTGGGACAGTGGGCGGTGAGACCGGATGGCTTGAGGGTCGGAGACCCTCAAGCACCACAGTTTTGGCCTAGTCGGCCAAGGATTCCGTCGAATCCGTTAGAATATATGTGCTCGACTCATTCAATACTTGTCATCAAAATACACTTACTACTTGACAAAAAATCTGCATTTGTCCCATATACCTGAATTGTCTTTTGTCCTGCACCTCATCCTTATGAACCACCTACGTTTCACTTGGCATAACACTTGGCATCTGAGCGCAGCAGCGCTGGAAGGGTAACCGATGCATCATCTACCTAGCGACAACCTCGCACAAGTTCTCATTGTATCTCCACAGTTCAAAAGACCGTAGACTGTACGACGACAATGGTGAATAGAGCAAGCGCAGTCAGGAACAAGTAGCAGCCCCTGACGAGTACTCCGACAATGGCAGAACCACAACACGCAGACAACGATGGTCTCTAGAAAAACCACACAGTAGCAGTAACATTCATGGCGAATGACGCAGCACCGACGGACCCGACGGCGTACCCGGTGTTGGACCCCTCAGGCTGAGCGAATCTTTCGCCCACGTCGCAGCCTGTTGGGGGGACACCTGGCGTAGTGGGAGACACGGGCGGACAAGCACAAATCAACGAACACCTCTACCATAAATTGTTGAGACTCGAGAGCCTCAATACCCATATGCTCCAACAGCTCAACGCGGCAATAGAGGAGCGTTGAATTTCTCGTACAGGTGAAGCATTCTCTTACCGAGAACATTTTGCAACTCTTGAGTGAACCCTAGATTCGACGGGCACTTCTGAAGTCGTTGGATCCCGCAAACTCTAAAGGACTGACGGTCAATATGTGGTGAACGAGTTTGGAGATTAACTTCACAGATGGTGGGGTCAAGAACGACAAAATGAAAGTTGACCTTGCGGCCTTGCTTTTGCGTGGCACGTCTTTAAATTAGTAACCGACATAAAGATCATCCAATCGCAGCAGGAGATCGGCGGAGCTGCATCAACGGCTCACGTGACCGCTCTCACATCATCCACCGCAGCCGTACTACCTCTCGAGTAGATCAATCTGACATGGCACGGCTTTCTTGCGCCACCAGAAACATGGAGTGACTTCGTGTGCGCTACCATCGCTTGCTTTGTGAAGCCGAACGAGAAGTCTTACACACAATACAGACTCCAACGCCTACGTTAGCACTCCATCATGTCGGAATACACTCAATGTTTCTACGAAATGATCACCAACAGGGACCTCGCCCCCGACGAACTGTGTTTCTACTACAAGAACGACCTGAAGCAGGATATTTGGTGAGCAATCGCCATTTTTTGGCATCCAAGACGACCTTCCACGAATGATCGCAATAGCCGACCACATCAAAAGCTTGGACTACACCGCTCGGATTTAGGAATCCAACAACTGGAAATCCCAAAGCCACAATCCTTATTGTGGCAGAGGAAATTCGCAGTCGGCGAAAGCCTCGTCTTCGATGGATATTGACACCTATGTTGCCCTCTCCCTATCAAGGTCGAGGTCGAGGTCGGGAGGTCGACCAAGACTTAGAAGACCTCAAATAGCCCTGGAACTCTGCATTTCCATGTTTCGGCTCATCTTCTCTTCTTCTCCACTGTGAAAAACTCCTTCCAAGACTCATTGCCTTGGTATNACTGGAAATCCCAAAGCCACAATCCTTATTGTGGCAGAGGAAATTCGCAGTCGGCGAAAGCCTCGTCTTCGATGGATATTGACACCTATGTTGCCCTCTCCCTATCAAGGTCGAGGTCGAGGTCGGGAGGTCGACCTCGACCTCCCTAAGAGGAAGGTCGAGGTCGAAGGTCGACCAAGACTTAGAAGACCTCAAATAGCCCTGGAACTCTGCATTTCCATGTTTCGGCTCATCTTCTCTTCTTCTCCACTGTGAAAAACTCCTTCCAAGACTCATTGCCTTGGTATAGGCACATTCCTACAATCAATCTGAGAAGAGAGGTCATGGAGTCGGAAGGCCCACCTGCTTTGATCCCCCCTAGCGGCTAGGTTTTGCGACAGCGGGAGGTCAGCAAGGTCGACCCCAGGTCGAGGTCGACCAGGTCGACTTCTACCTTCCCAGGAAGGTCAAAGGTCGAAGGTCGAAGGCAACATAGATCGACACCATCGAGCAGCACAATCAACGGATCTGTTGGACTTGCAGAAAACCGGGCCATATTTCGCGACTGCCAAAAGCGGCATTAGCACGCCAAAAAGGGGGGAAAGTCATAGAAGAAGAGTGAAGAGTCGGGAAACAGCTAAGGGGAGGAGTAGACGGCGAGGTTCCTGTCTGGTCAAGAAAGTTCGTGCCAACCAATCGCCCATCTGAGTGGCTCACATCACCGCATACGAGGGTTCCTGATATCGCAGAGTTCTACAAGGAGTACGAAAACAACCAGCCGGTGATATTGCTACGAGTACAACCGAGGGGTTTCAAAAGTCGTACAATGGTACCAACACTACTAGATGAAGGAGCTTGTTACAGTTTTGTCATTAACAACATGGTTCATCAGCAAGGTTTACAAAAACAAAGTGGCAGTTTTTGAAGGAAATAATGTTAACGGATGACTACAGATTTGTCAACTTCGCGAACCACTCCGACTGCAAATCGGAGTTGTGCACGACGCAAAGGTCTGGATGACTTGCCGAATGAACAACCACAAAATCATCCTTGGGGGAGATTTCTTGCACCGGCACAATCCGTAGATCAAATGATGAGCAAAGCATTTTTGTGAGCATTAATAACAGAACGTGACATCTGCCTCTACTCGAGCGACCTACCACCCAGCGGCGGTTACGAAAAGCAGCAAAGGTGGAGGAAGCAAAGGAAGTTGCAAAATTCGGAGAAGGCCAATCGATATCTCTAGGCGTAGCCAAGCGACACCTGAGACGTGCAGCTCAAGCATTGTTAGTCCATGTGGAAGCAGAGGAAGCATAAAAAGTTGTAATTGTCGAAGCTACGTCAGCAACATCGACACCCGAGAAGTTCTAAGTAGTACCAAAGGAGTTTCTGGACCTCATCGAGGAGTTCGAAGGGCTTTTTCCCGACAGACTATACTGAGAATTGCCATCGCAACGCGACATCAACCATCAGATACACCTTAAGCCGAGAAACGCACCGACGGTGAAAGGGACCTATCGTATAAGCGACCACGAGCTGACCGAACTCAAGAAGGAGCTTGATGAGATGCTCTGACGGGGATTCATTTGACCCTCCACGTCACCCTATGCAACACCAGTAATTTTCATGAAAGAGAAAACAGGAGAGATGCGAATGTGCGTGGACTACAAAGGGTTGAACGACATCACCGTCAAAAACCGCTATCCCCTCCCACGAGTAGATAAACTTTTCGACCAACTCAGTGGGGCCCAAATTTAAGCACCATCAACCTACGTAGCAGCTATGATCATGTGTATCTGATAAGGACGTCAAGAAAACAACATTCCGTACCAGATACGGGTACTTCAAGTTCACGGTTATGCCATTTGGACTCACAAACGCCCCTGAAACATTTACGGTAGAGATGAACAACAGTTTTCGCCCGTACCTTGACGACTTTGTCATTGTATATCTTGAAGAAATTGTGGTGAATAGCCACATTCTAGAGGAGCACAATGGACATCACCAAAAAGTTCTTAAGGTTTTACAAAGAGAGAAGTTTTCTGGAAAACTCTCGAAGTGCGACTTTGGTCGCCGTTCGATCGAGATTTTGGGCCACATCATCGGCGGCGGTCGGATCACCATGGACCCAAAAAAAGTGGAGGCAGTCGCTGATTGGCCGACGCCCACAAATTTTCGGGACATAGAGGTATTTTTGGGCTTTTCTAACTACTACCGTAAAGGATTACACCCGGGTGTCAGTGTCTCTCTTCGATCTCACTCGGAACACCACCAAGTGGAATTGGGGGAATAGCGAACAAGAAGAATTCAAATCTTTGAGAAACACTGTGACCTTGGCGCCAGCCAAAAGACTGGCAGGTCCAAAGGTGGACTACATCATGGCCACCGATCCATCTGATGAAGACATTGGAGCTGTTCTCCTCCAAGACAACGGTGGTGGAGAACAACCAGTCGCGTGTCTGTCAAGAAAGCTACGTGGGCCGGAGTTGAACTACGCGGGGTACGGAAAATAGACGCTTGCAGTTGTAGCATCCTCCATGCCGCCTGCAACCACTTATGATTCAGCACGTGCATCTCCTCCGACTACCCCTGCATATGAGTCATCCACAACCACATGTATGAATTACTGCAAGGTTGATTGTTGGTTCTTGGCCTCCATCCATGACCAAATAGAGTGTAATGTCATACCATTACTCCACATCGATCTTAAAGCATAACAGAAGCTCAATGGTTTGTGAGTTGCAATTCGGGAATGAGGGTGTTGGGATTGAATATCTGGTTAGATTCTAAGGTTATCATCAAACCAGAAACCTTCATTGGATATGGGGTTGTACACCATAAGCATGTGTGTGCTCACAATGTAAAAAACATATCTGCGGTGTTGTGAGAGACATTGCTTCTTGCACGGGACTACACTTTACGCTCTTTGAGGAGAGTATTCCAGACCGCACCTCGTTGAGATAGTTGGCTCATGGCCTCGTTTTGAGCAGTGGGTGAACAAATGAAATGGTATGTGGATGCCTTGAAAGATGGGTCCTTCAAACTAGAGTTTAAGCTTCCTTGGTGACAGAATGTCAAAGTTGGATTGGACTAGGGTTTTTTCTTTGTGAAGATGAGGCATCATGCCTTAACCAAATGCTGCGGGGACAAATTCCATCAAACTCTGAGAACACTGGTGCTACAGATGCTACCATAGTTGGCTTTGTTGGGGTGGTTGCTGCTACTGCCACTACAACTATGAGGTAGAGCTAGAAGAAGTAACCAGTGCACTACCGCATGCATCCCCAACTTGTGGAAGCGGTGTGCATGAGGTTGACTACATATTCCCATTATTTTCGTGTGCCACCAGTCTCTCATGGTTTGCTCAAACCATGATAAGAAGTTTCCCCAGCACCTGAAATTTTACACCTAGTATGGACAACTGCTAAGCTTTTGAAACTATCCAACTGCTACTGGATATCACTCATCATTTGCTGGTGGAAAACTCACCTTGTTGGTGATTGTGAAACTGGCACTGGCCTTGGGCAATTGCACCAACTCATCGTCCGGTTTTTTAGAAGATGTGTGATTCAGCAACCTGTTCCACTGGAGGACTATGGCCCTAAAGCCCGCATACATTGTTTTTCAAGGTTGTGCACCAGTTTGACAGAGGGAGAGAGAAACACCCCACATCTTGAGACGAGCAACATCTTGAGAAACGGTAGGAAGTAGACAGAGCCAACTGGCCATTGGTGGGAGACAATGCCGTGAAATGCAACCCTGCCTTGGCAGGAGCCGTATTTTTGTTGATGATGGTGGTATAGCGGGTGGTGCTACAGCCATTTCAGCAGCTGTTGCATCCAGCCATACATTGGCAGAACTTCCTCCTGTTGCCACCACGGCTGATTTACCAAAAGCCACAGTAGCGCCCTTAGGCCCCTCCCTTTTTTTAGGATCGGTTGTCTCACTGTCATTGCTGGAAGTAGCAAAAGGGCTGCTGATACCTGTTAGTATCACTGTTCACAACCAAAAAGGCTGCTATTAAGTGCGCAGCTAAGCACGCTGCAGCCCCTAGTGACACAGCTTTTAAGATTACCTATGAATTGAATGCTGGCCTTGGTGCCATTGATGCATGGGCCGCAGCCAGACCGGCTGCTAAGGCTGCTGACAAGAAAACAGTGTTTCTCAGTGTGGCTGCTGCTAAGACTAAGTAACCACAATCAATACACTTGCACCCTTAGTATTTGGCGTTCCGGGTTTGCAGTACTCACCTAGTTTGGTGACGGAAGAAGGTGAAGGATGGTAGGGAAGTGGGATTTTGGTTGATGTCATAGAAAACATGACAGGTTGGTCAGTCAAGAACAAGGCACGCAGAACACTCACCACCAGTGAGCAAGCTCACAGTGAGCTCGCAAGCCTCTCATAACCTGAGGGGTTAAATTTGGCTCCTCAGTTTTGTAAACGGCCCCTGCCATGTTGTCCGGACATGTAGAAGTTGCCTGTTTTCACTCCACACACACTTATCCAAGGATTGACAAGGGAATGAGGTGAGGTTAGAAGCCAAACACATGGCCCCCAACCGCCGCACAAATTCCCAAAACTGCTTCCTTAACCCTTCCATGGCCTCCTACACAAGAGGCCTGAAAAGCAATCCTAGACTAACTGCCAACAGCGTTCGATGCTTCCTCATTTTCCCCCTCCACTACTTGTGCCACTCCATGACCCAAACCTGTCGTGAAATGGCCCTGAGATTCCACTACCATGGCATCCAACACCCAGAATGTTCCAAGCTCCCTTCAGCTATGGCAAAGTCTGGCCTCAGACTGTCCTTATTTTGCAATGACAACTCCCCTCCCGACTCTACGTCAACCTTCAAATAGTGCTCTTCACAAATGTTCTCAATCTTATTCATGATGGTATGATGGAATTAGGCAATATGGCCACCCTGGTGATGGCACGTCACCCAGGCCGGATCAAGCCTATCAACAGATGGTTGAATCATTTCCAAGTAAACCACCAGAGGTCCCAACCACAGCTGCCCATGAAGGTGGAAACATGCTGCCAATATATGCACCCGATCCTCCACCGAGGTAGGGATCACCTATAGCTAGAAGCATTTCTCCTTAAGTAGGCTTCCTAACAAAAAACTCCCCTGCCAACGCCTGCAAGTCTCTGGATGCGAAGTCCCCTCCTCTCTAGTAATGCATGCACAATGTTCCTCCCCAGCACCATCATGCATTCTAGAGATCCTGCCTATCCCTGAGGAAGGTCCTCCAGAGAGCCTACCTATTGTTGTGATTTGTGACGTTCTTGTACAGTTTACTGTGACCACTCGGCCGTGTCCACACTCGTGCAGATCCCTGAGGCGGGCCCTGGTGACACCGGTGCGACGACTGGCGGCGGACTACCGGCTTGGAGCTGGCCGACTACCGTTCCAGAGCCCCAGATGCTGCCGGGACTCTCTGCTGTCTTTTCTACAGCTTGCAGGCGTCTTTCGGCGGACTGGCCATGAGCCCTATTTGCATGTTTTTGCATTGTATGTCCACCGTCTGATGATGGATGCATGCATGTGACCAGTCGTAGCGTCCGTCTTTTGATCCTGCACGTCTAGGTTCAGACGGCGTAGCATTCNCAGTTTACTGTGACCACTCGGCCGTGTCCATACTCGTGCAGATCCCTGAGGCGGGCCCTGGTGACACCGGTGCGACGACTGGCGGCGGACTACCGGCTTGGAGCTGGCCGACTACCGTTCCAGAGCCCCAGATGCTGCCGGGACTCTCTGCTGTCTTTTCTACAGCTTGCAGGCGTCTTTCGGCGGACTGGCCATGAGCCCTATTTGCATGTTTTTACATTGTATGTCCACCGTCTGATGATGGATGCATGCATGTGACCAGTCTTAGCGTCTGTCTTTTGATCCTGCACGTCTAGGTTCAGACGGCGTAGCATTCTGCCATGTGTGCGCAGAGTTACGGCCAAAACAGTGGTTTTGGACCGGTTTTTAGGACAGCTCTTGGACTGCCGCGTGCGACACCCGCCGTGCGCCGCGGCAGGTATTTATGCCTTGGACCTGTCATTTGTTATCCCTCTCTACAATTATATTCAGTTTGAGTTTCCTGACACTCTGTTCGTGTCCCAACCCAGACCCTTGCAGTTTTGTCTCAAACTTGTGACTGTTGTCACACGCTGACCTGGCGCTGACGCCTAGTGTCACGGCTTGTGGTTAGGAAGGTTCTAGGAAACTTCTCATGGTATCAGAGCAACAAGCCAGAGCTTGTTGTGCTGCACAGCAGAGATGCAGCAATCGCAGCAGCAGTGAGCAGCAGCAGCGGCAACAGCACACAGCAGCAGCGACAGGTCCTGGGAGGACCCACCAACCTGCGCCATTGCAAGGCGTAGGCCGCAACACCTGCGCGACAGAGGAGTCGTGCAGGAGGGGTGCAGCAGTGTAGCAGCACGCCAGCGCAGCAGCGCCATAGCAGCTGTCCAGCAGCGCAGCAACAGAGCTGGCAGTTTTGATCACAGCAGCAGCAGCAGCAACATCGGCGGCGGCATCAGAAACATCAGCAACAGTAGCCGCCAAAGTGGCTTGAGGCCATTGCCATCAAGCTCGACGGCAGCAGCAGCAGCAACAACAGCAGCGTGCGCCACCGCTGCCCCTGTCCGTGCAACTTCCTTGAAGCCGCACGGACGTGGATGAGCTGCGGACGAAAATCGCGTCAGCCACCACCTCCCCGTCGGCACGAGCTTGCCCTGGCTTCAAACGAACGTTGTTTTTGGTGTTTGAGGGTGCGTTGGAAAGCTCTTCTCTCAAGATCTCCAGAGCTACTATTCACGCTCAGTTTTGTGCTCTGTCGCCACCAGCAAGGACTGAAGTGCACCGCAGATTTGTTTTCTGCTGAAATTCGGGCAGAACAGGGAAAAGTGACGTTTTGCCACTTTTTCCAACTTTTTGCAACCGAAAATTTCACCATCATGTTCAGCACATTCAGGAGCCTCTGTGGTCCAAATTTCGCTTGATTTGGACAACCTTGAAGTTTTAGTGCCGAAATTTTTAAATTTCAGCACTTTGCCAATTTTCTGGCCGTCAGCACCATACTTAGCCAAATTTTTGGCCGGACAGTCAAACGTTGCCAGCATCTCAACTCCTCGAGAAACGCTGACGGTTTTGAAATCTGACCAAATTGACCTGTCGCCCCATACTGAGCGGCAACATGAGCCTGTCCGACAACAAGGAGAAGGGACCAGGCGACCCCTCCTCCTCTTCGTCTGGTGTTCTGCGTCCACGCTCGCAGGCCATTGAGGACCTGCGAAGCCAGCAGGATGAGATGCGTCGCCTCCAGAGAGAGCAGACTGACGCTATCCGCACGCTGACTGAGCTTCTGCGTGCTCAGTCCACGGCTCCTCAGCGGGTTTCTGATGGAGCTGCCGGCGTCGCGGTCTCTACCCAGCAGTCGGCTCAGGCACCTGTGATAGGCGCTCGACCTGTCCCACCACCTGCTGACCTCCTGGATGATGAGCCACTCATGCCAGGCATTGCTCATGATTCCCCGGCTCAGGAGATTCGAGTTCTTCAGGAGCGCCTCCGTCAGCTGCAGACGGGCACCCGATCGCCTCCATTTTCCCCGATACGATTGTCAACTGACTACCCCGGTGACCATCCTCTTCCAGGAGTCTTTCCGGTCTCTCGTCCTTCGCAGCCTGTGGTTGCTCTCCCCACGGAGCGGCAGCCCAAGGATTTTGAGGCACCACCTCCACGGTACATCAGTGAGGATGGCTTCGACTGCTGGAAGATCATGTTTCAGGTATGGGCTACCTCTGAGGGAGTGTGGCCTTACTACCACAGCCCGTACCAGCCTACAGACCCAACACAGGTACTTACAGCAGCCCGGGCCATGCGCGGACTCCTCTACGCCATGCCACGCGAGACCGTCGTCGACTTCCGCCCTTTCCTTGGCGAGGCCGGCACAGGCACCGGCGCCGATCCTCGTGGAGGTTGGGATCTGGCCTTATCCCTGCTGGCCGCAGAGACGCACGCTACTCGTGCATCACACATTCGTGCTTTCCATTCGCTCCGCCAGGGGCCTGCGGAGCCTGCAGCGGATTACTGGCGACGCGCCATGCGCATCTACACGCGCTTGGGGACCTCAGGAGGCACACAACTGTGGGCGCTTCATACGATTATGCTCGGAGTTCGCCTCGAGTACACCGACATCTTCACACGGTACAGTGACGCTGTCCTCGAGCCCTTCTCAGCCACTCTGCAGCTGCTTCCTTGGGCGCATCAGCTCTTCCTTCAGGTGACCTCAGCCCGCGAGGCAGCCGTAGCCCATCAAGAGACTTCCCTCGCTACAGCAGCCATCGCATCACCACCATCTTCCCTCCTGCAGTCTCCCTCTTCCTCCTCCATCACTTACTTATCTTCCTCTTCCTCTTCGACCCTGTCTACACCCACGCAAACACAGGGCGTTGCAGCAGCCGCCCAGGGGAAGAAGAAGAATAGGAAGCGTGGATCGGGTCAGCAGCAGTCGTCATCCAGTGATGGCAGTGGCTGTTCTGTGCACTGCTACAACTGTGGAGGCGCCCATCGCTACACCGAGTGCCAGCAGCCGCTCGACTGGGCGCGGATCACTCGTGGGCTCCAGACTGCTCATGCTCTCCGTTCCACGTCTGGCACGTCACCCGCATCCTCCTCCTGACGCGCGGCGGCCACGACTGCAGCTGTTCCTGCCTCCTCACCGGCGAGCAGCAGCGATCCGGACCCGCGCGACCACACCATCGCCGAGCTTCGCCACCTTCTGGCGCTCCGCTTTCAGGGAGGTGCGACTGTGTTGTCATCGTTGGGTGGTTCACAGACTGTTTGTTTGTCCGTTCCTGTGGCTCGTGATGATGCGTGTGGGGGATCACAGTCAGCATGTGATGATGATGGGCCTGACTGCACCGAATGGATTCATGAGTCTCATCTTTGTGTTGTGCGTCGTTCCTCCCCACTGACGGCTCAGCGTCCCTCTGATGCCGAGTGTTCCATTGCTCGTTGTACAGTGACGTCCTCCAGTCATGACTCCGGTGGCACTTGGATCATCGATTCTGGTGCCACCCATCACATGACGTGCCGTCGCAGTGACTTTGTTGTTCTCGGCCCTGTCACGTCTGTCCGTTCCGTTCGTACAGGCTCTGGTTAGTCCTTGCCAGTCCATGGTGTTGGGGTTGTATGCTTCGATGGTCCGTCTGGCCCCTTGTACCTTTCCGACGTGTTGTTTGTGCCTGATCTTGAGCTCATCTTGCTTTTTGTGCGTGCCTGCACCTTGATGGGTCTCTCTGTGGAGCATACCGCTGACTCAGCGACTATGACTGCTACTGACACCCGCATTGTCGTCCTGCGTGCTTCAGTCATAGATGATCTGTATCGCATCGCTCGGCCCTCCTCCCCTTGCTCTTCGTCCTCCTCTGGTCGTGTCTTTGTCACTAGTGTTCTATCTCCGGAACACCAGCGGTTGCTTCATCGCCGTTTGTGTCACGTGGGCTCCGACACTGTGTCGAAGCTCATTCGGACACAGCCCGCACTCGGTCTTGACGTGGCTTCTTTCGAGAAGCCACCCAAGACTGACTGTCCTTTTTGCGCTCAGGGGAAGATGCACCGGTGCACCTACCCTGACTCTCGTTCCCGAGCGCTTCGGCCTCTCGAGTTGGTTCACTCAGACCTTCTCGGCCCTCTCCCGATTGAGTCTCTGTCCGAGAGGGGCCGGTATGTTCTGACTCTGACTGATGACTTTACCCGGATGCGGTGGGTCTACAGTCTTCGTCAGAAGAGCGCCGCCGTCCTTGCGGTTCGACTCTGGCTAGTGATGGCTAAGCGTCAGTCCCGCCACGCGCTACATACCTTCCGCTCGGATCGCGACAGCGAGTTCCTTGGCGAGATGGACTCCTTCTTTCCTGAGCATGGGATTTTTCACCAGGTCTCCGCTCCTGCTACCCCCCAACAGAACGGTGTATCTGAGCGCTGGAACCGCACCATGGAGGATGCGGTTCGCGCCATGCGGTCTGAGTGCGGTCTCCCAGAATCTTTTGTCTTTGAGGGTTTCGCCTACATGACTTGGGTCTGGAACCGCCTCCCGCACGGTCCGCTTCCTGACCATATTACACCGTACGAGCTCTGGTTTGGACACAGTGTTGACCTTCATCTCGCTCGCGTCTGGGGCTCTCTGGCCTCCGTGTGGTACACCGAGGACCAGCAAGGGTCCAAGGTCTCACCTCGGGGCCGCTTGTGTGCCTTCATAGGCATTTCCCCGCGGTCAAAGGCCTGGCGCTTCTGGGACCCTACTCGTCGTCGCGTCATTGAGTCCCGCGACGCGCTGTTTTTTGAGTCTCTCACCTACCGTGACCTGACTTCGATCACAGCACTCTCTGCCGCCCATGTTCCTGCCTGTGAGGGTTCTCGGCGGATGGGGGAGACTTCTACGCCAGCGAGCACCTCTCATCAGGCTGATGTGTCCGCTCGAGCCCCCTCTCGGTCTCCGGCCCTTGATGATCCGGCGATCATTGCCGTCGGTCCAGAGATCTCGCCTGTACAGCCTGTTTCACACCCCANCATTTCCCCGCGGTCGAAGGCCTGGCGCTTCTGGGACCCTACTCGTCGTCGCGTCATTGAGTCCCGCGACGCGCTGTTTTTCGAGTCTCTCACCTACCGTGACCTGACTTCGATCACAGCACTCTCCGCCGCCCATGTTCCTTCCTGTGAGGGTTCTCGGCGGATGGGGGAGACTTCTACGCCAGCGAGCACCTCTCATCAGGCTGATGTGTCCGCTCGAGCCCCCTCTCGGTCTCCGGCCCTTGATGATCCGGCGATCATTGCCGTCGGTCCATAGATCTCGCCTGTACAGCCTATTTCACACCCCATAGGTACCTCTGTTCCCACGCCTCCTTCTGCACCAGCACCTGCATCTGCTGGCACTCCTGTCTCCTTATCTGATCCAGTCTCGCCCACTCCCGTTCCTACGTCGACTGGTACTCCTGCCTCAGTGTCAGGTCCAGTCTTGCCTGCTCTGGCTGTCACACCCAGCCCCGTGTTCCCCACAGCCGCATCTCCTCGCACGGCATCTCCGGCTGCCTCGTCTCAGCCCTCACCAGCTGTGGTCATACCTCTCCCTGTGGTCGCACCTGTCCCTGAGCCTGAGGTACGTCCCTCGACCTCAGGTTACTCCCGTGAGCCCGGTGGCCGTCTTCGACCACTGGATTCCGGAGCTCAGCGAGCGTTGGGTCCCGGACCCAGGCGCTCCTCTCGCAGCATCGCGAGTGGTGACCCCAGCACAAAGGCCCTAGGCCTGAGTGTCCGCACTGAGCTCACAGAGGTACATCCAGCGTGCCCCGTAGGGCAAGACCTCGTCACTCGCGAGTTCCATATCGCCTGCGATGCTGCAGCTGATCTCGCGGTCGTCAGGCCCGGCACTGAGGCGTGTGCACTTGCCACACAGAGTTCTCCCTCTATAGTGCCCGACCTGGGCACACTAAGGGAGGCTCTCTCATCACAGGATGCTGACGGTTGGCGTGCTGCCTACGAGGATGAGCTTCGTGCTATCCGAGAGCACAGAGTCTACGAGCTTGTCGAACTTCCTCCTAGGAGGAAGGCTATTCAGGTCAAGTGGGTCTTTCGCAACAAGGTGAAGTCGGATGGCTCACTAGAACGCTACAAGGCCTGCTTGGTCGTCAAGGGGTACTCTCAAATTGAGGGTGTCGATTACACTGACACCTTTTCCCCTGTCGGCCGCATGACCTCAGCTCGAGCTCTGTTCGGTGTAGTGGGTCAGCATGACTAGGAACTGCACCAGATGGATGTGAACAATGTATTCCTCCATGGCTCTCTGGATGAGGAGATTTACGTGGCTCAGCCACCGGGCTTTGAGGTCGGTGCCAAGGTTTGGCGCTTGTGCAAGTCCTTGTACGGCCTCAAGCAGTCTCCGCGGTGTTGGAACCGGGAGATCACCGGCACTTTGACTCGTGCAGGATACGTACAGAGCGAGGCAGACCCCTCTCTTTTCATCCTACCGACACCCGAGCGGTTCACCGCCATCCTGGTCTATGTCGATGACCTTCTGATTGCGTCTCCGTCCCTGGAGGCCGTGAAGGAGGCCAAGGCTGTCCTGCAGACTGCCTACAGGATGAAGGACCTCGGTCCTGCATCGGTGTTTCTTGGTATGGAGATCGTG
Source organism: Penium margaritaceum (assembly GCA_023375785.1). NCBI lineage: Eukaryota > Viridiplantae > Streptophyta > Zygnematophyceae > Desmidiales > Peniaceae > Penium > Penium margaritaceum. Next base: position 260,448 of record SZWC01001158.1, on the reverse strand, counting down.
CGAGATCGCAGACGTCGGACACTGTTGTTGCATCAGGCCCGATACGCACGAGTCGTGGGGGAGCGCTTCAGCGATCTCCTTGGTG
>SZWC01001158.1:222806-240286 GCA_023375785.1 Penium margaritaceum | reverse complement strand
TCGTGGAGGTTAACCAGGCCTGAGCCTAGGCATGGCCGACAGTCGAGGTCGGTTCAGTCCACAAGCCAGGCTTCGTCGTGGCCTCGCGCTGGAGCGTCTGCTATCGATCTCCGCTGCGCTGTGGCTTCCCGATCCGTCGTCCTGATATTACTGCTGCTGGTGCTGCTCGTGCTGCAAGCGTCAAGCGCGTCGGCCGGTGGCACGAGCAGCTTCGACGCTAGCCATGGTCAACGGCATTGGCCACACACCATTTGAAGGCTGCGGGGTGAGAGGTGGTTGAGGTGTCGGTGCGGGAAGAAAATGGACGCATGGTGCAGAGTGATGATGGTGAGAAACACTCCAGTGATCTGACCCGGCACCAGTCCAGCTCCACGCGGTTCGGGATTCTCCGCGAAAGAACAAAACGGTGAAAATGCCGATCCCCCCCTGTTTTGTTACCCGTGATCATCATATACCCCTCGGTCGGAACCATGAACCCCATCCGCCCCTCCGTCGGAACGAGAAGCCCCATCCACCCCTCCGCCAGAACGATAAGCCCCATCCGCCCCTCCACAAGAACAAAAAGCCTCATCCGCCCCTGCCCCAGAACAATAAACCTCATCCGCCCCTCAGACAGCACTTGACGTCGAACCGTCAAAAATGACGGAATATAAGACTAATGTACCCAATGTTTATGGTTTGACTGTTCACGACCGTCAGAACGGAACCCTACCATGGGCTGCCAATCTTAAATTCTTTGACTTGCGCAAAGGCTCGGCATGGTACTCGTGAGTGCACCTCCCTGCTCGAATGTGCGGTCGGCCGCACATGACGGGTCGAAATGTCGAATGATGCATCTGAAATACACGAAGCGGTAAGGGCCACACGCGCTGTCAAACTCGAACGTATGCTCTGCATATGCAACGGTTATGATCGCAGTCGATTTCCACCTCCCTCGCGCACTTACGAGTACATTGAACAAACCATCCATCGACATGTCCCATGTGCGAGATACGCGTCTTGTGCCACCGTTGCAGCGCTGTGGTGGTCTTCCACAAGCAGCGCACGGACCTTGGGGAACCGTGACATTCCCTGCCCCTCCCATGGTCCACAGCACTGAAGTGACTGAGTGGACAAAGATAAAGCGCGCATGAGAGATGATCAACCCAAGCACACCCGTCGACCCATACACTATGTGTTGGAAAGTGGGCATGCGGGCACCCCATGCTCGCCCGATGTTATGCCCAACGAATTGGGAGCCATGGGTCTCGGTGTGTCCTATTCCCTGTTCGCGGTTGTGACGATGTAGGACATATGGCAATGTGCGACACGGAGGTTGCCATGGTCAGCTTGTACTTGGTGTTATTCAACCCTATGTTCTGGTCAGATGATTTCAATTATTTTTCAAATGAAATGAACGAACTACCACGCTCGTTGTCATTATTTGTCTGTAGAAAATGATTTGTATGCCCCCCATTATTTTCTTTGTGTAGACTAGTTCATGAGCAACGTGTCGGCTAGAATAGTGTACTTTTAGGGCATATCCACCTTGTACTGCATTACTTACGACCACATTATCTGTTACATTAGACACTTTTTGAATAACATTACATGTGGACCTGAGGCTTATCTTTGGAGAGTTCTGAAACAACCTTGCAGTAGACGCGTACTGAACAACCAAACACACTGCACACTCTTAAATGTGACATGTATGAATGATGAATAACCTGAATGAATGTGAAGTTGATGTCTGCAGGTGGATTAGGGTGTAGGGTCGGTGACAAGAGGTTCTTCGTCACACTGTGACCTCACATTGTTCAGGGTCATCTACTTATGTAACGTCTCTGTAGTCAACCTACGTGTATGTTGAAGACATCAACAATGCCTCGCCTGCTAATTGGACATTTGTTGTCCTTGCCAACAACTTTTTATTCAACATGGGATTAGTGAAAACTTTTGTTTGTGAAATTTATGGTACATCATTCATGCCGCAACACGTAATTGAGAGAGGAATGATTTTGGAAAATGTTCATGAATGAAACATGCACGAGTAATGACTACAGATAGTGAAGGTGGGATACGTGATCTCCTCGAACAGTTCTTGACTCGGCCCTCGGAGGAATTGAACAATATCACACACAGGACACAAATGCTCCCATGGCTGACAATGTTCAGCGTCGTAAAATAGGTCCCCCTCACTGTTAGAACCTTGGCCGCCATGACTGGTTCCAGAAGTGAACACACCACTGCCCCCACCCAGACCCGATGAACTTGTCCTTTTCGGCATAACCCTAACTGAAACGGATTTGACGGAATCCTTGGCCGACTAGGCCAAAACCACAGTGCTTGAGGGTCTCCGACCCTCAAGCCATCCCGTCTCACCGCCCACAATCCCTGGTGGTCCCGCTCGAGCCACGTGGCTCCTTCCACCGGTCAGCGTGGCACTGCCACACTACACTCCCCCCCGCTAGGAGTGCGAGCCGCCTCGGCCTCTCCGGTAATCCAGACGTGGGATTCGAGCCTTGGAGCTTTGATACCAATGTAATGGATTCGAAGGAATCCTTGGCCGACTAGGCCAAAACCGCGGTGCTTGAGGGTCTCCGGCCCTCAAGCCATCCCGCCTCACCACCCACAGTCCCAGGTGGCTCCGCTCGAGCCACGTGGCTCCTTCGACCGGTCGGCGTGGCACTGCCACGCTACACTAACCCTCTGCCTAACCAGAAACCTCCCTTTCTCCTAGAGTCTAAGCTCTTAAGATAAATAGTGTGCTCAAACTCCATAGTCCAGCATAGTTCAGCCTGTAGAGTAGCAAAAACATGGGTGTTCAATCAGAGAAGGCAAGTGTAATGAAAGAAATAACACAACAGAAATGCATGAAGACGAACCATGCATGCATGAAGTCATACTCACCTCACTCCACATCATCCGGGTCTTCTTCGAACGACTTCTGCCACTCCCTCTCCTCCTCATCCAATTGCTGAGTGTGCTCATCCTGCATCACGGTCTCACCATCATCACCAACAGGAAGGGAGTATGCACCAGAGCCATCACTTTCAAAACCATTATCCTCATCATCTGAGTCATCCCGAGGCTCAGCCTCGCGGTCGTACTCCAAGTCACCACCACCGTACTCAGCAACTAATGGATCCCCAGCCACAGAGCCATTGGCACGTGCCTGTAGTGCAACTGCAACCCTCTGTACAGGTGCAGATAGACCACCATCATATTGTGTTGCGGCGTCTGTAAGTCTCACAGCACGAGGTTTTTGCACCGGGCCTTGGTATGCCCCGGTTTCCCACAACGGGGGCAAATGTTCTTCTTGCGCAACATCTCTTGGTCTTTCTTTGCGCTGCATGGGCGGCCCTTGGCATTATGATGTCCCAGTTGCAACAAGACAGGTTGGACTGGTCAAATGTTCTTGATGACTGGTGAGGGGATGGGGTTGGCGTATGCACGGCGGAACACCATGGGGGTGAGCTTAGGGTCTGCCAGGTTCTCAGCATTGATGCGCTTTGTCAGCAAAAAGGTACACGCATACTGACATGGCAGAGCGAAATTCTCCCACCTACCACATTTACATGGCTTTTGCGCAAGGTCCACCTGCCATAGATTGTTTGTAGGTCCAGACACCATGGCTCTATTGGGGCCCTCCTCCGTGACAATGTATTCACGTGCCATTGCAAGGCACTGTAGCAGTCGGTCTGCTTGTGTTGGGGCCAGCGTTTTTTTACCTCTGCTACCTGAGCACGACAAGCGCAGAACAATCGCGCGAAAAAAGGGTAGATACTGACAAAGTATTCGTTAGGGTAGAGCTTCCTGTGAGCTACAATGTGCGCGTTCTAACTCTCTAATGCATTCAAAGTGGGGTGGCCTCCTTTGCCAAAAGGGTAGTGGAGGCGGGTCCACTTGTCGAGAGGCACTCCCTCGACCACTGCCCCATCCTCTCACTTCCGTCCAAACAGGAACACATATGTCACGGCACTCACTTGACGCAAGTGGGTTGTGGCCTTCTCCCACTGGTCGACATTAAGCGCATGTGTACACTTCCATGCCTAGTGTGCAGCCGTTTTTCTGTAGTTGGTGCGGAGGTTCTCACATATGTGCCAAGCGCAGAAGGTGTGAGTGGCACGAATGAGGAACTTCTAGATGGCCTTCTCCAGCCCCTTCTCATTGACTGTGATGATGCAAGATCCAGCATGTCCATTAGTGGGATAGGCAGGTGCAAGCTGTGCGCAAAAAAAGTCCCAGGCCTTCTCATCCTCTGTCGGTGCAAGTGGCCAGACCATGGGGACTGCATGGTCGTTGGCAGAACAAAATTGTGCAAGCAAGAGGATCTGCTTGTGGCAATTTTTTAGGAAGGTGGCGTCCATCGTCACGATTTGGCGACTCTACTGGAATCCGATTTTGGAGGCTTCGGGAGACACGAAAGCCCACAGGAAGTCACCGCTTGCGTCTTTGTGGGCCACAACATGTGAACCTGGGTCGACGTGTGTTAGTTTCATGGAGCACATGGACATGCAAGTATGAATAGAAGGAAAACGAGGGGAGCTATTACTATAGAGGAAATGAGCATTGTAGATTTCCTACGTACCTCTTTGACGTATGAGAGAAACAGACTCCACGTGTCACTCTTGCTACCCATCAACTTCTCTTGGGCACGTATTTTGGCACGGTACAACGTGCTATTGAAGACGTTCACACTGGTCCGCTGGAGGAGAACTTGCCGTAGAGGTGCAGTGGATACTGTGGGGTCGTGCTGTAGGACCTCGGCGATCTTACGAGCCACTCACTCCTTCTGTCTTGTAGGATTGTCACGCCCAATGTTGGGGACGCACTTGTGGCCCTCAGCGTAGTGGGACACGGTCACGTGCCCAAACTTGCTTGTGACACGGGCCCGAAGGAGCCTGGCACAACCCATGTCCTTTGCTTCAACGCATCACATGGAATCGCTCAAGCTCACTGCAAATCCACTTGAGACCGTAGCAGTTATTAGCCGTGTAGTCCTCCACAGACGAACGTGCAACATCCATGTTCTTGAACACCATCCCCTCCTTCGGTTCCTTCTGCATCTCTGTGCACTTCTCAGGAATGTGACATGGTTCGTTGTCAGAAACTCCTCTGGAGAGATGCGCAGAACAGCACATAAAATGCATTTTCAAGTGCAGGAATACATGAATGAAGGGAAAAATATGCGGTACCCATTTTCACTTGCAAAGAAAAAACCTTAAACACCTGGGACATAAGGTAGCAACTACCAAGTTGGCCATCTGGGACGGACAGGGTGCTATGACATCCCATGCTAAACCTAACCGATTTGGCGTCCCGGACATCAGTAGAGCCCAGAGCATTGGGTGGCTTATCAGTGGGATGGTTTTGTGCGACCGCGTACCACTCATCCAACCGTTGCAACCACTAGTCGTCATTCCAATCCCTCTCCAACCAAGACATCACACCGTCAAACGCGCCTGATGTGTCATTCATAGGAGGATTATCGGGGTACCACCGAGGAACAGGGTTCTGAACAGGGGGTGGGGCGTTCTAATTCGGAGTAGGTCGCGTGGCTAGATGCCACACGTGAATTTGGGAAGCCATTGAAAATAGCGGGTATTTTGTCCACATTTTCGTAGGTTGTATAACCCATGTACTCACTGGAATAAGCTTACTGGTGTGGTCTATGACTTGGTCCATGATGCCGAAGTCACGCGGGACGTAGCTGTAGCAGCTGCATGGTTGGAGGTAGCGGTGACGGCATGAACGATGACGATGCAAGTCTGAATGAGACTGGAGCGAGCTGAGAGACACCCAGTCGGGACATCGCGACCCCTAGCCGGACCAACGGAGGATGGTGAGATGTAGGATGAGGGTACTGTCTGTCCATACATACATTCGAGCAATCAACCTCGTTACCTTGCGCATGTTGTTCTCGCTTGGCTACAACGTACTTCCAAGCGTGCTGCCTTGTACATTGGCACATGTCCATGGCGACCGGCAGTTGGAAGGATGTGATAACGACATGTGATTGGTCGCTCTTTATAAGCTGCCGTGGCAGTTGCAATGTGGACAACTGTCAAAGCGATTAGCACCGCAATCCACTTGGCCCGCTTACCATTTGCTGAGCTGGCGAGGTAAATATTAGGTTCGGCAACACGTATGGATGCCATTGCATGAACGCCTACAAGGTCAAGCCCCAAGGTCGAGCGGGGGGTGTTTCGATGCAACAATGATAATGAGGACGTTGTGAAGACAACCATGCAGATGTTTGGTGTGTGGAATGATAGAAAGCCGAAGGACTATAATATGTTAAGAAAAAAAAACACCCATATTTTCACACGACAAAAAGTATTATGAACCGATGAATGTTAAGTATAGAAGGGATAATATTATAGCAATCATACATTATCGTGTGACTCGCGTGCATGCATGATGTGTGCATGCACAAAATCAAGTTGAAAACCTTTAAGAAGTGTAATAAAATTGCTAACTAACCCTTCTGCAATAGGAAATGGACAATATTCCGTCAAATAGAGAGTCCAACATTTTTTAGGGGTACACAAGGCTTTTTTTTCTGAGGTAGGGACAGATTGGGCTTTTTGTTCTAGCGAGGGGTTGAATGAGGCTTGTTGTTCCGATGCAGGGGCAAACATGGCTTATCGTTCTGGCAGAGGGGCGGATGGGGCTCATCGTTGCAATGTAGGGGCGGATGGGGCTTATTGTCCAAAACAAGGGATATATGGGCTTTTTGCCCAAAACAAAAACAACAAACTATCCCAAAAAGCACAAGCACATCTCCACTTGACCTGCAACTCTGACTGATTACACATGCTTTGCTAGCAATAGCTTAGGAATCGTGCTCCTTCTTGCAAGGGATTTATAAACCATCTCAAAATTATATAAAAGCAAATTCAACCACTCATCCCAGTAGAAAATCATAGACACCTCCCTCCCCCACTCTCCGATAGCTAAAAAACTCCCACCTGTTATGTCGAGCGAAACGTGGATGGTTCACAGCGTTACGCCAAGCGGAACATAGATGGTTCACATGGATCATGTGCAGAAAATAGGGTAATTTTAGGTTTTGGGACAAATGGATAATATGTCTTGAGCAGTAAGTGCACTCTAATGACAAGTGTCAAGTGAGCCAAGCACATGTATGCAATGACATAAACGATAACGAGGCATGTGTTGGGTCCTCGGCGCTCGAATTGAGCGACACGTACGAAGTCGCGTCGTGATTGGCTTCTCTCACAAGCTCCACCGAGAAGTTAGAGGGTTTCAAAAATATTGAGGCACGATTTCATGAAGATCCAGCAACGACGAGAAGTTTAACAAATAATATTGAAACATCGATATAGTTCATGAAACTTATATTGACGATTCTGGATTGCAGTTGAAGTTGTCGAAAACTTTTAGAATCGAACACCAAAGGTCGGAGCAAGTAGCCAAAATGCCCTCGGCGGAACGACGTAAAAATCTAGAGGTTGACACGTAATACGCCACAAATGTAATGAAGGAAATGTCCACTCATAGAGTTTATGGCTCGTATACGTCAGGGACGTAACACTTATCCCCCTTCTAACTGCCACATCTCGGCATGTAAGCAGAATTAGGCTGGTGACATCGATGGTAGCCGTCAATAAAGTGATCGACTTCTCGGAGGTTTTCAAAGGGCTACCAACTGTTGTGCGTGGCATCATAGCTATGCCACGCCACCAGATGCTCTGCTATTTTTCCATAGTGTTGAGGTCCGTGCATGTCTTCAACCATGTACTTTTGTATCATTGTCCACTTGTACAGGAGTTGGAGGTATGACATCTCTGCTTGGGAGGTTCGTACTGGGGTCCTAATAGTGTTTCAACTTACTGATGAGGAAGACTTGAAGAATCATCATGTTGTCAGGCAGGCAAAGTTGAGCAACAACAAGGGTTTGGATTCGCTCAATCTCAAATACTCTCAATCACAGGGATTTGAGTTTCACAAAGTACTGTCCCCAGAGTTTGATGTTTGCTGAGCTGAGGACACAAGCGCCAGCATTGAACACGTCACCATTGCGATGTCGGTTGACTGCTTGCTTCACAAGTGCTTGTGTCTTCCCGAGGGTTATCCGTGTTTCCTCCCAAATGCTTGAGGAGTCCTTGCGATGGATATCGACTGCGAGAATGTTGCTCTAAATCTATAATTCACCAGGTGTGGCAAGAATTTGGTCGTACACCACTTTGAAATGAATTTAACCAGTCGAGGTGGAAGTGATGGAGTTGTATGTGAGTTTGTTGATCGCAGCTTGGCTGTCCAATCGGCACCATGTGGCTTGCATAATATGTAGAGAAACTGTTCGAGCCTCTTATTGGTCAGATTTTCTAGCTCGTTGGTGTGCGGGTGGAACGCCGTTGATAGCTCGACCCGACTATCCTACCTCGTCATCAAATTGTGCCAAAAACGGCTAGTGAAGCGGCCGTCTCTTTCGCTAATGATGGTACGTGGAACGTTGTGTAGCCATACAATCTAATTAAACAAAAACCACATTGTTCCTTCTAAGGCGATGATGGTCATGATGAAGTACGACATCTTTTAAAAGTTGTCAACCACAACAAGGATGGTATCATCACCCTTGGGAGTGGCAGGTAGTCCTCTCACAAAGTCCGATTGGCATCTTGTCCCACTGGCTCCTTGAGCGTCTTGTCCTTGCCGAAGTGTCCACCTGGATCGTGTCAAGGGATTCCTCTAATAGAATTCTTTGTAACTCCTCGTTCGGTGAAACAATGACTTGACGAGTGAATTGTCGTCGATCTAGAACTTGGTACTGTCGTACCCACCAAACTCCTCGTATTCCTTCGCGAACAGCCTTGCGAGGTTTGGGTCTCGTTCGACAAGCAACACATTAATCTTGGCCATCAAATCTGGTCATTGACATAGAGAATTCGTCGGATTAGTTTTTCCAGGTCGGTACTCACTATCGTAAATAGAGAAGAGTATGGTTTCTGATCGTTACTAAATCCAAGTCTCGCTGCACATCCCCCTCTCCTCACCTCCTCCCCTCCTCCCTCCCTCCCCATCCCAACCCCCTCCTTGTCCTACAAGAGAGGATGTAGGATGGTTGCTGGTCATTATTAAACTCGAGGAAATCCATCCATCAAGTTTGTCGACACCTCATATTTGGCTGAGTCTTAAGATATTTAAGGGCATGATGGTCGATGCAGATGACCCATCGTCGGTACTCTAGGTAGCACTGCCATGTCTTCCATGCGTGCATGACTGCGAGGACTTCTTTCTCGTGAACCACGTAGTTGAGCTCCCACCCGCATAGGTTTGTTGAAATATACACAAACGCCTTTTCTCCACCACCGTTGCCTTGGAAGAGAACGAGTCCAATGGCTCAATCAGATGCGTCAATGGCCATGATGAAATTTACCGTTGGATTTGCCAACTGTAAGGCTGGTGTTGAGGTCGGAGCGTTCCAAGGGTTGAACGCTTCTTGTTTACCATCCTCCAAATTTCACTCGGTGGTTTTTTATCGAGATCAAAGAGAGGCGCCAACACTCGAGCATAGCCCTTTATGAATTGATGATAGTAGGTGTAGAAGCCCTAAATATTTGGACGTCCTAAACATGTATGGACGTTGGCCAATCAGTGACCACTTCCACCTTTTTCGGGTCCATGGTGACTTGCCCGCGATCAATTATGTGGTCCATAAACTCGATAAAGTGGCAACCAAAGTCGCATTTAGATAGTATTTCAAAAGATAAATCTCTTTGATAAACTTCAAGAACTTTATAGAGATGTCCATTGTGTTCCTCTAGGGTGCGGTTCTGCACCAGGATGTCATTGAGGTACATGACAACAATGTTGATGAGCCCAAGAAGAAATGTGCTATTCATTGTTGGCATAAATATTGTAGGATAATTCGCGATTCCAAACGGTATGACCGTGAACTCAAAGTGCACGTATAAGGGGTAGAATGCCATCTTCTCGACGTCCTTAACAGATACGCGAATCTGATGATAATTGCTGTGTAAGTCAATTTTGCTCAAATTTTGGGCCGCTTGGAGCTGGTCAAAAAGTCCATATACTCACAGAAGAGGGTAACGGTTTGTAATGGTGATGTTGTTCAATTCTTGGTAGTCCATGCACATCTCCATCTCTCCAGTTCTCTTTTTCACCAGAAGTACATGTGTCGCGTATGGTGACATAGAAGGTCTGATGAACCCCTGCCCAAGGATCTTGTGTAGCTGCTTCTTAAGTTCAATCACCTCGTGTTCACTCATTTGATTGGTCCCCTTCACCGTCGATCTATTTTCCACCTTCAGGGTACATCCACCACTCTACAATGATAACTTGTTTCATCTTCACGCACATGCATGTCCCATGTGGTCATCACTGATGCTACAAACAATATCATTGATATCTGTCCCTTGGCTGAAGTTAGCATTGACACACTAAAGGGGACGTTGGTATCCATACGTTTACCGCAATATTCTGGGCATCATTATGATTTTTTTGCCGTAAACAAGAAAAATCATCTCCACTCCCTTACTGCCGCTTCTTCCTTTTCAGCTCATAAATTCCTTATACATCCATTAACATTATGTAGTTGCATGATTTTCTGTCTGTTAAGTCGACTTGTGCTTTGCATTCACACCAAAGATGAGTACATAGGATTGAACAAAAGCACTTCATTTATGGCCAACCATGTGGTCATGGTTATGGGATTGTAGCAATCTCCACCATTTTCCTTGTTAATAGATCCTAGCAATTTGGGATATCATTGGTTACTTGTACCTCGTGGTTGGATGCGTTGTAGCCTCTTCAAAACAACAAATTATAAGTTACATCCCAAGAAGGGGATTGGCAACACCTTAATTGAAACATTTGAGAGAAGATGAAGGTAGGTTTCCTCCATTTCTTGTGCAGAGCATTCAGTGGTGATGAACAAGATTCCTCTGCAACCTCTAGTGGGAAAATCAAGGGCATCAAGATGTTTATAACAGTGTCAAGGCCGTTCTAGAAGTTAATTCCATACACCTTCACATAATGATCATAGCTTATTCGGCCACTTTGATCAATATGCATAAAAGGGGTTTGGGGAATTCAAGGTCTCCATATCAAAGACACCACATTCCGGAGGCCTTCACCTACCTACTTGTTTTAAGTGTTTTTTGTCTTGGAGCTTACCGTTGTAGTGGTATCCAAATGTGAAGTTCCAAACATGTGTAGAGAATCAATTGAGTAGAACTAGCTCTCATTCATAGTGAGGATGTGTATGGCATGACCATGTATCTCTAAACTCCATGTAGCTTGAACACTATTTGATCCATAAGACCTTGGCTAATTTCTGTAACTGGTCGCTCAAGGTTTCCACAGGCGGCTTTGCACCAAAAACCATGACGATGTACATGCGTTCACATGTGTATTACGGAAATGCTTCTTACCGCCCACAGTTTTGTGCTACCATGTCCATCGCCTCTCCATCTCCATGGTCATCTTGACCAAACATATTGTTGAATCGAAGATACCTGTGTAACACCAGAAAATGTGCAAGGTGTTTTACGTGGATAAAATGACACAATATGATGTGTACCAATATTTCCACCATTTCCTGTGTATTTTCCATACAAAGAATCATCTAAAGAAAATGTTGAGTTGTACTCCCGATGATGCAAAAGGGATCTTTCGGGCCTCCACATTTATGTGACTGAAAGTCATAAGAGTTCAAGTATTTCAGGAAGATCACTTCAACATGTGTTTTCATACAATTGAATCCAATTTTACACTTTCTCAAAGATAATGCCATGTCTGTAATATAGAAGCGGATGCACAGGTCTACTGAATTTTGTTTTTGCCTAACATGTATGAATGGGTGACCCGACGCTCGAAACGCAGGTTTCAAAGCTTAAGTGGACCCCCCCCCTCGTCCGTCCGAGTGGATTGGGGTTGAGTTTTGGGTGCTGTATTTGGAGATCCGAATTTGTATACAAGTGAATCAATACACTTGTGTCGCTCTTGAGCCAATGTATAATGCCTCCACCATACCCTCTCCAAATACACAAGGTCATTCGACTCGTTGGATTAAACAATCAACGATTTTGAATGACTCTCGCCTCCTATAGAAAAAATACACATGTGTTTTCTTGCGGTTGTATACCCGTTACCGTTGCCGATATACTCGCAAGATACACTTCTCACTTCTAGAGGGGGGGGGTGAGTCATCGTACCCTCCCCCCTCCAAGGTGCAGTTTTGTCAGGGGTTTATATTGGTTAGTGTATTTGGAAGGCGGTCAACTTAGTTTCCATGTGTAAAAATACACTTGTGCTCATTTTCTAGTCTATGCAAGAGACAATGGCAAACACACTCCCCTAATAAACTCGCCGTAATTTGGAGGGGATGGGACTTCGAGTCGGGTGCCATATTTTAATTTGTAACCGGCCTAAAGCGAATTATGCGCACAAGCAAGATCTTGTTTTTTTGCTTTTGAAAGAATACAGTGGAGTAGTTCTTTGGTGTCTACCCGCTTCACTTACCAATAGACAAACTACATAAACTTGTCAATTTATATGAGGGGGGGTGTGGACAACTCGTCTCCCCCCTCCTGCCGAAGTCGGAGTGTATGGGGGGAGTGAATGCGGAGGTGTATTTGGAGGGGGGTCGACTTTGTGCACAAGTGTACAAATACACTAGCGCACGGTTTTTACTGTATGCAAGATACACCCTACAATAAATTTTCCAAATACAATCACGGTGTTTTGGAGGGGGGGGTTGAGAGGAATTCCAGTTGGTGTGCCGTTTCCAAGGACGTAGCTTGCTCAAAGCGAATGTTGTGTGTAAGCAAGTTAAACTTTTGTTGCTATTTCCGAACCGTTGACATATCGAGATCGACGGTCCGGATTTCATCTCATAATGAAGCAATACATCTATGTTTTCTTTTGGGTGTATATATGGTACAGTCATAAATACACAAACCAAATATACTTCCACTTTTGAGGGAGGGGATAGGTCCTCTCCCCTCCCCCCGCCGGAAGACTACTTGTATTGGAGGCGTATGTTGGGAAGTGTATCTGGTGGCATCTGAATTACCCTAATGCACTTGGATTTTGATATTAATTGTTTTTAAAGTTTATTGAATGTGATGCATTTTTTCATTCCATGAATTCTACATACCATATAAATAATTGAACTCGAATTCTATGTGAAAGGCTAAGGGATTTCAAACTTCAATGGTGTTTTTATCCATAATAAAAGTTTAAACCAAGGTACCATTTGACGCAGATTCGACCATTAAGGACTACCAATATAATTCAACCTTGAAAAACTTGTCTAATTCATAGATTTTATAATTTGCAAGTTTCCATTCGTTGAAATCGAAGAGCAATAGGGTAGTACACGGGTGTATAAATACATTAGTGTACGATTTTGAGCGTGCTCACGATACAAATCCCGATAAACTCTCCCAATACACTCGAGGTGTTGAGGGGGGGAGGGGGGACAAGACATGAAAATACGTGTGTGTACAGTTTCCAGGAGCTCTACGATACACCACCCGATACATAGTCCAAATACATTCGGGTTGTTGGAGAGGTTGTAAAAACAATCGACATTGCGTGAATGCCATTCACGGCACTTGCAGAATTTAATAAAATTAGGTACATGTTCTGTTCTCCTGCGAAGAGTGGTCTCGATTCTATTCCCTGGTTTCGTTCACATGCTGTGTATCAGAGATATACCCCGATTGGATTTTGAGGAAATAAACAAGTTATCTCATGAACAATTGAGTACAAATTTCAACTAACAGAATAATTATCTGATATTATTTTTACCATTATCCTTATTTCCTTTGGAAACACAATCATACTTGTTCACTGAGAAACGAGTGATTTAACAAGTTCGTACATTATAGTAAACTTCTGGGAAGTGAAGATAATGGAAGAGTAGCATACATAAGTAATGAAGTGTATGAAAATGGGGTGATTTATCATACCTCTACCTGATGGTTGGTTTCTCCTCACAAAATGATGTCATTTTCACCGTCGTGACAGCAATTACCTTATTATTCCATCAAGAATGCTAAAAATAATGAAGCAATGGTCTTCATTGCCATAAGCTTATGCAGCTAATCCTTCGCTTAGGTGATAATTGTTACCGATCTCACATATCCTTGTGACATCCTCCTGACTGCCAAAAGTGTCATGCTTGGAGCGCTCATAGCCCAATCCCTTAACATTGTAGAAGAAGCTTGTAGGGATGGATCCTACTCATGTTTGAGCCCCCTTGATGTCTTGAAGATCTTTGTATGGACACCTTTGGGCACTCTTAATTCCATTACAGTGAATTGAATTCACACCCATTTAAATCACAAAAATAAACCCCTTTTCTAGCATTCTAAGTCAATCTTTCGTGCAATCATATCATTCCTCCAACCTCTTCATAGACAATATTGAAAAGCCAAACCTTTTTATTTTTTCTTTGATAGTAAGCTTAGGGAAATGGATGATTTCCTCGACACCCACACACGGTTGGGAACAGAACCTAGGCCATGTGTATATGGCCGTTTGCTTCCGCCAACGGTGGAACGTTGGTGAAACTGGAATGAGACTGTGTCCATATTCTTGTGCATTACATGAGAATGGGGTGTTTCCAATTGCATAGTGTATACATTGAGCAGCTTGGTCCCTTCAACGTCATGCTGGGAACCTGAACGAAAAACAGCTTATAGTGTGGTGTAGGTTATCTTGCAAAGAATGTATGATGGTAGCTAAATGGGTTGGGTTTGATTTTGCGTTAGGTTGTGCCCATTATTCTTGCCAAGCACAAAGGAGGACAGTAACATAAAGTAGTCTTTTTCTGGCGAAGTTAGTTGGACCCAGTAGGATATCAAACAAACTTGAGATTAGCACAAGAAAGAAAAGCTTTCAATAGTGAAAGTGTACCTCGTTCACTTCCAGCATACCTGGAACACTGTATTGTTCAATGTGCCTACATTTCGGACGTGGAGTGGATGAGGCTGGAACTACGGTGGACTATTCACTTGAATGGGCATGTAAAGTATTACAAGTATCTCATTCTACACGCGAAGTTAACAGGAGCATGGAAGAGGGTGTCATGGGTATGACTATTGTGAAGTTGGGTGGATGGGTAATTCCTTGCCACATGTATTTGGAGATGCATTTTAAGTGAGAAATTACAAGGAAAACTTTGTGAACCTCGTGAAAGGTTAGTTTTGCATTGTCAAGTCGATAGCTTGGAACATCACGTTGGTGTAGTGTATGTATAAAAAACGATTGGTGTATGAATGGAAATATGAAGGGTTTTGGCTTCGGTCCATGGATGGGGGCACAAATTCCCTCTGGTGATACAAACATGGAGTGTTCGTCCCATGTTTCATGCCCCATTTGGTTAAGGTTAAAAACCATGCCAAGGAGGAAACTCATGAGGTACACTGGAGGAACATACTGTGCAAAATTTTACATTGTCGAGGATGGGTGGCTCGGTCATGATTGAAACCCACTTCAAAGGGAGATGTTGGCGGGCCTCTTCTATCATTGGTCTTTGACACGTGGTTGGTTCTTTTTCTATGGCCTTGATGACAAAGTCCAAAGGGTTGATGTTCATACTTTTGGCCCCCGCACTAAAAGGTTATCCCTACGTTTAATGAGATTGAAGGGGATGACAACCGGGTTGTACTTGAATATTGTACTATTTTGTATCTCACACATATATCTATCGTCCTCCTATCGGTCTCCCCCATTGCCCCCCGTCCATTGCCCTGCCAGTTGCGTGGGCCCATGAGCAGTGCATTAGAAAAGCAGGCGGTCTGTAGCAAGATCTGTAGCAAGAACATGGAACATGTGGACGTGACCTTTCTTGTATGCTCAAAAAACTGTTTGGAAAATCCACAATGCTCGTCCTCTCAAAAGCCAAACCTAGCCTGGTGGTGGAACACTAGCAGCATTTGAAGTAAAACAGGTACACACCAGACTGAATATTAACTAAATTTTTTAGAAGTTAAGCAAGGTGTCAATGCTATGCACAAAATGTACAACGGGTTACATAGTAACATTGTCATTCCCTAGGCATAACACTTGAATTCAGTTTTACGAACGGTGTTAAATCATGGGCAGAATAATATAATTTATTTTCATGGCCATATTTATACTGAAAATCAAATCTGTATCCATATCCATATCCACAGGCATATCCAAACACAAACCCATATTCATCACCATATCCATGCCCATATGCATAATGATTGATAAAATCAAACCCAACTGTATCTCATAGTATTGATTCACGATATTTATAATTCACACCCTTCGTTTTCCTAAGATTTAACCCCTTTCCCCAAGTTCAGGGGTTCATGGAAGAAATGAGGTTGAAGTCACGAGGGAGAAACTTCCCCTGGAAAAGTTACGGCTAGCCCTTGACGCTGCGCTCCTGGGGTCCGGTCCATAAATCAAAACGTAGGCTAGTTGGTTCGCACGTTTTTTCCATCGCCCTTTTTCTGCTTGGGACACCCATGGGCCCCGCCAGTCAACACTACGGGGAGTCTACGTACTTAGCGGACGATTCGCTATGCGACAAAATAGACACGTACCCTAAAGCGATCACAATAGCGTTATGATGTAACCCAAAAATTAAGTGCTATGAAAATTACGTGGCATTAGAAGATGTTGTTTGCCAGTATCGGAAACTCAACACTTGTATAGCAACACAACATGCCAGGTTCAGTCCGTCGGCTTGTTTCGATGTTTCGGTAACCATCCCCTTCCCTGTGGTTACGACGTACGGACCCAGCTCCGATTGCTGTCGGGTACCGCCTGTTCCGTCATCCGACGCCGAAGCCTGAACGAGCCGAGTGGACCGAGATCGTGCCGACTCATGGCGAAGTTGCGTCGCAGCGGCTGCGCTTCAGGAGCCAGACGGCGCCAGCGTTGAAGTGCTGCTTCGCCGTTGCCGACCATAACTGGTGGCCTGCAGCCTTCAGTGGCTGGCCGCTGCTCGTTGCCCGCAACTTTGCTGCAATCCGACGAATTCGCTGCCGCTGACCTCTGACGCCCCCAATGGCGTTCCGACTGGGGCCGATCAACCTCAACGCAGTCGCTCAGGTTCGGAATCCCCTTGCCCTATGCAGCCGTGACACTCCGCGCATGGCGCTCACGTGCTGTTCCTCCCCTCCAGCATCCGCAGGAGGCATGCCTCACCTCGTCTGGATTCCGGAAAACGGATCGAGGCCAGCCAGGACCTTGCTCTCATTTCTTCTTGTCTCCCAGCTGCCATCGCCTACTTTAGGCGATGGTTGGCCACCCTGTGAAGCCTGGTGTGTGGTGTGTGGTGTTTGGTGTCCGGTGTCCGGTGTCCGGTGTCCGGTGTCCGGTGTTCCGTGTCCGGTGTCCCGTGTCCCGTGTCCGGTGTCCGGTGTCCGGTGTCCCGTGTCCCGTGTCCCGTGTCCCGTGTCCCGTGTCCCGTGTCCCGTGTCCCGTGTCCCGTGTCCCGTGTCCCGTGTCCCGTGTCCCGT
>SZWC01001158.1:107945-169815 GCA_023375785.1 Penium margaritaceum | reverse complement strand
AGTGTGAAAGAGAGACCCGCGAAGGTAGAGAAACACTAAAAATATACAAAGAATATCATGAGCATATAAGTCGTTTTCAACTCTCGTATATCTTTTTTAAAATAGGACAAGTATTAGCATACGGGACCTAATTTGTGTTTGTGTCAATGAATCAGGTTTTCTTTTCATGTTGTCGGGCGTATGCCAGTGGTGTGTGAAAGTGGGTATGTAGAGAGTAATATTGTTCCCCATACGATTTTTAGCTCGGTGGACATCCAGAGAATTTGTTTTAAACAGTGGCCCTGAGAAGTATTTTCTGCATTTAGTGGACGTTATAGGTATTTTTCTGTGAAAGTGGCCGTCCTATTCTTTTTGTGCAAAAAATGGGGAAGGTGTACATTAGTTGCGACGACAATGGGTATACGTCAAGTGTACGCTTCTCGAATCCGACCACTCATGACGCGCCTTCGCACGCGTCGCTCGACGTCCGACCCAATGACCCGGACTACATCTCATTTGTAACTCGATACTTGTATATATATGTTCTGTCGTTCTGAAACTTGTCATCGAAGTACAAATTGCTCAAGTGTCCCAAACTCTCAAAGTGTCTTTGCCTCGCAACTTCTACCTGTTCACCATCCACGTTCCGTTCGGCGTAACACTTGGTATCAGAGCGCTTCGGCAGTAGAGAGGCACCCGAGTACTTTTCCCATCCGGAGGACTACCTCGCACAAACCGTCAGCGCATCTCGCACGTCAAGACTTCGCAGACTTTGCGACTACGACGTAATGCGAGCGAGCACACCCGACGACCAGCAGCGGGTCTTCGGCGACGACTTCGGCGATGGAGGAGCATAACGCGCCCATGCACGCAAACCCTGAAGCAGCCGCGAACGCTGGCGTGGCAGGCTACGTGGCAGCCGGATCAACTCCGACGGCATCAACGGCCACCCCGGCCGTGGATCCGACGGCGACAAACCAGCCGCCCATACCGGCAGCCTCGACGTCAACGACCGGGACGACAAGTGGCACTGGACAACATGCGCGGATCAAGGAGGAACTGGCGAACCGTGTCTCCGCGCTCGAGGGGGTCAACAACCATCTGCTCCAATAACTCAACGTCACGCTGGAGGATCTTTGCAATGCAAACCCACGAGAAGCGGTGCTTTTCGAGAGAAATTCCCAACTCTCGAGCGAACCCAAAATTCATCTGGCTCCACTTGGACCGTTCGATCCTGCAAAATCCAAAGGACCGACGGTTCGGATGTGGCTGACAAGTTTGGAGGTGTACTTCACCGCTAATTGGGGTCAACGACGATCGCAAGAAAATTGACATCGCTGTCGCGCTTCTGCATGGCACGGCGCTAAGTTGGTGGTCTGATCTTAAGGCCATCCAACGGCAGCAGGAGACAGGCGAGGCCTCATCGACAGCCATCGGCGCCCGTCTCATGTCGCCCACCGTAGGCATTCTATCCTTGGAGCAGATCAACCCGCAATGGCAAGACGCCCTGACGCCACCAGTCGACTGGAGCGAGTTTTTGCGCGCGGTGCTCGCACGATTTGGAGAGCTGAACGAGAAGTCGGACGCTCGGTACAAGCTCGAGCGTCTACGTCAGGAGTCCAGCGTGGCACACTACACGCGAAGATTTGGCGAGATCATCACCGGAGCAGACATCGTCCCCGATGAACTCTGTTTTCACTACAACAACGGCCTCAAGAGAGACATTCGGTGAGCAATCGCCATCTTCGGCATCCAAAACGACTTACCGCAGATGATCGTAGCAACAGAACGGATCGACAACGCCGACTACAATGCTCTAATCGAGGAATCCTACGGCCGGCGACCTCCCAACCACAATTATAGTGGGATCGGAAAGAACCAGTCGGCGGACTCCTCGACTCCGATGGAAGTAGACGCCGTCGACCAAAAGGACACGCGAACCTGCTACAACTGCAGAGAAGTCGAGCATATTGCTCGGAGCTTTCGAAGCAAGCAATCGGCCAAAAAAGGGGGGCAATCACAAAAAAATGAATCGGGAAACGGCAAGGGACAGGAGTGAAAGGCGCGAATCTTGTCCTTGAGGAGGGATCTGTGCCAAACGATCGCCCATCTGAACGGTCTACATCATCGCAGAGGGTTTCTGTGTTCGCGAAGTTTGACGAGGGATACAAGGACGACCAACTGGCGATAGTGCTAAAATTTCAGCCTCGAGGATATAAAAGTCGCAGAACGGTACCGGCACTATTGGATGGAGGAGCTTCACACAGCTTTGTGAGCAACGACATGGTCCGCAAGTTGGGTTTGCAGACCGAACCAGGAGTGTTTGAAGGAAAAACCGTCAACGGGAGACTGCAGATTCGGAGACACCGAGAACCACTACGACTACAAGTGGGAGATCTGCGGGATGTAACGGTCTGGAGTATGTGCCCGATGAGTGACCACAAAAACATTCTCAAACGTGACTTCCTGTACCAGACAATCCGCAGATTGACTGAAATAGTGGCGATGTCTACGTGGAAGTTAATGGTGCCAAACGACACCTTCCGCACGTGGGGCAGAAGACGACAACGGAAGTAGCAGAGGTGGAAGCAGCAGAGGAAGTCGCGGTAGTTGAAAAGCGACAACGTGTGCAACGGATACAGCTCAACGTGACCAAGCATTGCATACAACAAGGAGCTCGTGCGTGGCTCGTGCTTCTTGAGCCAATGGAGGAAGCGGAAGTCACAGCATTTGACTCATAAGCCTCATCAGCCTCATCGGCCTCATCGGCATCGACCAAGTTCGCGATGGTACCCGAAGTGTTTGCACCACTCGTCCAAGAGTTTGTGAACGTCTTCCCCGACGAATTACCAAAAACCTTACCCCCTCAATGCGACATCGACCATCGCATCAAACTAAAGCCAGGCAGCAGACCTGCAGTTCGAGGGGCCTATCGGATGAGCGACCACGAGCTGACAAAGCTGATAAAGCAGCTTGACGAGATGCTCGGTCAGGGGTTCATCCGCCCGTCCACGTCACACTACACCGCACCAGTCCTATTCGTAAAAATTAAAACTGGTGAAATGCGGATGTGCGTGGACTACCGGGCGTTAAATGACGCTACCATCAAGAACCGCTGCCTTCTCCCCCGAGCCGACTAGCTTTTTGACCAACTTCGAGGGGCTCAAATTTTAAGCAAAATCGACTTGCGCAGCGGTTAACACCAAATATGCGTGGCAGACGCTGACATCGAGAAGACAGGGTTCCGGACTCGCTACGGGCATTTTGAGTTCACGGTCATGCCGTTCGGACTCAGGAATGCTCCCGCGACCTTATGGCGGCAATGAACAAAATTTTCCGCCAGCACCTCGACGTGGTGTATCTGGATGACATTCTGGTGTACATCCGTACCCCGGAGGAGCACGATGGACATCTCCAAAAAGTCCTTGAAGTTTTACAAAGAGAGAAATTTTTCAAAAAACTCTCGAAATGCGACTTCGGTCGCCGTTCCATCGAGTTTTTGGGCCACGTCAGCGACGGCGGGCGGATTACCATGGATCCGAAAAAAGTGGCAGCTGTCGCTGATTGGTAACACCAACCAACGTTTGAGACATTCAAGTTTTCCGTGGCTTCTGCAACTACTACTGGCGTTTCGTATGAGATTACGCCAGAGTGTCAGCGCCTCTCTCCGATCTCACTCGAAAAGAAAACGAGTGGAAATGGAGAGACAACGAACAAGAGGCATTCACCGCTTTGTGGAACGCTCTGACCTCGATGCCAGCCCTACGATTAGCCGATCCAACGATCGATTTCGTCATGGCTACAGACGCGTCCGATCAAGCCATCGGCGCGGTTCTCCTACAGGACCACGACAACTGCGAGCAACCAGTCACAAACATGTCAAGAAAGCTGTGGGGACCGGAACTCAAATACGTCGTGCACGAGAAAGAGATGTTGGCGGTCATGCATGCATTTAAGACTTGGCGGTGCTATCTTGAATTTCGCCGATGAGTCGTGCGTACCGACCATCACGCGCTGAAGTATTTGAAGACGCAACTGAACCTGAGTCGACGTCAAGCCCGATGGATGGAGTTCCTCGAATCCGGGTTTGACAATGATATCGAGTAACGACCAGGCAAAACCAACCCGGCGGACGCACTCAGCCGCCGACCAGACTTGATGGCCGAAGCAGCAACACTACAACTGCAACGAGATCTGTATCTTGAGCGGTTGTTCGCACGAGGCTACGAGCAACCTGGCGGATACGACAAGACAAAATTCTAGTTCGATGCACCCTATTGGCGGCGACGCTTCACGCGCCAGGTGATCGTTCCTCCGAACGACAAACTCCGCCGCATGCTGCTCGAGGAGTGCCACAACACAGGTCTAGGAGGGCACTTCGGAGAAGACAAGACACTGAAGAAGTTGGCGAAACACTACTGGTCGGACAAGATGCAATCCGACGTGGCCAACTTCTACAAATCCTGCGACACGTGTCAACGACAAAAATCCCGTCGCACACGGCCACCCGGACTCCTGCAGCTGCTCCCCATTCCAACGGAACCATGGGTCGACATCTCCATGGAATTCGTCATAGGATTACCGATAACACCCGATGGATATGACACAATCCTCGTGGTCGTCGACAGGTTTTCCAAAATCTCCCACTTCATCCCGACAATGACCACCATCACCGCCAAAGAAATAGCACGGCTGTTTCTAAACAACATCGTACAGCTATACGGTGTCCCAAGAACCATCACGAGTGACGGGGAAGGTCGATTCACAAGCCATTTTTTGCGCGAACTGATGACTCGCTACGGGAGCAAAATCCAGCTCTCCATGGCATTTCATCTGCAACCCGACGGCCAAACCGAGCGCACCAATCAGACGCTCGAACAGCTTCTCCGAACTCTGTGCAAACCCCATGGGACGGATTGGACACAAAAAATACCGACCGCCAAAATCGCGTACAAATCGGCGATCTCCACCGCAACTCGTAAAACTGCGTTCAAAGTGGTATATGGCAAACTTCCCGCCACACTGGCAGGACTACACAGCCAGAGCTACATTCCCACGGTTGAAGTCGAACACCGTGACTTCACCACTATCTGGGAGGAAACACGGCAAACACTCGCAAAGACGCAAGCGGCGATGAAGGGAGCAGCCAACAATAATCGCAACGACGATGTCTTCACCGCTAGCTATCGCGTCCTCCTCAGCTCTACGAACATCAAACTCCGCGGAGCTGACTATTCAAAGATCAAATCCCAATGACTGGGACCGTTTGAGATCGAGCGCATGAAAACCCCGGTGGTTGCTCGACTCAAACTCCCCGACAATATGCAAGTTCATCCGGTCTCCCACATCAGCAGACTCAAGCACCACCAAGACCCCGGACAGAACATCCCCGTCAGGGATGTTCCTCCCCCTCCTCCTATTCAAGTGGATGAGGACACCGAGTACATCATCGAGGACATCCATCGTCACCGACGATGTGGGAAAACGACAGAGTATCTTGTCAAGTGCACGGCTACGACGCCACGCATAACAGCTGGGAACCCTATAACAACCTCCGAGACGTCGATCACCTCATTGACGGTTATTACCGCCGTCACCGGGCCACATCTGTACATGCACCGGGACGTCGCGGCTAAAATGGAGGGAAGTGTTACGTACCAGACGTACACAGGTCCCAAATCTTTCCGCGTGGGCATTTTTATCATCACACGCATAGCCCAGCGCGCCACGAAACCTTGATTTTTGCTCCAACGGTCGAGGGCAATTCAGCCAATTTCCATATCCCTCTGGTGCATTCCCGAACCTCCTGACAGCTTCGACCACCTTCCCGAAACTACGACAGAAGTATCGCGACCTTTTGGTCGACTCCTCGACGGACCGAGACGAATCTGGATTTATAAAGATGCTTCACGCATCTTCGACCGTCAATCCTCGAAGTTCCCCGACTTCTCGGCGGAGCTTCTCGAATCCGACCACTCACGACGCGCCTCCACACACGTTGCTCGACATCCGACCCAATGACCCGGACTACATCTCATTTATAACTCGACACTTGTATATATATGTTCTGTCGTTCCGACACTTGTCATTGAACTACACTTACCACTAATTACAAATTGCTCAAGTGTCCCAAATTCTCAAAGTGTCTTTGCCTCGCAACTTCTACCTGTTCACCATCCACGTTGCGTTCGGCGTAACAGGTAGAAGGTGGCAGAGCGATTTCAAATCCAGAGAAGAGGACACCTGTTGTTATGCACCAGACGTAGACGTGTCCCTAATCTTCTTGAGCGGACACTTCTATTATTACACAAACAGCCCATCGCGTCGCAAGGACCACGATATTCACTCCGAAGACCGAGGGCAAACTGACTAACTGCCCTGCCTCCAGTGGATATTCACGAACCTTCTGACAGCTTCGACCATTCTTGCGAACCTACAACCAGAAGTTTTACGATCTTTCGGTTGACTTCTCGACGACTCTCAACGACTCTCGACAAATCCAGATTTATAAAGATGCATCACTCATCTCCACCATCGATTCTCGAAAACCCCCGACTTCTCGGCGGACAGTCTCGAATCCAACCACTCATGACGCGACTCCACACGCGTCGCTCGACATCCGACCCAACGTCCCCGACTATGCTTTATTCGTGACTGGTCACTTCAATATATATCTTTGACCATTTTGACACTTATCGAAGTACACTTACCGCTAATTACAAATCTCTCGAGTGTCCTAAATTCTGAATCGTTTTTTGCCTCGTAATTTCTACCTGTCCACCATCTACGCTCCGTTCAGCGTAACACTTGGCATCAGAGCGCAACGGTGCTGGAGAGGCATATGACTACTTCACCCACCTGGAGGATGACCTCGCACAAGTCTTCAGCGCATCTCGCACGTCAAGACTTCGCAGACTTCGCTACTACGACGTGAGGCGAGTGAGCGCAACCGACGACCAGCAACGGGTCGTCAGTAATGAATTCGACGATGGAGTTGCAGAACGCACCGATGCACATGAATCCTGAAGCGACGACAAACGCTGGTGTGGCAGGCATCGCGGCAGCTGGAACTACTCCTACGATCTCGATGACCAATCCGGTGGCGGATCCCACAGCGATGAACCAGGCGCCCTACTGACGGCCCCGACGACAACAGCAGGGATGAAATGTGGCACAGGACGACAGGCGTGTATCAACGAGGACCTGGCGAATAGGATCTTCGCACTCGAAGGCATCAGCAGCCACTTGCTCCAACAACTTAACGTCATGATAAAGGCATTTCGCAATGCAAGCGCACGTGAAGCGGTGCTCTTCGACAGAAATTCCCAACTCTCAAGCGAACCCAAAATTCGTCCGACTCCACTAGAACCGTTCAATCCTGCAAACTCCAAAGGACCAACGGTTTGGATGTGCCTGACGAGTTTGGAAGTGTACTTCACCGCTGCTCGGGTCAATGACAATCAGAAGAAAATTGACCTCGCGGACGCGCTTTTGCGTGGCTTAGCGTTAAGTTGGTGGTCTGATCTAAAGACCATCCAACAGTAGCAGGAGACCGGCGGAGCAGCATCAACAGCTCACGGTGCTCGTCTCACATCACCGACCGCAGGCGTTCTACCCTTGGAGCACATCAACCCGTAGTGGCAAGATGCTCTGTTGCCACCAACCGGCTGGAGCGAATTCTCGCACGCGATGCTCGCACGCTTTCGAAGACTGAACGAAAAATCTGACGCACAGTACAAACTCTAGCATATATGTCAGCAGTCCAATGTGGTGGAGTATACGCGGAGATTCTGCGAGATCATCACCGGAGCAGACGTCGCCCTCGACGAACTCTGTTTTCGCTATAAAAACGGCCTCAAGCGAGATATTTGGTTAGTAATCGTTGTTTTCGGCATCGAGAACGACTTGCCACGGATGATGGCAATAGTAGAAAGGATCGACAACACCAACTACAACGCTCAGATCGAGGAATCCTACGGTTGGCGACGTCCTCACCATAATTGTCGTGGAAATGGAAAAAAAACCAGTCGACGGACTCCCTGAATCCTATGGAAGTAGGCCCCATTGACCAGAGAGAGACATGAACATGCTAAAACTACAAAAACGTTGGGCACATTGCTCGAAACTGTTGGAGGAAGGAGCATGCCAAAAAGGGAGGGGGGAGGTCGCAGAAAAATGAGTCGGGAAACTGCAAAGGACAGGAGTAAAAGGTGCAACTCTTGTCCGTGAGGAACCATCTGCACCGAACGATCGCCCATCTAAATGGCAGAGGGTTTTGAGATCGCAAAGTTTGACGATGGGTACGAGGATGACCAACCGGCGATACTACTAAAAGTACAACCTCGAGGATGCAGAAGTTGCAGAACGGTACCAGCACTATTGGATGGAGGAGCCTCACATAGCTTCGTGAGCAACGACATGGTTCGCAAATCGTGTTTGCAGACTAAACCAGGGATGTTTGAAGGAGAAACCGTTGATGGGAGACTACAGATACAAAGACTCTGAGAACCACTACGACTGCAAGTGGGAAATCTTGGGGATGTAACGGTTTGGAGGTCTTGTCCAATGAGTGATCACAAAATCATCCTGGGACGAGATTGCCTCTACCAGCACAATCTATAGTTCGGCGGGAGCAGCAACAATGTCTACGTGGATATGGACGGTGCCAAACGACAACTTCCGCGTGCAGGACGGAAGCCAACAACGGAAGCAGCAGAGGTGGAAGTAGCAGATGAAGTCGTAGAAGTCAAAAAGCGACAACAGGTACACCCGATACTGCTCAATGTGGCCAAGCACAGTATACGGAGAGGAGCTTGTGTGTGGCTCATACATCTTGAGCCAACAGGAGAAACGGAAGTGGCAGCAGCTGACTCACCATCGGCCTCATCAGCCTCATCGGCCTCGACGAAATTCGCGATGGTACCCGAAGAGTTTGCACCACTCATCGAGGAGTTTACGAACGTCTTCCACGTCGCTTCACTCGCCAGGTGGTCGTTCTCCCAAACAACTTCACCATATGTTGCTCGAAGAATGCCACAACACCGGTCGAGGTGGACACTTCAGAGAGGACAAGACACTGAAAAAGCGAACAAAAAACTACTAGTGGGACCAAATGCAATCCAACGTGGCCAACTTCTACAAATCCTCCGACACATGTCAGGGACAAAAATCTCGTCGCACGAGGCTCCCTGGACTTTTGCAACCACTCCCCTTTCTGACGGAACCATGGACAGACATCTCCATGGACTTCATCACCGGACTATCCGTCACACCTGAGGGATATGACGCCATCCTTGTGATCGTCGTCAGGTTTTCTAAAATGTCCCACTTCATCCCGACGACGACCACCGTCACCGCCGAAGGAACAACACAGCTATTTCTAAACAATATCGTACGGCTACACGGTGTACCAAGAACCATCACGAGCGACACTGGCAGTCAATTTACCAGCCGGCTTTGGCACGAACTGATGACTCGCTATGGAAGAAGAATTCAACTTTCGACGGCGTTTCATCCCCAAACCGACAGACAAACCGAGCGGACAAATCATATGCTCAAACTACTGCTCCGAACACTATGCAAACCTCATGGGACAGATTGGGCACTAAAACTCCCGATTGCCAAAATCACATATAATTCACCAGTTTCTACCGCAACAGGTAAAACTCCATTTGAGGTGGTGTATGGCAAACTTCCTGCCACACCTGCCTGACTACAAAGGCGCAGCAATATTTCAGTAGTCGATGTTCAACGACGTGACTTCACCACTATCTAGGAGGAAACACGAGAGATCCTCGCGAAGACATAAACAACAATGAAGCAATCAGCCAACCGACATCGTAGCAACGACATCTTCACCGCTGGCGATTGATTCCTCTTCAGCAGGGCAAAAATCAAGCTTCGCGGATCCGACTGTTCGAGACTCAAACCTTGATGGTTGGGATCGTTTGAAATTGAACGCATGCAAACTCCTATGGTTGCGCAACTCAAACTCCCCGACTCTATGCAAGTTCATTCGGTGTTCCATGACAGCAGACTCAAGCACTACCAAGACCCCGGAGAGAAATTCTCTAGCAGAGATGTCCCTCCTCCGCCTCCCATTCAAGTATACAAAGACATGGATTACGTCATCAAGGACATCCTCAACCATCGACGACGAGGCAAGACAACAGCATATCTCGTCAAGTGGCATGGCTACAATGCTGCGCATAACAGCTGGGAGCCCTACGAAAACCTTTGAAACGTCGATCATCTCATTGACGGCTACTACCACCATCTCTGGGTCACGTGTATACGCGTGCCGGGACGTCGCAGCTAAAAGGGGGAAGTGTTACGTACCAGACGTACACGAGACCCTCATCTTCTCATGTGGGTATTTCTGTTATTACAAAAAGAGCCCATCACGTCGCAAGGACCGCGATATTCACTCTGACGGCCGAGGGAAAACTGACCAACTGCCCCGCCTCTAGTGGATATTCCCAAACCTTCTCACAGCTTCGACCATTCTGGCAAACCTACGAACAGAATTGATACGACCTTTTGGTCGAATTCTCGACGACTCTCGACGAATCCAAATTTATAAAGATGCATCACGCATCTCCACCATCGATTCTCAAAGACCCCTGACTTCTCGGAGGACCTTCTCAAATCCGACCACTCACGACGTGACTCCACACGCGTCGCTCAACATATGACCCAACGACCCCGACTATGCTTCATTCGTAACTAGTCACTTGTATATATCTGTTCGACCATTTTGACACGTGTCATCAAAGTATACTTACTGCTAATTATAAATTACTGAAGTGTCCCTAATTCTAAATTGTGTTTTGCCTTGCAACTTCTACCTGTCCACCATCTATGCTCTGTTCGACGTAACACCAGTAGCACCACTTTGCAACGTGGCTTGAACTAGTGCAGGCCTGTGGGGCAGCGGATGGGATGAGTTGAGAGTCTGAGACCCTCAACTATCGCGGTTTTCGCCCAGTGGGCCATGCTTCCCGTCCGTTCCCTACATTTGGTATCAGAGCGCCGGGGTTCAATAGCCATTGTGGACACCGAGGGTGAGTCCATTCCTCTGTGGGAGGAATGTAGCGCCAGTATGCCACGTGGCTTGAACTGGTCCAGGCCTGTGGGGCGGCGGATGGGATGAGTTGAGGGTCGGAGATCCCCAACTACCGCGGTTTTCACCTAGTGGGCCAAGCTTCCCGTCCGTTCGCTACAACACCTGTGAAATTTTATTTACCAAACTATACTTTGTTCACAAGTTTTTCAATGGGAAAATTTGGGATCTTAGGCCATGTAAGAGTGACATGTGTGTCATGTCACAATTTCACTTGCGTATGCAATATACAGTTGCTAAAAGTCAGGGTTGTTCCGGAATCTCTTAGGCATATTTTTTGGAGATTCATCATCATCAACATGTCAAACAAATACTAAAACAACAAAATGATTTCCAATATTTTTGTAGACCTTTCTCGATCATGGTTGAATTTGGTTGAAACTTGCGGACTGAAATGTCATTTTACTTGAACAATAATCCCTCAATGTGTTGGCGCATATATCAAGAGTTTGACACGCTACTCGCCATGAGTGTAACGACGGAGTTATCCACGCACTGATGTTAGGGACTCGTCCATCTCAGAGATGTAACACTTCCCCTTTCTCTTTTACCGCGACGTCCTCGCATGTTACAGAGCAGTGGCATGTGCCAACTGTAATACACGTTGATCAGATGACCGACATCTTAGAAGTTGTAGGGCTCCCGACTGTTGTGTGCTACCTCATTGCTTTGAAATTTGACGATCCATGGATTTTTCTGGATTTTTCATCTATTTCCGAGGATGTCATTAGACATGTAGTTTGTATCATCGTCTGCTTGGATGGGAGTACTACTCCAAGCGGAATGTAGGTGGTTCACAAGGATGAGGTGTGGGGCAAACGACAATTCGGTATTTTGGGACACATGGATACTTTCCATTAAGCAGTAAGTATAATTCAATAACAAGTGTTGGGTGTGTCAAACACATATATACAATGCCGAGAAGAGGTATGGTTCATTGATGGCTTTTTATACACAGCACATTTAGTGTACTAGGTACCTACTATAAGGAAATTTCCATAAAGTTGTCTAGAGAGGTAGTCATATTCAGTTCACTTGGAAAGCTATGTATATGATACCTGTGCCTTGGGAATTCAATGTAATTATTTAGCGAGGGAAAATTAATTAATATGATATTCCCGTCTTGATATATAGTAGACGTATATATGTCTTCATATGTTCTGATTGGTTACCTTTGTAAAGTGGGTGTTTACTTTCAGAACTGTAGGATACAGAATATATGAAGCTTCATAATGAGCGTACTTTCGTAATTGTTGCAGTGTTTCTTTGACGGCGGCATCTCCCCCTCCCCCCCCCCTCCCGAAGCGACGAGTGTATTGGGGTTGTGTAGCTGGGTTGTGTATCGCACAACCGTTACTTGAATACACTAAGTGTACTATCCACTAAGTGTATTTTTCACATGTCCGTCGGATACACACATCATATACACTCTCCTAATACACTTTACCTGTTTGGGGGGGGGGGTAATATGGGAGCCGGAGATCTCCTCCCCCCCCAAAGGGTAAAGTGTATTGGGGGAGTGTCTATGGTAAGTGTATCTGACGGACACGTGAAAAATACACATAGTGTATTTTGAGAAGATGTCAAAAAACACTCATTGACCGTCAATCTATGATGATCGATGCTTGACTATGTACGATTTGATCATCTATATAAAGATGACAATCGACGATCGACGACCGTCGACTACTTGATGAGATGCATATGTGAGAAAACCATATTACACATTGTTAAGCACATAGTTGGGACCCCATCCCCCCCCTCCCCCCGAAATGACGAGTGTATTGGGGTTGTGTCGCTGGGTTGTGTATTGCACAACCGTTACTTGAATGCACCAAGTGTACTTTACACTTTGTGTATTTTTCACATGTCCATCAGATACACACATCATATACACTCTCCTAATACACTTAACCTGTTTGGGGGGGGGGGCAATATGGGAGCCGGAGATCCCCCTCCCCAAATGGTAAAGTGCATTGGGGGAGTGTCTATGGTAAGTGTATCTGACGGACACGTGAAAAATACACAAAGTGCATTACGAGAAGATGTCAAAAAACACTCTTCGACCGTCGATCTATGACGATCGACGATTGACTATGTACGATTCAATCTCCTATATATAGATGACAATTGATGATCGACGATCGTCGACTATTTGTTGCCACACATATGATGATTGATAAAAGGTTTGCGAGGGATTCGAGTGGGGGATACAAGATACCCCTCTGCGACTGAAGGGAACCTGTTGGGCCCTGCTACCGTGGGGCCCAGCAGGAGCTCGGGAAAGAGAAAAAATAAAACCCTTAACCCCAGCAGTAACACGGTGTCGATTGTGCCTCTTCCTATTTCCGCGTCCGGGAATAGGCGTTCTCATTCTTTACAATAGTAGCAGCTTTAAGGTCTAAGGAAAAATGTATGTCTGTTTAAGGGAGCTGTAAATGGAGTTGTGAAAAAAAAAAGCATGGTCTTTGTTGGGTTTTTACATTTTGATTACCAGCCTTCCAAGAACTTTCGCATGTTCGGGCATGCAAATACATGCGAATATGTATGAATATACGTAGTAAAGTGAATTGTAACGTAACTTCCACGAAGGTACCATGAAATTTCCAAAGGCTTACATTTGACATGTACACTGTATGAAGAGTGTATTTTTCATAGGTGATTAACC
Organism: Penium margaritaceum; assembly: GCA_023375785.1. NCBI lineage: Eukaryota > Viridiplantae > Streptophyta > Zygnematophyceae > Desmidiales > Peniaceae > Penium > Penium margaritaceum. The sequence goes on along the minus strand of SZWC01001158.1, from coordinate 156,046 downwards.
ATAAATGGCCGAGAATGAGAATGAGGTATAAGTTGGGTCATCGGCGTTCGAGCCGAGCGATGCATGTGAGGTCGCGCCGTGAGTGGCAGATTGCGGAAGCTCTACCAAGAAGTCGAGGGGTTTCCACAATACCTCGATGCTTCTTTATGAAAGTTGAGCATCATCGAGAAGTCGACCAAATGATATTGAAACAATTGATATAGCTTACAAAACTGTTGTTCGTTCCTTTTGCAGAGTGGCCAAACTTGTGGAACGGCATACCAGAGGTTGGGGCAGTTGGCCAAAATGCCCACGGCCGAACGACGGGAAAATCGTTAAGTAGCCAAATGGTGGGCCATGAATTCCCACTCGCGAGTTTCAGGGACTCGTGTACATCAAGGAAATAACACTCCCTCCCCTTTTAGCCGTGATGTCCCAGCTAACAGATGTAGGCCACGTTGGTTGTGTCTGTCAAAGACGCAAGTAACCTCTTGACTCCATTCATTCACACACACCATCACTGCAGGTGACTAAGCTGATACAAAGCTCAAGGCACACACATTGTGGATCACGCATCATTGGCATCTCAGCCTGGTGCAAGATTGGCGTGAGCTTAGCAATGCTCAATTCTACCAGAGAGAGTGCCTGTTGATTTCGGTATGGGCAAATTAACTGTCGTGTGGCTAAAACAAGAGAGATAATACTTGAGAGATGCATCCTTCCACATACACTCATGGTCGATGTGGCTCCCTATTTTACTGTTGGACATGTTGTGCTAGTTATGTGGCTTATTGCACCGGGTTGCTGATCTTGCGGGGCCACACTCTCATTCGCTCTGAGGTGTGAGAGACCATGGTGGCTTTTGCAGACCGGTTCGGTTCAACCCTGGGGTGGCGGTCAGGCCCCACATCTGGTTGCTCCTGTGGGTGGCCCAATCAACCAGCTGCTATGAGCTTGCTAGCTCTTGACTCTCATGACTAGTCTCTCACCATTTTTCAAGGTTTTCACCAACTCCTTGCTCCACCCGTGGCCATTGATGTTGTGTGAGTGTGCCTAACATGGTAGAGAGGGTATGCTGGCTTCTCGCTGCTACCTACTGGCATCAAAGCAGGAGTGAAACCTTCCCTCCCCTCAAGTGATCCTAGAACCGTGACGTTTCACATGAAGTGGCACTCTTGCCACCACAACGGGTTCTGCTCCTGTAGTCGCACCTCTCTGTGCGACTGGTGGCCGTCAAACAGTTCACCACTGTGCCTTGGAACTCTATCGCACAGCTCGCAGCTTGCAGCAATGCTATCCTCTAGCTCCATAGCATCATAGTTGTGCAAGTGACTGGAGACACCCCGGCACAACATCTTCTGCAACACGGGCCCGCAGCTCATGGTCATGCAGCTTTGTGGTCTGAATCTCTTCAGCCCCACAGTCTCAGAGATTAACAACTTAAGATCACAGCAGTTCCGCATCACTGCAGTCGCAAGGCAGCTAGCCTCGGAGTCTTGCCAACCAGCAGCTCTGCAGCTGAGAGGCACCACAACTCTGCTGCCCGGGACTACTGCCCCGCTACTCTGCTTCACCTCGCTGCGTTGTCTTAACAGCCTTGCAGCCCTGCAGCTCGTAGGTCACAGGCACGTTTCAGTGACAACGAATAGCTTTGCCATTCCACCGCCTCGTGCAGCGCTTGCTCGCATGGTCCACAGACTCACGGAACTCGTGCTGCACAGTTATGCTACATGCACTGCGTCTGCTGTAAACAGTAGCAACAGCAGCAGCCGCATCTGCGGCCTGAGCCACAACCCAGGCTTTACCTCCACACACTGAACGAGCCCCCACCTCTCCAAGGGGTTGGCTTGAACGCGCTTGAATTAACAAGCACATCTAGGGCTACAAGGAAGAAGCGGACCTTGTGGGACTCGAGGCGTGGTGGCGCCGCCGCCATTATGACAGCCCAGGCTACTATCCTAGGGAGGACCACGACCCAGCTGACGGTGAGGCTCACGCTGTCGCTGCTTAGTACACAGCCTATTGTCAATCTGCTTCCGACGACTCGCCAACCGCGCAGAACGCACCAGCCACGGGACCACCACGCGAACAACGGTGTCCTCCATCCACTGTAATCTCTCCCATTGCCCGTAGGACACGTGAGCAGAGTCTACGTGTCGCCCCTGTTTGAGCAGAACTACCAGCATTAGTAGCCCAAGCAGAACCAGCCAAGGCAACCTCACTGAGGTATGGTTAATCGTTCCTCTTTTATACACTGCATGATCTATGTATTACATATACATATACATGAAGCTTCTAGGAGGTACCCTTACGGTTCAAAGATGCGTGTTCACCAAACAATGTGTGTTATGGGAATACATTTTCAGCATTTATAAAGTAAGAGTTTTCTTTATTGTGACATTTGAATTCCAATGTACCCAATATTCTTCACCTATCTGTTTGGAGGGGGGGGGCAACATCGGAGCCGGAGATCCCCCCCCTCTCCAAAAGGGCAAAGTGTATTAGTGGAGTGTATATGATATGTGTATCTCACGGACATGTGAAAAATACACTAAGTATATCATACACTGAGTGTATTTTCCACATGTATGTGAGATAACACAGATCATACACCTCCCCAATACACTTTACCTGTTTGGGGGAGGGAGGGGCAACATGGGATCCGGATTCCCCCCCCCCCTCTCCAAAAGGGCAAAGTGTATTAGGGGAGTGTATATGATCTGTGTATCTCACGGACATGTGAAAAATACACAAAGTGAATTATACACTTAGTGTATTTTCCACATGTCCATGAGATACACAAATCATAGACACTCCTCCAATGCACTTTACTTATTTGGAGAGGGGGGGATAACATGGGAGCGGGAGATCCTCCCCCCCTCTTCAAAAAGGGCAAAGTGTATTAGGGGAGTGTATATGATCTGTGTATCTCACAGACATGTGAAAAATACACCAAGTGTATAATACACTTAGTGTATTTTTCACACCTTACCTGTTTGGAGGGGGGAGGGGGCAACATGGGAGTGGGATATCCTCCCCCCTCAAAAAGGGAAAATTGTATTTAGGGAGTGTATATGATCTGTGTATCTTACGAACGTGTGAAAATACACCAAGTGTTATACACTTCGTGTATTTTCCACGTGTCCATGAGATACACAGATCATAGACACTCCTCCAATACACTTTGCCTGTTTGGAGAGGGGGGGGGTAATATGGGAGCTGGATTTCCCCCCCTCCTCAAAAGGACAGAGTGTATTAGGGGAGTGTATATGATCTGTGTATCTCACGGACATGTAAAAAATACACAAAGTGTATTATACACTTAGTGTATTTTTCATATGTCCGTGAGATACACATATCATATACACTCTCCCAATACACTTTACCTGTTTAGAGAGGGGGCGGGGGGGCAACATGGGAGCGGGAGATCCTCCCCCCCCTAAAAAGAGAAAAGTGTATTAAGGGAGTGTATATGATCTTTGTATCTCACTGATATGTGAAAAATACACCAAGTGTATTGTACACTTGGTGTATTTTCCACGTGTCCATGAGATACACAGATCATAGACACTCCTCCAATACACTTTGCATGTTTGGAGGGGGGGCGGGACAACATGGGAGCTGGATATCCCCCCCCTCAAAGGGGCAGAGTGTATTAGGAGAGTGTATATGATCTGTGTATCTCACGGACATGTGAAAAATACACTAAGTGTATTTTTCACATGTCCGTGAGATACACAGATCATATACATTCCCCCAATACACTTAACCTGTTTTGAGGGGGAGGACAACATGGGAACGGGAGATCCTCCCCCCCTAAAAAGGGAAAAGTGTATTAGGGGAGTGTACATGATCTGTGTTTCTCACCGACATGTGAAAAATACACCAAATATATTATACAATTAGTGTATTTTCCACATGTCTACGAGATACAAAGATCATAGACACTCGTCCAATAAACTTTGCCTGTTTTGGAGGGGGGAGGGGCAACATGGGAGCTGGATATCCACCCTCCCCTCAAAAAGGGCAGAGTGTATTAGGGGAGTGTATGTGATCTGTGTATCTCATTGACATATAAAAAATACACTAAGTGTATGGTACACATGGTGTATTTTCTATTTGTCCAAAAGATACACAGATCATAGACACTCCTTTAAAGGTCTAAGTACAAATGTACGTCTGTGTAAGCAAAATGTAAATTGAGTCGTGGAAAAAGAAAGCATGGTACTTGTTGAGTGTTTAAAACTTAATTACAAGCCTTCCAAGAATGTTCGCATGTTAAATCATACAAGTACATGCTTACATGTATGAACATACGTAGTAAGGTAAATTGTAATGTAACTTCCACGAAGGTACCATGAAATTTCCAGAGGCATACATGTGACATGTACACTGTATGAAGAGTGTATTTTTTAGAGGCGATTAGCCATAAATGACCTCACGTCGCGCCACGTCTCCCGTTGCCTCTCAGGCAGCTGCTGCATCTCCCGGATCGTCTGACATTTTCTTTGTTCTCGAAGCAACACTTGTTTGTAGTGCTACTTTCTCTTCCACATTTGTTGCTACAGCGCGTGCTACGTGTGCACCTGCCAGCATATCTACCGGCAGGGCAGTTGGCACCTACACCGTCGCTGCCGTTGACCAAGGACCCATTGCAGCCGCCGTAGTTAACATTGCCACGCAGGTTACAGCAGCTGCGGACTCTGTCAGGGCTGCAGCAACCTCAGCTGCCACTGCTCTCTCCACCGTTGTTGTCTCCATCAAGACCTCTACTGCTCAGGTTTCTCCTTCAGCTACATCATCATCTCTTGGCCATCAGGTCCGCATCCTGGTTACAACTGTATCTGATGTCTCCACCATCACAGGTGCCGCCATCGTTGGAGTCACTTGCCTCATTGTCTCTGTATCCTCGTCTATTGCAGTCATCACAACTTCAGCAACAGCTGCGCTGCCACCCTTGTTTGGCATGCATTGTTAGCTCTGGTGAGCTACCGTCCACTTGTTGCTTGGTCATCTTTCTCTTCCTCTCCTCTCGCTTCTCGTGTGCGTGCACTCCATTCTTTGTTGTGCAGCATTTCCTAGCCAACCCATGCACTCCTTTACTTTTCCACGCCTATTGGAGCAAGGGAAACTCTGCCAAAACATTGTTTGGTTGAGTCTTACCCCGCTCACCATGCCGGTTGATGATGACCAGTATGCCGCCCTGTAGGATGATCTGCCGAGAGAGTGTGCTGCTCTTCAGGCAGCCCTCACTGCATAGCGCGCTACAAAATAAAAACTGGGCATTGAACAGGGTGACCAGGAGACTTTTGCCGATCACATCGCTGATCTGGTTCTCAATCGCTTACACCTGCATTACGCTCCACACCCGCCGCATCCGTTGCTGCTGACATTGTTGCTACCTTTTCCATCCCAATCACCGAATCACCTCACTTTGCCTCTAACCTCACCTTTGGTCCCTGAGAGGTTCGCTTCAGTGCTTGGGCATAGGGTGAACAACTTTGGGAGTACTACACGCGTCCAATCCTTTTGCTAACCCCCCTTTTGTGCCCACTGATTCTGAGTCTACATGTGTTGTTTGTGCTCTTATTTGAGCTAGACCCAATGGTCTCACTAATGAGATTGGGTCCTACAAAGCTGACACACCCCGTCGTACGCAAGCTGACCCTGTTGGCGCGTATGCACTCATCAAGCATCGCACCACGGTCACTGGACACGGCGCACAGAGTGTCCTCACAATACAGTTCAACACTCTCTTGATGCGTGTTGACAAGATTACGGATGCCTACTGGGCCCGCAGCCTCCGCCTTTTGCGTGACCTTGGCAAAGAGGCACCTGGACAGCTCTCTGATGTCCTCTTTGTCGTCAACAGCCTCATCTTTAATTATTTGACATCTTTTGGGATGTGAAAGCCTTTGAGCTTAAGCGTCTTACCACCGAACGGTACTTGCAGACGCTTCCATCAGCATCGGGGCTCTCTCGGATTTTACCTCCGAGTGTCTCACCGACTGGTGGAGCATCCTCCAAAACAAGCGCATCCATCATGAAGCTGTTGTAGCTGCCACCACTACACTTCCTCCCACCTCAACACCCTCTACCTCTTCATCCTCATCGTCCCCCTCAGCAACATCTCTTCTTAGCCAAGGGGAGGGATGGTGGTTGTGGTCGCGGTTGGGGCAAAGGTATCGGTGGCTCTGGCTTTGGAGGCCAGGCCGGTCGTGTCAAGGGGAAGGGGTCCAGAAACAACTCCTCCTCCTCTTCCAATCCCAGCATTTTTACATGCTAGAACTGTGGCACCTTCGGGCATTCTTCACCCAAGTACCCATCGCCGTCGGACAACGAGCGCCTTGCATCTACCATGCGGGCACACTGAGCGTGCTCCTCCGGTGCTTCTGGGAGCATCCCTCGTATCGCCACCTCCACTGCTGCGACGAGTCACAGTACCCCTATCACTACGGAGGCGGCAGCCTACAGCACCGCTGCTGTTGCTCCACCCCCATCTCCTTTCCCCTGGGGTTGGCCCCTGGGATATTGTGGGTCGGTCTTCTATAGCCCTCCATCTCCCTACTCTCCTCCTGCCTGGGCGTCTCCATTCTATCCGCCCCGCCGTTCCCCTTCCGGCATCGTCATCACTCCGGAATCACCTTAGGACGAGCGCCAGTTGGATGTTGCACTTTATCTTACCGTCTACCAGCGTCACCTTCATGATTAGGGAGGTGAGAGTGGAAGCTCTGGGTCGGAGCCTCTTGCGTGTGTCGTTGGTGGGGAGTTGCATGGTCCAGCGTCTGGTCATGCTCTTGGGTGTCCTCCTGTTGATGTCTCGTGGATTGAGGAATGGCATTATGTGCGCTTACCCTATTTTCTTACTGCATGTCATCAGTGTCTCTCTCCGCACGTTGTCATTGCCATAGTGAATTATGACCCCGTCATTGTCCATGCGTCGTGGATTCTTGATTCTGGAAACACCCACCACATGACTTCGTCGCGTGCGTCCTTTGTCTCCCTTGGCCCTGTTGGCTCTGTCGGTTTTGTTCGCACCAGCTCTGGCCAGTTGCTCCCGGTAAAGGGAGTTGGGGTCATGCACTTCGTTGGCCCTGGAAGGGAGCTCTTCTTGCCGGACGTGTTGTATGTTCCACTTCTTGAGCTGAGTTTTCTCTCTGTTACGACACTCGACGACCAGGGCATGGAATTCTCCTCTAGTCGTGACATTGGCTCTGTCTCATATCGCACCTCTGACTGCATTCTCCTACAGTGCAAATGCTGTGATCACCTGTTTAGTGTTCCCACCTTTGCTCCTGCTTCAGCCACTGCTGCCCTTATGCATGTTTCTTGCTCCTTTTTCCCCTGCACATGCACAGCTGCTGCACCGTCGCCTGTGCCACATTCATACTGCTGCCATTGATAGCCTCCTTCATGTGCTTCCAACGGATGGTCTTGATGCTGCCACGTTCTTTGCCCCTTGCCCCCCTGACTGCCTTGATCATGCTCAAGGCAGAATGCACCGCTCTCCTTTCTCCACCTCCGATTCTTGTACCTCCCATCCCCTTGACTTGCTACATGCTAATGTCATGGGACCTCTTCCTCATGAGGCTCTTGGGGTTGTAGGTCGCTACATTCTTTGTCTCACTGGTGACTTCTCTTACATGCGTTGGATCTTTTCCCTCAAACGAAAGGGTGATGTTTGCTCCACTCTTCAATCATGGCTTCCCCAGGCTGAACTTGCCTGTGGTCGTCGTCTCCGTGTCTTTCGTTATGACCGTGGTGGTGAATTCATCAGACAGTGGAACAGAACTCTTTTTTATGGTGAATTCATCAGACACTGGAACAGAACTCATCCGTCACACTTCTCATTTCCTCATGTCTCGAGGGATGAGCATAGAAACAATGGCCCAATACACACCACAAAAAAAGACGTATCTGAACGCTGGAACAGAACACTTGGTGATGGTGTCCGTACCCTTCTCAGTGCGTCTGACCTTCCCCCTCTTTTCTCTTTTGAAGCCATGTCCTACATGACGTGGGTCTGGAACCGTGTTCCTCATGCTCCCCTTCCCCATCATCTCACGTCGTTTGGACGCAGGTTTGATTGTTGCGCATACCTCTGCCTTGCTCATGTCTGGGGCTATATCACTGTCGTTTGGCTCCCCGAGAACCTTCGTGATGGCAAACTCAGCCTGTGCGCTCACTTCTGTACCCTTTTCGAGGTCTTAGCCATGTCCAAGGCGTGGCGCTTCTGGGACCCCGATCGCACCCGTGTCATTGAGTCTCGTGAAACCCTCGTCTTCGAGGATATCTTTCCTCGTGACCTGTCCCGTGTCGCTCCACCCTCTTTCATGTCTCCGTTCTATCGGCTTGTAGGGAAAGGGTATGTTGCAACCTCCGGTTTCGTTGGGACACCACCACCTCTCTCTGGCTCGGCTCCTTCCTCTTCTGACCCCTCTCCTTCTACGTCTGACGTGTCTCCCAGCTTTGAGACGCTCCTCAGCACCCCGTTTGCATCTCCACCTGGTCCTTTTCCGGCATCTTCCCCTTTTGCATCTCTTGATTCCGCCCCAACGCCTTTTAGCGCTCCGCCACTGTCTGCTGACACTCTGGCACAATCTTCCCCATGCGTCGCCTTTTAGCGCTCCGCCACTGTCTGCTGACACTCCGCCCCAACGCCTTTTAGAGGCTGTACCATGCCCAGTCATGTTGGGCAACCATGCTCAAAAGAGCTCGGGCCGTGGTCTACCGTCCAACAGGGACAAACGTTTCATCAAAGTCAATGCATACGATTTTGGGAGAATCCCTTAGCGGTGAGACAAGCGTTATACATGTCAATCGTGCCATCAGGCTTCAGCTTATGCTGAAGGATGCAGCGGGACAATACAACCTTGCGACCTGCTGGGAGGTCAAAAAGTTCAAAGACCTCATGTTCGTTCAGGATTGTGAGCTCCTCCTGCATGGCCTTTTCCCAAAGATCACTGTCAACTGCCTCTCAGCTTTGTTGACGTCCATCTTCCCCATACAGAGTGACGCCTATTTTGCAAAGGGGGAAGATGCCGGCTGGAGAAGATGGACGTCAACAATGTATTCCGTCACTCCCCGTCACTCTGTATGGGGAAGATTGTGCCGGCATCTTCCCCCTTTGCATCTCTTGATTCCGCCCCAACGCCTTTTAGAGCTCCGCCACTGTCTCCTGACACTCTGGCACAATCTTCCCCATGCATCGTCGGGATCTTCCCCAGCTGGAGAAGATGGACGTCAACAATGTATTCCTGCACGAATGTCTTGACAAGGAAATCTACATGGTACAGCCTCTAGGCTTTACAGATGGCACGAACAAGGTTTGGCGGCTGTGCAAGGTCCTCTACGAGCTTAAGAAATCCCCTCGCTGTTGGAACCTGGAGATTGCATCCACCCTAGAGTATGGTGGCTATCGTCATAGCACTATTGATCAAGCTCTTTTCTTGAGTACACCCTTGCAGCCCTTTGTGGCCATCCTGGTCTACGTGGATGATCTCCTCATCGCGTCACCTAGCCTTGATGCTGTGCAGTTGGTAGAGGCCCTGTTGCTTTCCACCTACAAAATGAAGGACATGGGTCCAGCTCGTGTGTTCCTCAGCATGGAACTTGAGCGTGACCGCCAGTGCCGAACGCTACACTTTTACCAGGCCGCCTACATCCGCAACCTGGGGGAGCGCTTCTCGGCCTTGCTAGTTGAAACTTCCACCACATCCACATCGATGACTCCAGCTGGCCAGCGCTTGCTGAAGTCACTCGACCTGACTCAGTTGGACGACACTGTCGATGTCACCGATTACCTCAATGTGATTGGATCCACGACGTATCTTGCCACCACCACCCGAGCGGACGTGGCCTTCTCGGTCAACTTCCTTACTCAGTTTTCTCAGCAGCCCCGTCAGAGGCATCTCGAGGCTGCACTGCGTGTCGTCCGTTACGCACTGTCCATTGCACATGTTGGATTGTGCTATAGGTCATAGCCCTTTGTGGTTAGGAACGGATACACTGACAGTGACTGGGCTCATGACACAGACGCATGTAGTCGCATTGGCTACATCTTTCTTGTGGGTGGGACTGTTGTCCCGCGGAAGAGTGGTAAACAGGATTCTGTTGCACCCAGCTCTAGTGAGGCTGAGTACATCACACTTGGCGCAGGTACGTGTGAGAGTGGCTGGCTGTCTTGCTTGCTGTAGAAACTTCGTGTGCCCATCCACTCCATCACACTACGTTGCAACCATCAAAGCATTAAGGAAATCGCTGAGCATGATGGCATGCATCATTTGGGCATCAAGCACATCAACATTGAGCATCACTTCGTCCGTGAGTGCATTGCCTCAGGAGAGGTCCAGGTTGTTTGGGTCGACATGCATCAGCAGCGTACGGATTTTCTCACCAAAGCTCTCAGCAGTGGAATGTTTAAGGCTGATGTGCATGCAGTTGGTTTGTTGCGTGCACGTGATGTCCCTGGCTGATGTGACAACTCCTTGTTGATATCTTTACATTGATTCTCCATGTGGAGTGTGGGCTGTCCATCTATGGATCATGGGGGAGTGTTAGTTGTGTCTGTCAAACACGCAAGTTATCTCTTGACTCCATCCATCCACACACACCATCATGTAGGTGACTAAGCTGATATGAAGCTCAAGGCACACATGTTGTGGGTCACGCATCATTGGTGTACACAGCCTGGTGCAAGATTGACGCGAGCTCATCAATGCTCAGTTCTACCAGAGAGAGTGCCTGCTGATTTCAACATGCGATGATTAGCTGTCGTGTGGCTAAAACATGAGAGAGAATAATTGAGAGATGCATGCTTCCACATACGCACGTGGTCGATGTGGCTCCCTGTTTTACTGTTGTGCATGCTGTGCTAGTTATGTAGCATATTGCACCGGATTGCTGATCCTGCGGGCATACTCTTGGTCGCTCCGAGGTGTGTGAGACCACAGCGGCTTTGCCGACTGGTTCGGTTCGACCCCAAGGTGGCGGCCGGACCCCACATCGAGCTGCTCGCGTGGGTGGCCCGGTCAACCGGCTGCTAAAAGCTTACTAGCTCTTGAATCTCATCACTAGTCTCTCACCGCTTTTCAAGGTTTTCACCAACTCTTTGCTCCACCCACCACCATGGATGTTGTGTGAGTGTGCCTTGCATGGTACAGAGGGTGTGCTGGCTTCTCGCCGCTACCTACAAGCCGATGACGGCAGACATAGCTGTCGATTAGATGATCGACATCTTGGAGGTTGTCATAGGGCTCCTAACTGTTGTGCGCGGCGTCGTAGCCGTGCCACTTGACCAGATACTCGGTTTTTTTTCCACGGCGTCGATGTCCGAGGATATCTCAACTCACATACTCCATATCCCCGTCCACTCGTACAGGAGGTGGAGGTGTGACGTCTCAGCAAGGAAAATTCTGACTGGGATACTGCTAGTGCTTGAGCTTGCTGATGTGGAAGACTGGGTGGATCGCCATGCTGTCAGGGAGGCAAATTCGAATGACGATTGGGGTTTGCATTTGCTCGATCTCAAACGATCTCAACCACCGGGGCTTGAGCTTTGCGAAGTCCTATTTTTGGAGTTTGAAATTCTCTGAGCTGAGGAGAACACGATTACCAGCGCTGCACACGTCATCGCTGCGATCTCAGTCAGTTGTCCGCTCATGGTTGCTTGTGTCTTTGCAAGTATCTGTCCTGTTTCCTCCCAGATGCTCGTGAAGTCCTGGCGGTAGCCAGGACTTTGCAGTAGTCAGTTGGGGGAATATTACCCTACCGCCTCTTTTGACCTGTTGCAGATGGCACAATGTAATGGCGAAATTTCAGTTTTTTTGGTCGATTTGGACATGTTTTTGTTCACTGTTGGGCACAAAAGACACAATTGAACATTGTGACTTTGCTGGTTCACCCTCGGTGGCGTGCACGTAGGTGCAAGATTTTCTTGTGGATGGAGAAAATCTTGGCTGGTCGGGAGATTGCTCTCTTCCGCGTGCGAGGGAGCCCATGGATTGCGCTAGTTAGAAATAGCAGAACGAGTGGGAGTCGATCCAGCGCAAAACAATTGTCAGATTGGACACTGATTATGGTCCACAATTTACAATAGGCACAATTTCACAAAATCCCTTGAGGTTTTCACCAATAGATAATGCCAGTAGGGTACTCTAACTCTACAATCCTGCCGGTGTGGCGGAAATTTTGCCATACACCACCTTGAATGGGATTTTACTGGTTGCGGTGGAATTGGCGGAGTTGTATGCGAGTTCGGTGAGTTTGTTGCCCAATCAGTGCCATGTGGCTCACATAATTTTCGGAGACGTTGTTGGAGCGTTTGGTTGGTTTGCTCAGTTTGTCCGTCGGTTTGAGGATGGAACGCCGTCGATAGTTAGATCTGACTGCCGTTGCGTGTCATTAATTCTTGCCGAAAACAGCTTGTGAAGTGGCCATCCCTATCGCTAATGATGGTGCGTGCAGCCATAGGATCTGATTTAGAAATAGTTGTGTTGTTCCTTCTACGGTGACGTTGTTTATTGTCAGAATGAAGTGCGACATTTTGGAAACTCTGTCCATGACGGCGAGGATGGTTTCATACCCTTTGGGAGTGGCGGGTAGTCCCGTCACAAATTCCATGCCGATATCGGCCCATGGTTCTGTCGGAACTCGTCGGGATTGAAGTAGACCAGGTGGCCGGGTGCGACAAGATTTTTTATCTCTGACAAGTGTTGCACAATTTGCAACAGGCCGCCATGTCGGTCAGCATATTTTCCCACCAGTAGTATTTTGTCAGCTTCTTGAGCGTTTTTTCCTTGCCGAAGTGTCCACCTAGACCGGTGTCGTGGCAATCTTCCAATAGCATGCGTCGTAACTCCTCACTCAGAGGGACAACCGCCTGGTGAGTAAATCGACGCCGCCAGAATGGGGTTGTTGGACCAAAACGTGGTTTTGTCGTACCCGCCAAACTCCTTGTAACCCTTCACGAATAGTCTCACGAGGTATAAGTCTTGTTTGAGGAGAAACTACCGATCTCAGCCATTAGATCTTGTCGTTGACTTAGAGCATCTGCAAGATTTGTTTTTCCAAGCTGGTACTTGATGTCATAGTCAAATTTGGACTCAAGGAACTCCATCCATCGATTTTCTCCACGACTTATATTCGGATGGGTCTTGATACATTTCAGGGTGTGATGGTCGGTGCGGATGATGCATTGCCGGCATTCCAGGTAGCATCGCCATGTCTTGAACGCAAGCACAACTGCAAGCATCTATATTAGGTACACCACATGGTTGAACTCCAGCCCGCGTAGCTTTCTTCACATGTACGCGACCGGTTGCTCTCCACCGCTGATGTCTTGAAGGGGAACGGCTTCGGTGGCTCGATCAAACGCATCAGTGGCCATGATGTACTCCACCGTTGGATCCGCCAACAGTAAGGTTGGCACCGGGGTCAGAGCATTTCTCAAATAGTTGAACGCTTCTTGTTTGTTGTCCCCCCAATTCCACTTGGTGGTTTTCCAGGTGAGATCGAAAGAGGCACTGACACTCGGGCGTAATCTTTTACGAATCGACGATAGTGGTTGTAAAAGTCTTAAAATACCTGGATGTCCCAAACATTTCTCGGTGTTGGTCAATCAGAAACCGCCTCCATTTTTTCTGGGTCCATGGTGATGTAACTGTCGCTGATGATGTGGCCCTAAAACTCGATCAAACAGCGACCAAAGTCGCACTTCGAGAGATTTCTAAAAAACTTTTCCCTTTGTAAAACCTCAATAACTCTTTGAAGATATCTATTGTGCTCCTCAGGGATGGGGTAATACACCAGGATGTAGTCGAGATTCACGACGACAAGGTCGTTGAGGTAGGGGGAAAATTCTTGTTTATTGTTGCCATAAATGTTGTACAGGCATTTCTGAGTCCAAACGGCTTGACCGTGAACTCAAAGTGTCCGTATCTGGTACCGAATGTTGTCTTCTCGACGTCCTTATCAAATACACAGATTTGATGATAGCCGTTGTGTAGGTTCATTTTGATCAAAATTTGGGCCCCGTGGAGTTGATCAAAAAGTTCATCTGCTCGTAAGAGGGTGTAGCGGTTCTTGATGGTGGTGTCATTCAACGGCTCAGTAATCCATGCATATCCGCATATCTCCTGTTTCCTGTTTCATGAAAAGTATTGGTAATATGTAATGTGACATGGAGGGTGGGATGAACCCCTGCATGAGCATCTCGTCCAGCTGCTTTTTTAGTGTGGTCGGCTTGTGATCGCTCATCAGATAGGTCCCTTTCACTGTCAGTTTGATGCCCGCCTTCAGGTCTATCTTATGTTCGATGTTGCATTGCGATGGTAACTCTCGAGGTAGTTTGTCAGGATGAACTCCTTCGAACTCCTCGATGAGCCTCGCAAACTTTTGAGGTACACTGTGAACTTCTCGGATGTTGATGTCATTGGTGTTACTTTGGAAGCTGCGATTTATTCCGTCTCCCCTACTTCTACGTGGACTAGCCATGCTTGAGATCCATGTTTCATTTATCGCTTGACCACGTCCAAAGATATCGGCTGGTATTTTGTGGCTTTCACAACTTCCTCTACAGCAAAAGAAGTTGTGAAGCAGCAGAGGCTTTGCTATTTCCACCTCTACTGCTTCCCAAAACCGCTGTTGTGTCATGGATCGCTCGTCCAAAGGTAGGTGTTGCTTTCTGCCATAAGTGCTGACATAGATTGCTCCGCTGCTCCAGCAGACCTGCGGATGGTGGAAGTATAAGAAATCTCATCCGAGGATGATTTTTGGTCACTCAATGGGAAAGTCCTCCAAACTGTTCCTACAAAGCTCTGATATTCAATCAGAGTGGTTCGCAATGTAGACGGAACTACAGTCGTCCATCGACGGTTTTTCCTTTAAAAAACTCCTGGTTCGGTCTGCAACCCCAACTTCTGAAGCATGTCGTTACTGAAGAAACTGTGAGAAGCTCCTCCATCAAGTAGTGCAGGTACCAATCTGTGACTTTTACAATCCCTCGGTTGTACTCATAACAGGATCACCGTTTGCTCGTCCTTGTACCCCTCGTCGAACTTTGCAATCATAGGAACCCTCGGCTGTGGTGATGTGAGCCACTCAAATGGGTGATCTGTCGGTGCAGATTTTTCCAACCGGACAGAAGCCTCGCTGTCTTCTCCAATCCTTTTTCATTTCCCGACTCCTCACTTTTCCTCTGTGACTTCCCCCCCTTTTGGGGGGGAATTCACAAAGGAAAAGTAAGGAGTTGGGTAAAATGTGAACAGGCTTCCTGCAAGTCGAGCACAGTCGTTGAACACGTTGATCGACAACATCGATCTCCATCAGAGACGAGGTTTTTGTCAACTACGACTTTCCTCCACCACGATAAGGAGTGTGGCTTTGGTGTCACCAGCTGTTGGGTTCATATATCAGAGCATTGTTATCGGCACTGTCAAAGGAGTCGTCTGCTACAATCATTTGCAAAAGGTCGTCCTGGATGTCCAAAACGGCTATTGCTCGCCGAATATCTCACTTCAAGCCGTGTTGTAGTAGAAACCCAGTTTGTAGAGGGCAAGGTCATTGTTGATGATGATCTCGCAGATACGTGGAATGTACTCTGCAACACTGGACTGTTGATGCAAACGCTGGAGTCTGTACCGCATGTCAGATTTCTCATTCAACTTCCCAAAGCGAGCGAGAGTAGTGCGCACGAATTCACTCCATGTTTCTGGTGGCGTGAGAGAGTCGTGTCACGTCAGATTTATCTGCTCGAGAGGTAGTACGCCAATGGTCGACAATGTGAGAGCGGTCACGAGAGCCGTTGATGCCGCTCCGCCGGTCTCCTGCTGCCGTTGGATGGTCTTTAGATCTAACCACCAACTCAAAGCCGTGCCATGCAGAAGCGAGGCCGCGAGGTCCATTTTCTCTCTGTCTTTGTTGACCCTAGCAGCGGTGAAGTAAACCTAAAAACTCGTTTGCTACATCCTGACCATCAGTCAGGATATAGCAAATGAGTCAGGATTCCTGGATTTTGCGCGATCGAACGGGTCAGGGACTCCTGGTCAATTCTGCTGTTCACTCAAGAGTTGTGATTTTCTCTCGGTGAGCACAGCTTCACTTACACAAGAAACTCAAAGCTCCTCCATTGCCGTGTTGATTTATGAGAGCATGTGGTGTTGAGGCTCTCGAGTCGTGATAATTTCTGGTATAGGTCTTCGTTGATTCACGCTTTTCGGCCGGTACGTCCCATTGTGCTAGGTGTCGACCCAATGGGTCGTAGCGAGGGCAAAGGGTTTGCGGAGCCCGAGGGATCCGTCACCGGATTTGCCGTTGGGTTCATCTGTGCTGCACCGTTTGTCGCAAAGGTTTTTGGTGCCACCTGGTTCGCCTGGAGAGCGTCGTTGTTCACGTGCTGCTGATCCGCCATCCACTAGTGTGGAAGAAACATCGATGTCATTTTCGTTTATGTGGCTAGGGATCGCCTCACACACACCCAGCTGTCTTTTTGTAGCACTTTAGCGTCAACCATCCGACTGTGTAGCCAGTGCCATTGCACCTCTAGCATCAATCACCTGCATCAATTTGGAGAGTGTGAAACGAGGCCAAAGAGCTTGAAATATTGCTACGCTAGTCTGGACAAGACTATTCTATGCAGTCTCACACACTTGTACTGAAGTGTGTGGCCTGTTGCACCCAGACAGCACTGGCTGCTCAACTGTGAGTGGGAAGGCTCGCATTCAAAAGTTAGGACCAGAACTTTAGTTAGAAGGGAGTAATGACTGAGTTGACAGCAAGAATGAGGTTGGGGAGAGATCCCTCCCACACTAACCTAGGCCTTCACCTCTCTGAATGTTGTTACTCGGTCTGCCAACCAATCAGGAAAATGCACTATTTTTGTAACGAGGTGCCCTCTTTTTCTGGAATACATTGGGCCACGTCCGAGTTTGGGGGGCATGTGGGTGATTTTTTGTTTTTCGGAAATCCTGCTCGCGGTCGATCTCACCTCCACTCGGCCGAGGATGCGAGGAGGAGGAGGGGGTGCGAGCGGATCAATTTATGCTGGCGTGTGGAGCACGCAATGGCAGGGGGGAATTTTTCTCGCAATTGCAAGCGTGCGTTCTGAACATGCAATGCAAGGTTGCGTGTCACACTCACAGCGAGTGGCGTGATGGTCACACTACCCGCCGAGGGGCTGTTTCAACGGACAGCCCCGACAGCGCGCGCGGTCAATGGCAAGCAGCAATTCCGTTGATTGTGACCGTTGGATGGTCGCAGTTCCACAACGGCGTGCGCATCAAGGCGACCACACCCACCATCGGGAGGCATCGAGCTTACGCGGCGGCTCGTCAAGAGAAGAGACAGACCGTCGATCTCGACGATTGACGGCTGAGGACTTCTCGCACTATCCATTGGGTGCAAGTGGGACACCAGGGGCAAGTGCAAGTAGGGCACCGGATTCAGGTGTAATTAGCTTGTTGTAGCAAGCTAGGAGAGCAGTAGGCTAGGGCCAGGACTACCCTGCCGAACGGTATAAGTACCTTGTACTCTGTTCATTGTAATTAACCTGTAAACCTGTATTTTTCCAGTTCTCGTTTCCAGACATCTCCGAGTCTATCTTTCTGCTGCGACTATGCTCTCCACACACCAAGGCTAAATCTCCAGAGAGCACACACTCTCACAATTTTCTAGCCTGTGGGATTTTCTCGGTGACCCCTGCCAGAGCACCGACAGCCCAAAACCCTGACGTCGTCCGTTTTTCGTGAAAACTGGACCATACCAAAATATACACGCTACAAACGCATTCGTGCAGTCACAATCAGCCATAAAATTCTCAGAGCAAGGTTATGGCTGCCTGAACCTCGGCAAAATCCACGCAGGGCAGCCTTCTATGACTGTCGATTACATGAATGACGGTGGCTGCTTCCGATGGAGCTAGACGCATACTGCTACCAAGTGGGTGACTTTACATGAGGAGACAGAAGTCATGCCTCTCACAACAATGCAACGTCCCCTCCATCGCTAAGTCCCACATCGTAAACATCCGCCAAGTCAGTCGTCTGCACGAACATGTACACCAGGCAAGAGGTCATGGCATAGATCAGTGAGACAGTGCACACGTAAATTACAACACATCACGCTCCCCCTCTCATGCCCCCATAGTCTAGCAAGTACACGTAAGTGTGAGGATGAGCACACAAAGAGTGGGGGAATACATAAGGCAACACATGATAAGGGAGCTCACAGATGGAAGTCAGTACATTCCCAAATATTGACCAAGCAGACTAAAAGCCTATTTGAGCAATGCACGCTTGATGGCCTTGGTCAAGAAGTCAGCCAACTATCACACGGTCCTGACCCACACATTTTGGATGTCGCCCTCAAGCAAAAAAGTGTGCAAGTAGTGATACTCCACATTTATCTGTTTTGTGCACGTGTATTGAATGCCATCGTTGTCTATAATGGCGATGGCACTCTCATTGTCACAATGGTGTGTGATGGGCGATGCAGGCTAATAAAACTCACACGGTAGAAGATGGAGCCACACACCCCTGGATGCACCAGCACCCAATGCTACGTACTCTTCCTCTAGAGTATTGTGTGCGATGCACCCCTGTCTGCCACTACGCCACAAGACAACTGTGTCGCCAATCAGGAAGATCCATCTCGTATGGCTCTTGCCATCTGAGCTCCCTACACAATCACTATCTGTGGAGCCTTCGATGACTACAAACGGCTGGTAGCGGAACGCCAATGAAAGACGTGGGATGTAGACAAAGTATTGTAATATCTAGGTGCAGCTGGTGCGGGGGCTGAGAGACCTGAGCTAGTAGGTTCATGGAAAAGGCAATATTTGGCGATGTGGTGGTGGCGAGCAACATGAGTGACGCGATGATACGAAGAAAGATAGTCACGTCCACACTCACACCCACTGTGTCAACATCAAAAGCTTATAGCTTGATCTGGTCGTCTGGGGTGATGGGAGTGGATGCACTGGGTACGGTGGGCAGAAGGTCCAGAAAGCGCTCAGCCAAGTTCTGCACATAGGCTGCTTGATGCACACAGAGAATTCCGTGGGCACAGTCGCGCTTGATCTCCATGTCCAGAAACACCTGTGCATGTCCAATATCTTTCCATCTTCTATGTGGATTGTAGTAGATCCTTAACTCGCTGGACGGTAGCGAGGTCGGGAGACACGATGAGTACATCGTCTACATATACAAGCACAATGACAAGGGTTCATTGGGGTGAAGAAGGGAGCTGTGGCATTGTGGATCAAGCCAACTTTCAAGAGAGTGTGGCTAATCTTGGTGCTCTAGAACTTGGGTGAATGTTTAAGGCCATATAGGACCTTCTATTATGGGACCTGCCTGTTGAGGCGGTACTTTCATCACCCTGATGATATCAAAAACCTTGTTAGAGATCATGTTTGCATTCTAAATAAATAAAAAAACCGTGCAAAAGTGGCCCAAGAACTGGATCATTTGGTGCAGGGATGAAAAAGGTACGACCATGCAAAGGTGGAAGGTGCACCTCCAGAAAACAGGAGACGTACCAGTTTGACTCCGAGTATGGCGGAGCAAATTTCTTGTCCAATACAGCCAAAGTACCCCTGAATGGATGCTTAGCTAATGAGTCAAGGTTCATTGGTGGCCATGGGTACTTCAGGATGGCGGCAAGAGCTACATTTGCAAGCAAGGGCGCTTCAGGCGGCCGTGACCCCATCCAGCGGTGCTGCCACCGGCAGTCACGCGTTGTGCACTCAAACAGCCATACCTCACCTGTTTCTCTACGGATTGAGGCGTTCTTTGGTGAGTTTCAAAGCTTGCAATGCATAATACATGATGCATGTATTATTTGTATGATTTCTCCTCAGCAAGGGATTTCAGAGTGTTGAGGAGCTCTCGGCTAGTATAGGGGGACTGGTACATAAGGAAGCCTAAGGGTTGTTCTAGGCATGCCGATCTCACCCAGAGACTTTGTACATTTCCTTGTACTGATCTATTAATTCTAAGGATTCATTCCTTGTCCAAATATTCTTGTATTCCAAGAATTGTCTTGCATACATCCATTCGATCCTACAAGTCTTCCGCAGTGCACCTTGGGGCAAATGCTGCCGGGAGAGTCGTGCGGCGAGATCCTCGGTCATTAGCAGCAGTCTTGCTGCTAGGAGAGGGCCGTACAGCATTTCAATGGTTGGCCGGAAATACCAAGGGTTGAGGGTGGAAGGTTTATCCCAAGAGCTCGGCTTGTGACCGTCACAACCGGGCACCCCCCGGTTCAAACCCTTTCGTACTTGCCAGACACGACTAGTGCCATCCTCGAAACCTAGGGGCTGGACCATGTAGAGCTCCTCGCCATCGAGAACGTCATGCAAGAAGAAATTGCTCACTTCCATCTGGTGGAGCTCCCAGCCATGTTGTGGCATCCATGCTGAAGTCCATGCTGAAGAGCATGCGAGTGGTGGTGAAGCAGCCAACCGGTGCAAAAACATCGTCGAAGTCCACTCCTAGTACATGTGCAAAGCCTTTGGCAGGAAGCTGGGCTTTGTACTTCTCTAGCATGCCATCCGGCTTCCACTTGCAATGGAAAACCCAATGGGTCTCAATGGCTTTATGACCTGGGGGCAAGTCGACCATCTCGAACATAGCAAGCTCATTGATAACAGCCAATTACTCCTTGCAAGTGGCATCCCACTGGGCAGCATCAGATGCAGTCCTAACCTCACGGAGGCTCTGTGGATTGGCTGCCTGCAAAGACAGCCTGGCTGTCAACATATGAGCGGTGCCAAGGCCCACTGGGACATGCAACAACAAGACAAAGGCAGCACGTTGATGCTCCAGAGAAATCAGGACATAACCCAATGCGAATTCAGGAGAAAGGCCTGGTAGAGGCACTGGGGTGCGTAGACAACCACCTGGAGTGCATGAGTATAATGGACCAGCACTAGAGGAGTGGGAGTGCCAGGGTCGAGGAGACAAGGACATGACGGGTCGCTCCACTTGAGTAACCAACGTATGAAGACTGCTCGACTTCTCAACAGAGGCAGCAACTGCAGGGACTCAATTGGTCGCCTATGTAGCCGATACCGCGGCCAAAGAAGTGGACTCAAGCGCCTGGTTGGTGTAGTCACCAGCCGAAGAGGTGGACTCGGATGCATGGTCAGCAGCCTGAGGAACAGATTAAGCTGGAGACTGTGGTGTAGTGGGGGTGTCTAGAATGTGTGGAGACATAGGCCACTCGGTAGAAACAGGGACTCTAGATACTGACGGACAGGGAGCAACATCGTGTACTGCTACAGAATTTCCCACACGTGATGGCGACGACAGGCTCGGAAGGGTCTCGGCACGTACAAATGGAAGATCGCATGAGAAAGCTCCTCAAAGAACATGGCATCACGAGACTCGATAATGTGATGCCGGATAGGATCCTAGAACCTCCAGGCCTTTGACTGACAAGACACCCCTAGAAAGGTATAGAGTCGACCACAGGGATCCAGCTTGCTGTCCCACTGGTCCTTCAAGAGCCAGACACAAAAGACGCACTCCCAGACGCGTGTAGGACAAAGATTTACGCGCTGTCCACACCAAGATTGGTAGGGAGTGATAGGACAAGGCAAGGGACCGTGGAAAATTCTGTTCCAAACCTAGGCCATGTACGACATGGCCTCAAAGAAGAATCCCTCAAATGAACCAGACTCTATGCGCATAGTGTGGACCGCGTCAACCATGGTGCGGTTCCAACGCTCAGAGATGTCATTTTGATCCGGAGTTTAGGGCGCACATGTCTCATGTCTGACGTCACGACTCCTGAGGGAAGCATCCGCCTACCCCATAAACTCACCACCTCGGTCAAAATGGAAGTGGCAAAGGGGACGACCACACATGTGCTCTACAACGAGAAGCCAATCACGAATCACAAACACTGCGTCTCTCTCCTGAAAAGAAAGAAGAAAAAAAAAAAAAAAAAGAACACCCATAAAAAACGAGAGTAGTCGTCTGTGAGGGTAAGAACGAGAGAACGTAATGACCACACTCCGTAACTGACTTGACAGGTAGGGGACCCATGAGGTCATAATGGACCAGCTCAAGGGGATGGGAGGCGCAAGAAAATAATACAGGATAAGATGATGTGTGCATCTTGACCTGAGCACAGTGGATGCATTCACTTTTCAAGGAAACTTAAAGGTAGTTGGATCGAGGCCAAGGACAGGCTGGGTGTGGAGCAAGCTTTAAACGACAAAGCTGTGTATGTGGCACGGGCGACGGTGGAGGAGGTGAGTATGCTGGAGGGAGAGAGTGCTCATGACAAACACATGCGTCCCGTCCGACGAAAAAACTGAAAACACGGCGGACAGACGAGTGACGTACCACAAATTATCACAAGACAGTGCATGCAACATCACACAACCAGACGGACGTAGAGTGACTATGCCAACACCATAGGAATGCCGAACATCCATGCTCATGTGGTCAAGAGCGGTGACGGACAGAAGGCTAAGCTCAATGTCAGGCACATAAAGCAGATAAGTGATGTAGACGTCACGTGACGGGCCCCAAAAATGGATAACACCAACACCACCAACATGAAGCACCTGACCAGACCCAATCCAAACATTCTAGAAATTGCCAACCAAGCCAAGCATACTGAACTCTTGACGACAGGACATCATGTGATGCGTGGTGCCGAAGTCGATGATCTAGGTACCATCAGGGTCACAGACATATGCGGTAACGTTGCATTGAGCATCCTGACATGACGCGGGCAACGGGCGCTATGCATGAGACTGAGACACAAAGCGTGTCTGCCACTCATCAAGTCCGGCAACATCATCCAAGAGGATAGTGGGAACACAACGGTTATCCACAGGGTGATCTTCGGGGAGAGAAGTCTTAGTCTAACAATTGTGTGTGACCTCCTGGCTGACAGATATACAACTTGTACTTCCCTCGGGCTGACAAGGGGGTATGCCAAGGCAGTGCGCGATGAACTGCTCCAGCTGGCGCTCGCGAGCAAAGGACCTGGGAGTCGGGAGGTAGTGTGGCGTGGTCATGCCGGAGGGAGGTGCTAAGGCGTATCTGATTTGTAATGGTGACCACGCCAGATACGAAGTCCATGTAGCAACACGTCCTGACAGAAGACATGGGAGGAGTCGTGGATGTATTCATAACCATTGCAGTGCCAATGGAGGAGGAGGCTGCCGAGGAAGTGGAGGCAACAGCCACATGAGAGGCAGTGGTGGCTGTACCGGTACCAAGGCGCCGCTCCCACTCGCGAGGCATGGCGCTGAAGGCACGAGACTATCAGTATGTGATGGCATGCATACCAGCCATGACCCTGCTGGCCACAGTTGTGGCAGACAAGAGAGCTACTACCTGAGGATCTGTTGTCAGACGGCTACGTCTTGCCCTTCCCCTTCTTCCCACGTCCCTCCTTTTTGTGGCCAGCAACACGCGTGGCTCCGATGGCACCGGGGGTCTCGGACGACGGAGGCATAGGAGAGGTAAAGTTGACTGCTACTAATGCCTCTGTGTCTCCACAGTGCAAGCGAGTGTCGTGAATTGCCTCCTCCCAGATCAAGAACCAGAAATAGAACTAGAAATCAGAGTGCCTAGGACGCCATGGCCTCCAAAATCTGGATGTCGAAGTCGACGAGGATCTTTGCGTAGTTGGGAGTTGCGCTGTTCTTGATGGTGAGGAGAGCGGCTAAGGGAGGCGCACCAGCCTTGCTGAGCCGACGGAGAAGATCTTGCGTGCGACGCCAATAGGCGGTGACAGACTCGGAGTCACCCATCTTGAGGTTACTGAAGCTCCTCAGAAGGCAAATGATGACTGCCTGGCCAAAAGCACAGTAGGGACATGTGAGGGTGCTCCAGGCCTCACGGGGGTCAGGGTCAGTGCCAGCAGCAGGGTCATCGACGAAGGGCTCGAGGTTG
Organism: Penium margaritaceum; assembly: GCA_023375785.1. NCBI lineage: Eukaryota > Viridiplantae > Streptophyta > Zygnematophyceae > Desmidiales > Peniaceae > Penium > Penium margaritaceum. The sequence goes on along the minus strand of SZWC01001158.1, from coordinate 132,152 downwards.
ATGCGATCACTCTGTGGTGCAGCAAAGACAAGGGCCCTAGTATAAGATTACTGGTCAAGATGCACACGGCTCAACCAGTGTCAATCCTCTGCTTGTTTCCCTCCTCGTGAAGTCGAGGACTGGAAACTAGAAAGGTCAGTCCAGGCCCAGTTCACCTCTCGCAACCTGCCTGCCAAACAACTCGGATGGCAAGACCAATCACCCTCCTCTCATCTGACCAACCGCTTGTCCGAGTCCACCACGACCGCTGCCGATGGACCACATACACAAGTTAACGACCGGAAAGTTCCACCGCCATAAGATGTGTGCCTCGGCAGAAGAAAAACGTCCTCCAAGTAAGACGAGAGGACTACCAAGAGCACAAGACCGTGCGTAGTCATACTGCACCTCCACACCTTCCAGACACACCAACAGCAGGAGCAGCGTTGTGGCGGTTGTAGCTACAGGGGGTCTACCCCCTAATGGGTGTAGACGCCCTTTCTCTATTCGTAGAAGTACCTAGTACTAATAGTAGTATGATCCATGTAATATATTTGCCTCAATTATCTCCTCAGTTACTCCTTCGATCCTTCCTCTACTCAATCATTAATCGCTTCCGCAAAGTCTCTCAGACCCTCGGTCTCACGCTTCCGCTCAACGCCTCTGGCCCTCAATTAGCTCTGCCTCACAGTCTCCAACAGTCCAACTTCTTCGTCACATTCATGTGTATATCCAAGCTATCATCAAACAATCATCACTCACCCTCGGTATACTACCACAAGTTGAGTTGTGCCTGCTCTAAACTCGAGCACTGTGATCTGTGGCCCGCGCTTCGATCACTCTTGCAAAAACAGCTCTTGTGCATGTACCTGATGTGCAGCGCCCAATTGTTCATCCTCAGCACTTCATCGCATCCGCTACTCCCTCCTGTCTGGTGCCAACTCTGTGACGCCATCCTTCCGTCATCACTCTACCCTTTTGTCAAAGCTTCTATTCTACTCTCCGTCATCTCTTCAAACTTTTCAACCTCTCCCAGTCTCCTTACATGGTATCAGTGCATGAAATGACCCCAACTAACCATACCTAGACTGCTTTGCCATCTTCATATCTGTATCCAAGCTATCATCAAATTATCATCACTCGCCCTCGGTGTACTACCGCACATTTAGTTGCGACTTCTCTACACTCAAGCCCTATGACCTATGGCCCGCGCTTAGATGACTCTTGCCACAACAGCTCGCGTGCATGCACCTGATGTGTTGTGCCCAATTTTTCATCCTCAGCACTTTTTCGTATCTGTTCCTCGCACCTCTCTGATGCCAACTCTGTGACGTCATCCTTCCATCATCACTCTGCCTTTTTGCCCCAGCTTCTATTCTGCTCTCCGTCATCTCTTCAACCTTCTCTGCTTCTCCCATTCTCTTGACACCTAGCTGCATGGCCTGTGTCGAACAGCCGCTCGGGAATGGAGGAGTCGTAATGTGGAGTGTAATAGGGCCTTAGATCTTCACCGTGAGTCCACAGCTAAACAAACAGCTCCTAGGATGTAAACTCTCCAATCTCAAGGTGGGGCGGTGGTGTCTCAAAATCATTTGTCCTACGCTGAATACTAGCTGTAGTGCCAAGAGAACTTATGACACTGGAGACGGACTGATGTTGGTGTTATTGTTGCTCCGAGGCTACTGTCTTGGCCGCGGCAGAGACTGTGGGAACAGGACGGCTAAGAAATGACGGATGAATGGGTGTGATTGTCTAAGCAGATTGTAAGGTGGCTAGGAGTGTGCGCAAATCTTCAACCTGTTTCTCAAGAGGGACGAGTGGGTCAGTCGGCGACGTCGCGTTACCAGAAGTGGACTGCGTCGTACTTGAAGCTACCCAGCAGCTTCCTAGTTGGATTGTGTGTGACATGGTGGGTAGATGCAAGGAGGCACGAGACCCGCCATGGATGCGGTTAGCTTTTTGCCTTAGAACATGAGTCACACAAATACAAATACTAGTGAGGGGGAGACAGAGCCTAAGCAGCCGGTGAGCAAGCGCTCATACCGAGCAGCTACCTCGGGTAAGCACGTGCTTCCACCCGGGGGTCGAGACCGACCACTCGGTGTTAAACCGTGGGCGGCTTCTCACCGATGCACGGTCCAAAAACTGGCATGGTGGCCCCCTAAGGATCAGCATCTGGAAAATATGCAACTCCCCCAACACACTTAGAGGCAAACAAGCATGATGCAGGGTACGGCAGTGAAGAATGTACGAACCCTAGCATCTACCACAACAATGAGAGAGAGTCAATCAAAGGTTGTGCATGTGCCAGAGGGCACTCCTGGGTAGATCAGCAGCTTCATGACGCCAAAGGCTCCAGTCATGGTACGCTCGTATGATGTCTCCCTAGGTAAGGCTATTGCCATTTAATCATGTGTGTGCCATAGTGAGGGAGATAAGAGGGCATAGAGATGTGAGTGGCCAACGAACTTCAACACTCCCCCATGACCCACAGGCAAAAAACCGTACACACATGGAGCACACACAAAGATATGATAGAAAAAGACAAGAAAACAAATCATGCAACTCAACCTAGGTCATGGGGACAGATGAGATCAACAACATGAACAGCACTTTTGAAAACGTTTTGGCTGAAGGCCTTTGTGAGAAAGTGAGCTCTCTGAGAATGGGTGTCCATCCAAGCAACTTGGACAATACCAGCAGCAATGTACTCATGAACAAAGTGATGCTCCATGTTGATGTGTTTGGTGCGTGAGTGATGCATGCCACTGTTTTCAACAATGGCCTTTGTGCTTTAATTATCACAGCACAGGGTGATGCAATGGATGGGAACACGCAATTGCTGCAGCAGACAAAAAAGCCAGATAGCCTCACACGTGCCTGCGTCAAGAGTGACATACTCAGCCTCAATGGTGCTGCGAGAAATACACCCTTGTTTTCCACTCTTCCATGAGACTGTTGTTCCGCCAATTATGAAGGTGTATCATGTTCTGTTGCATGCATCAGATTCATGTGCCCAATCACAATCGAGTGAAGGCGTCAACCATGACTGAGGATTGTGCACAAAAGTACAACCCAACAGGAGGTATGGACAGCACATATCGCACTACCTACAATGCATCCTCAAGATGACACTCACGGGGACACTGAGAGAATTGAGACAAGAAGTTCAAAGCAAAGGAAATATCAGCATGCGCGGTGGTAGCAAGATACATCAGGGAGCCAATGACCCAGAAGTAGTACGTTACGTCCACCGTCTCTCCCAACTTGGATGATTCCAGACACTTCAGCAGTGACTGACCAGAAGGGGTCATGGGTATGGATGATGTGGGGATAGCCGCAAGGAGTCGTTCAAAGCGCTCCTCCAAGCTACGAACATACGCAGCTTGGTGCATATGCAGAGTGCAACCTGTACGACCATGCTCTAGTTCCTTACCCGAGAAGACGCGGGCAGGACCTAGGTCCTTCATCTTGTATGCTGCAGAGACTTTGCAGCTCTACTAGACGCAACGTCAGGAGATTCAATGAGGAGATCATCCACATACACAAGAATGGCAACAAGAGGCTTGGAAGGAGCACTGAGAAATAGAGCAGGGTCCACAGTGATTCTTTGGAAGCCTCTCTTTTCTAGGGTCGCTGTGATTTCTTGGTTTTAGCAGTGTGTGTGATTTAGATCATAGAGGGCCTTGCGCAGGCGCCACACTCGGTTTGTTCCATCAGAGAGATTAGGTGGCTGTACCATTAGATTTCCCCGTCCAGTCTGCCATCTTAAAAGGCGTTGTTGACGTCCATCTGCTCTAGTTCCCAGTCATGCTGGGCAACAAAACTGAGAAGTGCCCTGGTGGTTGTGTAGCAACCAACAGGGACAAAGGTCTCGTCAAAGTCAACCCCAGGGATTTGTGAAAACTCTTTTGCGTTGATACGTGCCTTGTACCATTCAACAATGTTGTCAGGGTTTAGTTTGCGATGGTGTACCCATTTGGCCACGGTAGCTCTGCGGCCCGGTGGGAGATCCAGGAGCTCATGCACACTATGCTTAGACAGCGCGTCAAGTTTGGCTTCCATGATGTGCTCCCACAAGGGGGATTCAGTGGCCATGCGGGCTGCCTGAACAGTTAAAGGTTCAGGTAGGAGGGGAGCAAGGCCAGTAGCAGGAAAGCACGAGGTAACATACCCTGCTACAGATGAAATGAGAGCTGAGTAAAACTCTTCTTCAATGAGTGAGTAGCCAAGTGCAGTGCTAGGATGCACCACAGAGGCATCCGTGTACAAGGTAGAGGTTGCAAGACCAAGAGCGTGGAGACCAGGATCACCAGAGACGGAAAGGTGAGAGTGAGACGGAAGTGCCCTGAGGCGACCACCATGCGTATAGGGTGAGACTAGAGGAACATATGGGACACGCGTAGACGGCGGCAGTGAAGTCACAGGGGAGCACAGGTGCATAGAGGGATAGGAGAAAGGTGCAACAGAGGTGGCCGAGGGCTCAGAGAGGGTAGGAGGTGCAGAGAGGGTGACAGGCTCAGAGGTAGAGGACGAGTCAGAGCAAGACACCCCCACACACAAGCAAGGTAGAAGTCAGCACGATAGCCTATCCATCACTCAAAGGGAGTGACAGTGTGAGGGAGGGGGCCATGAGGGACCTGATTCCAGACCCATGTCATGTAAGACATGTCCTCAAAGGCAAACAAGAACGGCTGACCAGAGGCGGAGAGAAGGGAGCGCACACCATCAACAAGGGTGTGATTCTAGCGTTCTGACATGCCGTTTTGCTATGGGGTCTAGGGAGCAGAGGACTCAAGACGAACACCACGCGACTCAAGGATGCAAGAGGTGGGACCAAAGAATTCAATCCCTCTATTGTTGTAACAAATGCGCAATGGATGAAGACAGGTGCGCTCACCCTGAGAAAGCCAGGACTCAAGGATATCAGTGACGTCACTCTTGTGACAAAGAGCAAAGACCCAGTAGTAGCGAGAGAAGTCATCAGTCAAGCATAATACGTAGCGACCGAGGTTGCCAAGGAAGTCTTGGGGCAAGGGACTCATGACATCCGCATGCACGAGGTCAAGCGGATGGGAGGTGGTGGATTCAACAATGGAGAACGGAGAGTGGTGCACTTTTCCACTGGCATAGTCAAGACAGGCAGAGGAGCAAGGAGGTGCAAAAGTGACAGTATCAATGCAGATGGCAGGCTGGAGGCGGAGAAGACGCTGGATGGCGGCAGTGTGAATGTGAAAGAGGCCATTATGCAGAAGACTAGCATGGGCAGGAGACGAGGAGGGTGTGACGTGGATAAGGCCAGAGGCAACGGAAGACGATGGCAACGTAAGAGGGACACAAAACAGATGATCACAGCATACTCCACGAAGAACAACCCACCAGAAGAGCACACAAGAATAGAGGCAAGGCCACGGTTGGAAGAGAAGTCCATGCCCTAGTCATTAAGGGTGGTCACAGAGAGGAGACTAACCTCAAGGTCAGGCACGTACGGCACATCGGGGAGGTAAACAGTGCCACCAAGGCCAACAAAGTGGACTACACCAACACTTGGACAGGGAGAAGTTGGCCGGAGCCAGTGTGAACGGATCGAACAGACCCAACGAGCCCGAGGGACACAAAGGATGAGCAACAGGAGGTCATATGATGTGTGGCCCCTGAGTCAATGATCCAGAGGCTAGGGGAAGCATGAGTGGAGGGTAGAACGAGGCAAACAGCAATAGTGCCATGAGAGGAAACGGAAGATGTGCCATTGAGACGAGTGGGGAAAGTATGCAACTACCACTCTTCAATCCATGAATTGTCATCAGGCAAAGCCCCCTGGACACCACAAGACGCGGCACCACAAAGGGTGACATCAGACTCACAGATAGACACATGAGATTGGCCACTCACAATCTCACCTCCCTGAGAGTGAAGGTGATGGAGCTCTGTAAGGCAACGCTCAAGGGTGCGCTCCTCGTCACGGCGATCAGAAGAGTAGTTGAAGGAGCAATCTGAGGAGCAGTTGGATAAGTGACCATCGTCACGGGCCCAGGGAGGAACAGAGTAGTGAGAAGGAGGACCATAGTATAGGGGTCCACGTGGAGGCGGTATCCAACCCCAAGGGCTGGCTGGGGACGGTGACGTCTGGAGATGTGCAAGAGTGGTGGTGAGCACAGAGGCCGAGGAGGAAGGTGAGGAGGATGTGACAGTCACTGCTGCTACGGCCGAGGAGGAGGACAAACCTGTACGTGCCCAATGGCTGCGCATGGAGGATGCCAGGCGACCATCATCACAAGCAGCTAGACACTTAGGTGCAAAGTGACTAGTGGAGCCACAATTCCAACAGGTGACATCAGTGGTGCTGGTGGAACTGGAGGAGGACTTGCCACTACGGCCATTACCCAAGCCCTTTACCACCACGGCCACCCCCACGACCGGACCCACCACTGGCTCCCCGAGAAGCAACTTGAGTGGAATAAGCTGTGGCAGGAGAAGAGTGGGACAGAGAAGAGGATGCAGCTGCGGGCGAGGAGGATGAGGAGGTGGTGACTGCAACGAGGGCTACACGATGCATGCGCTTATTCTACAAGTTGTTCCACCAATCTGTGCGGTGAGAGGCAATGAAATCGTAGAGAGGTCCGATCCCTGGCTAAGATTTCTGAAGGACCGGAGAAGTAGCAAGGAATTCAACCTCTGTCATGGATACCAGAAGGTAGAGATCAGGAAGCTGAGGGATGAGACCAGCAATAATGGACAGGAAGGCAGAGACGGGACCAGGACTGCCTTACCCAGGTCACAAGCGTAGGCTACAATCCCAATACTCGTCCGTAGTCTCATCCGCCCGCATTTGTAGTCTGTTGAACTACATAGTCACAACACTCTAGGTGGCATGCCCGGTGACGATTTTACGGTTGCAAATGAGGGCGTAGGCACCGACAGGGTCAGCGGGTGTGCTACGTGTAGGGTCGTCATTGTGCATATTGACGTTGTTGAGAAGGCTTTCAGGCCCCGCATTGATGAGAGCCCGCACAGCCCAAGCTGCATCAGCAGGCTAGGGAACAAACAGTGGCTTGGTGATGGCACAGCAGTTCACCCTGGGCCCACACGCTGAAGTGTGTCTCCCAAGAGGTGAAGGTGAGCTTTGAGGTGAACCAAGGTGGTGACGTCTCGAAGTCCTCCTGCCTTGTAGGAAGAAGGACCCGAGCAAGAGTAGTTGAGAGAGCAGGAAAGGAGGAGTAGGGAATACCACCACTGGGAGGAACGGAGGAATCGTCAAATGCAATCTCCTCAGTGGGAAGAGCAGCAGCGATGCCTGGAACAGTGTGCAGTCGCTCTATGACTAGTGTAGCTACAATGGTGGCTAGTTCTCATTGAGGTTCACACCCTTGCTGTAGTGCATCCTCTACCTTACGATGAGTTGTTTGGGCCTCGCTAAGGGCAGCCTGTAAGGCCTCTATCATTTCCTCTGGTCTTGACATGATAAGAATTGATAGGCAGAGTGGATAAGGATATGAGAGAGAGAGAGATATATATAATGGAGTGGAGTGAAGAGGGGAGATAGAAGCAAGGGAAGAATGCTCACCAAACTGGTGATGAGGAAGTAGTGCGAAGAGAGGAGGAACTAGAGCGGCTGCTGAGGAGAAGAGGACGGACACCCACCCGGCGACTGCGACAGTGAGGCAGAGGAAGCCTGTGACTACGGCTCCTACTGCTGCTAATGCTGATGCAACGAGAACACCCGTGGTGATGTGAGGCATGAGCTCCTGAGGAGCACCAGTTGGATTCAAGACCGTAGTTGCAGTGCACGTGCGGATGGATCCAACAGCGTCGGTCGTCGCATTGGCTATGGAGGATGTTGCAGTAGCCACAAAAGCGGTTGTTGTTGTCACCAGAGTGGCAATGTTAGCGACAGCAGCGGTGAGCAATGTGAGGGATGCTGCAGCGTGTATGTAGGCCTCAACTACACGACCCAGTGTTGTCTATGTCGGGGCTCTAGAAGCACGGGCCGTGGCTGCGAAGGTTGCAGCGGCATCGGTGGCTGCGTCCAGATGGCGTCAGCCAAGCCAATGGAAATTGTGTGGAGTGGGAGGACGGGGATCACTCCTGGCACCTCCCGTGCTGTAGACGGTTCGGCCGATTCTGCTGCTATGGGAGATAGAGCAGGGTCGGTGATAGAGGTGAGGTCAGACGACTGAGTCTCCTGAGGATGGTGCATGTTTGAGGGACGAGGCGGTGATGGTGGCAAGTCGTCCGCCATATACACCTGTCGGTCTATCTCTTCTCACTCTCGTTCTGCTTCATGTGCAGCGGCTTCAGCAATTTCCTCGTGCCAGTATGAGCTAACGGTGATACCAAGTCCAAGAGACTCTGCTTGACAGACTCGGGATTCCGAGTCCAGACTTGGACTCGCGAGTCCAAGCCTGCCATTGAGCCTGGACTCGGACTCGCAAGTCTGGTCTCGAGTCCATGACGTTCTAACATTGTCCAAAAAAGCAATAGATGGCATTGAGTTATGGAGCAATATGACATAGAAGAGGACATAAATTGAGGAAACATGGAAATAAAATGCATGCCTGGATGAAAAAATGAGGCCTAAGCTCTTACCTTACTGTGTTGAAGTCCAGGACTCGCGAGTCCAAGTCCCGTTGGACTCGCGAGTCCTGGACTCGGACTCACAAGTCCAAGTCCAGGACTGGAATCGGACTCGCAAGTCCGAGTCCAAACCTAGACTCGGGATTTTGGACTCGGTATCACCCTTAGTAGGAGCTGTCGAGCATGTGAAACCACAGTGGGGTATCGTCATCGGTGGCTGAATCTAGTGTGGCTGGTGGTGGTGTTGCAAGCGTAGCTGAGAAGTGTGGGTGTTGTGTGGTACTGTGGAGAAGAGAAACACGGACACGACGGTGAGGGTAGAAGCATAGTAGGTTGCCGTGAGGCAGCAGAGAGCTACTGCATTGAGAAAAGGAGCTCATGCGAGTGCGGCGTGGGTGCAAGGCAGCACCAAGCTGCAGTTCCAGGAAGAAGCATAAACGCACGACAACATGGCAAGTGGTCACCCGAAGTGTTTCTGGCAGAAAAGCTCCACAGAGCGTGGTCAACGGCTGTACCGCTCCGTGTTAGTGCTAGCCCGCCACAGATGCGATGGGTGATGGTGATGCTAGGTCGACAAAGCGTCGGTGGTAGCGAGAATGCTGTGGGCCCGCCAAGGTCACAAGTCCTTTGGCGAGCGAATCACAGTTCCAAGAACGACGAACACTAGGGGCAGACCCTCATCACTCTGATACCAGAAGTTACCCAACAGCTTCTTAGTTGGACTGTGTGTGACATGGTGGGTAGATGCAAGGAGGCACAAGACCCGCCATGGATGCGGTAAGCTTTTTTCCTTAGAACGTGAGTCACACAAAGACCAAGACTAGTGAGGGGGAGAGAGAGTCTAAGCAGCCGGTCAGCACGCGCTTAAACCGAGTAGCTACCTCGGATGAGCATGTGCCGCCACCCGAGGGTCGAGCCCGACAACTCGAAGTTAAACTGAGGGCAGTTTCTCACTGATGCACGGTCCAAAAGCCTGCATGGTGGCCCCCTAAGGATCAGCACCCGGATAATATGCAACTCCCCCAACACACTTAGAGGCAAACAAGCATGATGCAGGGCACGGCAGTGAATAATGTACAAACCCTAGCATCTACCGCAACAAAGAGAGAGAGAGAGTCAATCAATGGCCATGCATGTGCCGGACTGCACTCTTGGGTAGGTCAGTAGCTTCATGACGCCAAAGCCTCCAGTCATGGTGTGCTTGTATGATGTCTCCCGAGGTTAGGTCATTGTCATTTAATCTATACATGTGTGTGCCATAGAGAGGGAGACAAGGGCATGGAGATGTGAGTGGCCAACGAACTTCAACAGCACTAGAAATACCGGGTCTGGCCATGGTAGCAGGCGATGAACACTGCCACTAGTATTGTCTGCTACTTTGGGACAGTAAAATTTGGTCCAAAATCCAGTGACTAATATTCTCAAGGGGTTGATTCAGGGAGAAAAAATGTCAATCTACTTTCAAGTATATCCTACCAGTTCATGAGTACCCTCTTCGAGTACTTTACTCATATACCCATGTTTTTTTCCTGGGGGTCGTTAGGGGCCTGCAGCCACTCCACCCTCGTGATGCCTAGGGTGGAGTGGCTACGCGGAAGCACATGCAGCTTCTTTGTAGCTTCCACGGTTGGCTCGGATGCGGTTGCAGTTGCAGCCATGCCCCCGTCCTCACGCCTACCAAGATGGTGTTGCAAGGGCGGCAGACGTTGTTGCAGTCGCCGTTGCCGCGAGGCTATTGCTGCTACGAGGATGTTGCTGTTGCTGCTGCTACATGGGATGATGCTACTGGTACATACTTTTGCTACAAGCTCACATGATACCGCCACTATCGTTGTTCCCGCTGCTGATGCACTACTTTGTTGTTGCTACTCTGTGCTACTCGCTACTACTGCGATGCCGCTACTTCCATACACACGTGTAGGTTACAGCGGCAGCTGCACTTTGCTGCCATGTGGCACCCAACGAGCGTGGTGTGCGAGCGCGGTGCTCGCTTTCCTGTCTGGCCAAGGTGCTTCCTTAGTTGCTGACTTGGCTAAACCCAGCTGGAGAGTAGAGGCTGCGCGTCGTTGCTAGGAGGAAAGAAGGAGAGTCAAGGAGGGAAGAGGGGCAGCATGGACACTTTCCTATTGCATGGCGGTATCATAGCCACGTGCGTCGGCTCCATCGTCGGCGTCGTGCCGCTTTGTGTCGGCCGCGTGACCACCTATGCTACCACCGTCGTTGGGTCAATGCCACAAAAAAAACTTTTCGGCAGCATCTTCCTTGTGTTGGGAGCGTTTTGAAGCCGCAACCAAGAGAGGCTAACTCTGCCGGGTAAAAACAGGCAGAGTTATGTTGCACCGGTGCCTATGGGGGTTCACCAACATTTGTTGGCACCTGTACGACGCTGATGCTAACAAGTCTATTGCATCTTCTATGCTATGACTCCAATACCAAGCTTGAAATTACTTTGCGCTAGTCTCGACAGGACCATTTTATACCGCCTCACACACTTAGCCTAAAGTGTGTAGCCTGCTGCGCCCATACTTAGCGCCTGAACAGCGTTGGCTACTGAGCTGTGAAAGGGCAGGCTCACACTCAAAACTTAGCGCCAGAACTATAGTTAGAAGTGGGTAATGACTGAATTTACAACAAGAATGAGGTTTGGGGAGAGACCCCTCCCACACTAACCTAGGCCTTCACCTCTGTGAGGCTCGTTACTCAGTCTACCAACCAATCAGGAAAATGCATGGTTTTCTAGTATGTGGGATTTTTCTCGCTGAGCCTTGCCAGATGACCGACCGTAGGAAGCCGCTGGTAGTGAGGGAATGTAGAGAGGAACAATAACGGAAGCTCAAGAGAACAAGAGCGTGGCAAGAAGACGACAAGAAGTGTCGTCAAAATCTGGCAAGATCATGCAGTCACAAGAGAGTGAGGTGATCCCCGTCGGGGAGGGAGCCAAGAGCGAGCGGGCGGCAAGCTCGCTCTCGCTCGTGGTCTCACCTCCACCACACGGGTGTCGAACCTGTTCCCCCCCCCCCCAAATCCTATTTTTCTCTTGTGTTTGCTCTTCTCACTACACATCACAGTGTTCCATCCAAGGGGCCAAACACGGGTGACCAAGTTAGGAGAAGTCAATCAGCACCATGTAGATGTGGGCATGAATGCCGCCAGTGTCACCATGGCCAACAACCATAGCTTAGTGACGAGGAATGTGCCGGTACCACGGTCCCTCTCTCTCAGTCACCTGCATCAGTGGCAAGTGGGGTGTGCAACGAAGCCAGAGGTCACTGTGTGTAGGAGACACAAAATCAACACTCCCCCATGACCCACAACGACTCAACCGGGAGCATCACGAGAGCACAACAAGCCAACGGCATGGACTGCAGCCTTGAAGACATCACTGCTGAGTGCCTTCATAAGGAAGTCAGCTCTCTACTGTCGAGTGTCAACCCAGACGATCTGGAAATCACTTGCAGCCACTCTCTTGCACACAACATGATGCTCAACATTGATAATTTTGGTGCAAATGTGATGGATGACGTCGTGCTCAGCAATAGCATTGGTGCATTCATTGTTGCAACGCAGAGTGATGCAGAGAATGGGTACACGTAGCTATTGGAACAGTCGACAAATTCAAATGCTCTCACAAGTGTCCGCCCCAAGTGCAACATACTCAACCTCACTAGAACTTCAAGCAACACAACCCTGTTTGCCACTCTTCCATGACACTGCGGTACCCCTAACCAGAAAGATGTAGCCAGTGCGACTGCAAGCATCAGAATCATGGGTCCAGTCAATGTCTGTGTATCCGTCAATCACATTGACGGTTGTGCTCTGTAACAAAGACCAGTGCGAGCTGTGGACACAGCATATCTCACGACGCGCAGTGCAACCTCCAGATGTCGTGCTCTCAGATACTATGAGAACTGTGCTAGGAAATTCACAGTGAAAGCAACATCCCCCCTGGTTGTTGTCACCAGGTATATGAGCGAGCCAATCACGCGAAGGTAGTTTGTCACGTCAACCGGCTCCCCCAGCTTTAACGCATCCAATGTCTTCAGCAGTCTCTGTCCTGCTGGAGTCATGGGCGTGGAAACTATGGACACTGTCTCGAGGAGTGGGGCGAAGCGCTCCCCCAGGCTACGCACATAGGCAGCTTGGTGAACGTGAAGCAAGCTGCGAGAGCGGTCTCGCTCCAACTCCATGCCTAGGAAGACATGAGCTGGCCCCAAGTCCTTCAACTTGTATGTGGACTGAGGAGTGCCTTCACCGATTGCACAGCCTCCTGACTGGGTGATGCTATCAGCAAGTCATCCACATAGACGAGGACAGCAATGAAAGGGGCCGACGGAGTAGTGACAAAGAGTGAGGGGTCAACAGAGCTACTTTGGTAGCTGCCCTTTTGAAGTGTGGACGTGATCGCCTGATTCCAGCACCAAGGCAATTGCTTCAGACCATAAAGGGCTATTTGCAGCCGCCACACTCTGTCGGTGCCATCAGAGAACCCAGGGGGCTGAACCATGAAAATCTCCGCGTCCAGCTGACCATGCAAGGAAGCATTGTTGACATCCATCTGCTCCACCTCCCATTCATGTTGGACGACTAGACTCAGCAAGGCTCGAGCTGTGGTGTAACGGCCAACTGGCACGAATGTTTTTTCAAAGTCAATGCCAGGGACTTGGAAGAACCCCTTGGCTATGAGACGATCTTTGTACTTGTCCAGTGTGCCATCGGGTTTGTGCTTGCGCCGGAAGATCCACCGTGCATCAATGGCTTTGTGCCCTGGTAGCAGGTCGACCAGCTCATACACAACATGGTCGTCGAAGCTTTGAGCTCGTCGTGCATGGCGGCTTACCACTGCTGAGCATCAGGAGCCGCACGTGCCTGTCGCGCAGTAGTAGGTTCAGGTGACAGAGCGGTGGTTCCAGTGGTCGCATGACACGCAGCAATGGTGTCAGCGGCAACAGCAGCGATAGCACGTGTGTGCTCGGAGACAAGAAGAGCATACCCTAGGGTAGATCTGGGATGAACAACACCAGTAGCGAGCCCCAGGGCATCCATGCCCGTTGGAACAACGGGGAATTGAGACGTCCGTTCCTGAAAGGGTCGGACGGATGACATAGGGACACTGAAGGTGCGGTGTAGAAGTGCACTGAGACGCCCACCTCAGACAAAGGGTGAGACGAGCGTTGGTCTAGTGGGCTCTGCTGCCCGAGGAGGGTCAGCCACAGCTGGAGAGGCTGGAGAGGCGGGTGGCGACGTAGACGTGGATGTCAAATCAGACACATCTCTGGATACTCGAGTGCTCGACGAGCTAGACGACGAGGACGGGAGGGACAGCGAGGCAGGTGGAGACATCGAGTCTGACAATTGCAAGAGAGTCGAGGGTGCCGGATGTGAGGGCGCAGCCGGAGGAACGGAAGATGGGATCGGACCGACTTCCCCCCTCAGTCCAGAGAGCGGGAGAAGGGAGGCAGCGGAAGAGAGACGACCAAGATCACGAAGAAAGACAGACTCAAAGAACAATGCATCGCGGGACTCGACCACCCGCTCGCGCACTGGGTCCCATAACCGCCAGGCTTTGGATTGGGAGGAAACACCCAAGAAGGGGCACAAATGACCCCGAGGGGAGAGCTTGCCATCACAAAGACCGTTAGGCAGCCAGACAGAAACAATACAACCCCAGACATGGGCAAAACGAAGATCGGCACAAGTGTTGGACCAGCGCTCGAAAGGGGTAATGGAGCGAGGGAGAGGTATGTGCGGGACCTGATTCCAGACCCAGGTCATGTAGTTCATGGCCTCAAAGGCAAAGAGCGAGGGAAGACCAGACTCGGACAGAAGAGTCCTAACACCATCGGCGAGGGCGCTGTTCCAACGCTCAGAGACCCCATTTTTCTGGGGTGTGTAGGGAGCGGAAGTCTCCAGACACATCCCTTTAGACATGAGAAAATGGGCGGTGGGGCCAAGGATCTCACCGCCATGGTCACTACGGAACACCCCCAGGGATCGCTGGCAAACCCGCTCAGCCTAAGCAAGCCAGGTCTCAACGGTGGAACAGACATCGGTCTTGTGATGGAGAGCGAAGACCCAACGAAAGCGGGAGAAGTCATTAGTGATGCACAAGACATATTGGCCAACATTACCAAGAAGGTCACGGAGAAGATGATCCATGACGTCTACATGGACGCGGTCAAGGGGATGACTGGACTGAGATTCAGAATCAGAGAAGGGAGCACGATGCATTTTGCCCTGGGCATAGTCAAGAAAGGCAGCGGGGCAGGGAGCGGGGAAGGTAGATGGTGACAATCCCAAGGCGGGTTGAAGACGGAGCATGCTAGAGACAGCATGGGTGTGGGCATGAGCAAGACGGCGATGTAAGAGGTAGACAAGGTCAGGAGAGAGAGAGAAGGAGCGGCATGGGCAAGTGTGGTGTCGACAGAGAAAGCAGAGGAAGAGAACAGGGGCATACGATACAACTTGTCACATTTGGCCTCGTGCAGGACAACGCGACCAGTGGGACATAGTCATACTGTGGAAACACCGCGAATAGCAGCAAAGTCCATGTCCTGAGCATCAAGAGTAGACACCGAAAGCAAGCTCAGTTCCAGGGAAGGAACGTACAGAATGTTAGGAAGGTACAAAACGCCATAGGGGCCAACAAAACGAACAACATCGACCCCTGAATGAGGAGCAACTGGGCCAACTGAGTACAAACGTAGCGCACAGACCCAACAAGGCCAAGAGAGACGAACGAGGAGCGCACGGAGGTCATGTGGTGGGTGGCTCCGGAATCCAAGATCCAGAAGCCATCCGACCGGCGCACAGTGAGGAGTACACGACATGTAGCCACAGTTCCAACAGGGGGAATGGGACAGGATGACGCAGTATACGCAGCGAGACAACGAGGGAGGATGACAGACTGCCAATGTTCAATCCACAAAACAGAGGGAGACAAGGATCCAAGCACGTGCCCCGGGGGGTCACCACGAAGCACTGAGTCTGACTGACACATGGGAACACTGGCCAACGGAGCAACACCCTCACCTCCCTCATTGCAAAGGCGCGGAAGCTGAAGGAGGGACTACTCCAGCTGCAGCTCGCCATCACCCGCAATAGACGCGGCAGGAGTCGGGGTTGAAGCGCCCGAGGAAGACGGGGACCACGGTGGGACGGTGTAGGCCGATGAAGGAGGTGCGGCGTAGGACAGTGCACCATACAGAGGAGGCCAGCCCCACGGATACGCGAGTAAAGGAGGGCCCGGAGACAGCCCGTCAGTGATGTAGGCGTGGGCAGATGACAGGGTAGCCGATGAAGAGGAGGGCACGACACAAGAGGAGGACGGAGATGCAGAAGCGTCGCAAGAGGTGCTAGCCGAGTGGGCCCGTATGGCACGGGCAAGGCACAGGTCATCTGGTGGAGCAAGAAATGCGCAGGCGGAATACTTTCCAGAACCTCAGTTCTAGCAGACGACAGCATCAGAGACACGAGAAGCAGAAAAGGTTGCCTTCTCTTTGCCCTTGCCTTTGCCTTTGTTCTTGCCCTTGCCCTGACCACGGCCGTGAGAGGAAAGGGCAATGGTTGTAAAGGACATGGAGGAAGCACATGCAGCAGGGATCGTGGAGGAAGAGGAAGGTGAGGGGATGGTGGTGAGTGTAGTGAAACCGGTGACGAAGGAGCAATGGAGCCGCTTGTTCTGAAGGCTAGTCTACCAGGCGGCGAGGCGCTCAGAAGTGAAGACCCACAGGGCGCCAACCCCAGGAGGTGACTGGGGGGGAACAGGTAAGGAGACAAGACGCTGAAGCTCGTCGGCTTTGACGTCGCGAAGAAGGTGAGAGAGCTCCGGGATAAGCCCATTGATCATGGTCAGAACAGCGGACAGCTGACCAGGAGCAGCATCATCGAGCTCGCGAAGGAGCTTGAGACCGCGAGCCTAGTGGGCATCATCGGTTTTTTCGGCAAGCATGAGGAGGGTGTTGAACTACACAATCAAAGCGCTCTGTGAAGCCTGGCAAGTAATGGTCATGCGGCGAAGCAACATGGCGTAAGTGTCAACGGGATCAGCAAGGCGACCAACAAAGGGATCAGCGTTGAACGTGCCCACGTCATCCACTAGGTGTGCGGGGGCGGCATGGATGAGGGCGTGGACAGCGCGAGCAGCTTCAGCATGGAGCGGGGTGAAGGGAGGATTGGTAGAGGGATCAGGAAGGGAGTAATACTCCTGCAGGCACTTGTTCTGAGCCCAAGCATTGAAGCGTACCTCCCAGGAGGAGAAGGCGAGATCCCAAGAAAGGACATGCGGTTAGGAGAAGAATTCATGCTGGCGAGGTGCAATGGGGGCGACAGCAGCGGTAGCGGCAGCATAAGTGCCAACAGCAGAAGAGGCACCAGGGCCAGACCTAGTAGTAGACTTAGCAGCAGTAGAGATTGATGCAACTGGCAGACGCTTGAGGACAATGGTAGCAACTTCATCAACGAAGGCTACACGATTGTCCTCTTGTAGCTTGAGGTGATCTTCAGCCTCGCGCTAGGCCTTAAGAGCGTGATTAAGCTAACATTGGAGGTCTACAATGACAGAATCGTCATCACCCGGCATGGTGACGACAGTGGGACTCTGCCGAAAAAATTTCGGCAGAGTTTCTCCCGCCCAAGTGGGCATGGAAAAATGGGAAGTGTCGTTCACATGAAGAGGAAGTGCTACAAGGCAGTGTCCAACCCCAGGCCCAGCAGAAAGACTCAACAGCAAGAACAAGGATAGGAAGAAGGGCAGGAGGCGCCACCAGTATGGGGCGTCAAGCTGTAGGGGAGCGCAGAAGAGAGAAAAGGGGTAGAATGGTAGCAGCGGCAGCAGCAGAGAGGACCGACACAGTAGCAGCAGCCGGCACGAGCAAGGCAAGAGTGCCAGCCACCGACGATACACCTAGAGTAGTGATGGCTATAGCAACAGAAATCACAGCTGTGACTAGGCTGATGGCAGTTGATGAGGTAGAGGAAGCCAACACAACTGCAGAGTTGGTGGAGGTCTAGATGGATGCGGCAACGGTGGCAGCAGCTATGACAGCAGCCGTGGTGTTGGAGGCGATCGTAGCCGCAAGAGCAGAAACCTGTGTGCCAACATCAGCAGCTGCAACAGCAATGGGTCCAATAACAGCGGCAGCTTCGGTGTAGGATTCAGTGAAGCGTCCCGCTGAGGTCGATGCCGGTGCCCTAGACACCCTAGCCGCTGCAGCAAAGGTTGTCGCCGTAGCTACAGCAGCGTCAATGATAAGCGATGCCACCTGCGTGACATACGCAGAGAGAGAGACGGTGTTGTTGGAGAGGCCGCCCAAGGAATCGGCGGCAGCAATAGAGTTTTCCCCCCCTGAATCCCGAGGAGAAAGAGAGGGAGGCCTTACCGAAGCACAACGCGATGGGGGAGAGTCGAGTGACACGGGTGACTCACCACTTGTTGCGCGACGACAGCGTTCTTGGCGCGCTGCGCTTTGCTCCTCGTAGAACGACCGACAGGAGCCTCAGTTGGAGCCTCGTTGTGCGACAGCGTGGTGCCGTCTGCCACCAAGGTGGCTCGGAAGTGACAAGTGGCATCCGTTGCTTGTCAGTTGTTATGCCTTTGCAGACACCGCAGTTGGCTGGTGCTGACACCGCATCTAATGTTGATGCAGACGCAACTACTGGCAGCAAGGTAGCGGTTGTTGCGATTGTGGATGATGCGACTGCAGCTGCCGTGGATGCAACAGTGGCTGCTGATCCGGTGCTACTGCTGAGGGCGCTCAAAGCACTACAGGTGAGCAGAAGCACGGCCGTAGCTGCTGTGCCAATAGTGCCTCGGCTGCCGCAGTAGGAGTAGTTGCGGCTGCCAAGGGTACCGTGGCAGCCGATGCGGCAGCTGCGTCGCAGTTGATGCCGCAACTACGGCTGTCATAGACGCGACTGGCCGGCAGTTGCAGCAGGTCCCGAAGCTGTGGGTACTGCTGCCAGAAAACTGGCGAGCGGGTCCCGTCGGGACTAGAGTAGACCTAGTCCCGACGACGCTGTTGCGGCTGCTCCTGCCGTTGCTGCTGGGCTTACAAGAAGAAGCGGCGGCAAACTAGAGAGGAGGGGCGGAAGACTGCGGGCAAGAGACGAAGCCGCAATCCGCCAGTATGAGAACACCCGCGGGTGTGCCTATGCGACTACCGACATCGCAATGCAGCCCCAAACGGTCTAGATGGCGAGGACTGCGGCAGCGGGAAGATGGGGCTGGCAGGAGAGAAGCCAGCCGATGGAGGTGGAGAGGGCGGCGACACTTGGCGACTACGGCGATGGTGGAACCTCCCACGACGAGGATCACGCGTTTAAGAGAGAACGTCTCTCTCTCACTACACTGCTCTGATACCAGTAGGAAGCCGCTGGTAGTGAGGGAATGTAGAGAGGAACAAGGGAAGCTCAAGAGAACAAGAGTGTGGCAAGAAGACGACAAGAAGCGTCCTCAGAACGTGACAAGGTCACGTAGTCACAAGAGAGTGAGGTGATCCCCGTCAGGGAGGGAGCCAAGAGCGAGTGGGCGGCGAGCTCGCTCTCGCTCGTGGTCTCACCTCCACCACGCAGGTGTCCAACCTGTCCCCCCCCCCCCCCCCCCCCCCCCCCCCCCCCTCCCGGCCCCTTTCACGTCTGCACGCACTTTCTGGATCGGCTATAGAAGGTGGCGCGGCGCGACGCAAAGGTGGCGGAGAGGGCGTCTGCGTCGGCAAAGCCTTGCATGAGCACGTCGCCTGTGTCTGCATGCTGAGCGATGNCCCCCCCCCCCCCCCCCCTCCCCCCCCAAATCCTATTTTTCTCTTGTGTTTGCTTTTCTCACTACACATCACAGTGTCCCATCCAAGGGGCCAAACCCGGGTGACCAAGTTAGGAGAGGTCAACCAGCACCATGTAGCTGTGGGCATGAATGCTGCCGGTGTCACCATGGCCAACGACCATAGCTTAGTGACGACGAACGTGCCGGCAGCATGGTCCCTCTCTCTCTCTGTCACCTGCATCAGTGGCAAGTGGGGTGTGCAACGAGGCCAGAGGTCACAGTGTGTACGAGACTCAAAACCAACACCGACAGCCCCAAACCCGTGCATCATCTGTTTTTCCTAAAAATTGGACCATACCAACAGTTGCAAGCTACGAACGCAGTCGTGCAGTCAGAATCAGCCAGAAATTTCACAGAGCAAGGGTATGGCTGCCTGAACCTCGGCAAACTCTGTGCTATTGAGAGCAGCGGTCTATGACTTTCGGCGACATGAGTGACGGTGGCTGCTGCCGATGGAGCTGGACGTGCAGTGCTACGAAGTGGGAGACTCCACATGAGGAGGCGGAAATCACGCCTCTCACAATGATGCAATGTCCCCTCCATCGCTCAGCGTCCCACGTCGTCAACATCCACCGAGTCTGGTATCTGCACGAGCACGTACATCAGTCGAGAGGTCGAAGCACAAATCATTGAGACTGCACACGCAAATCACAATGCAGAGGACACGACGATTTTGTGGCACATAACCAACAAGCTTCTCGTTGTGTTTGACATGCAAGTTTTCTTGAAGTTCAGTCACAGATTGTCCCTCACTGCTTCACCACCCTTACTTTCTGATAACTGCAGTGTGTGATAATTTTCCACTCCAGACTTGCTCATAAGGGTAATGAAATGCACCTCAGCTTTCCTCTGCCCCGGTTCCTCACCAGGAGTTTCTAATATTGGAATGAGTCTTTGCACACACACAATAGATCATGTAAGGCTTGTGACATGGCCGTATGCTATCTGGGAAGGGAATCCTCCCCTCCAGGTGCATTCTTTCCTAGTACCCTCAGGTGTTCACTAACTTGTTCACGCTGCTATGTGACAGTCACCAGTTCACACTGTCCTAAAGTGAGATAATAGGCATTGCTTTGCAAATTGGTGCCGGGCACAAAACATGTTTGAACCCATCGAAGCCATGAGGTACAGGTTTGCAAGGAAGATGAACCCTGAAGGTCTAGCACAACTGCTCATCAGATCATCCCTTGCGTACCCCAATGTTCATCAAGGGTGACAAAGTGGCTGTCATACCTCCCAAGAGAAAACCCATAGTAAACTATCGCTAATACAGCAACAGAAGTATGCAGACGAACTCTCTCAGCTCCCTTGCTGAACTTAGATTCAGCAAGCCCAGGGCCTGCCTCTACAATGTCTAACAGTTGACACCACACTGCTGCAGCGTTGGCCCCGTCTCTTCCTTGCGCCAGGGGTTGATCCTGACCCACAGAAGGGAGAACGTGGAGGCAAGAAGTACTGACCACACAATGACCAGTGTGGGGATCCGCTGATTCCTGCCTCCAAGACCCTTCATGAAGGGGTACAGGTGAACGATGACCCAGAAGGAGAAGAACAGCTTGCCAAACAGCTGGCCCCAGTCACTGCTCCCTGTGTTGACAATCTGAGCAAGGCCAGAGGCGATGCCAAGGCCATTGAAGATCAGGAGGAAGAGAGGGGGAATGAGGAGTGACGTCCACTTGAAGACATAGAGCTCAGCGAACTCGCCCTCATCCACCTGCTTGGCTGTAACTGTGAAGTTGGTGTCAATACCAGCAAGCACCTTCAGCAGGCCTTGGAAGACAGCGAAGAGATGGGCGGACACTCCTCCAATGACCCAGAACTGTTCATTCCTCCAGAACTCTGTCATCCCCACTCCACTCCACCTCATCTCCAGAAGGCCGTTGGCAAAGATGCAGAGGAAGAGGGCCAGGAACCACATGATGGAGCTCGTACCCAGTTCGGGAATGATGAAGAGGTTGGTGAACAGACAGATGGCAGGGAGGCAGCAGTAGATCACCAGAGGAATAGAGGTGAATGGGTAGAAGACAGTGTTGACGTAGAACACGCGCTGCAGGAATTTCAGCTTGTTGGCCTTCCAGCCATACCATATGGGGCAATGTCGGGAGAAGAAGATTTCAACACTTCCCAAAGCCCATCGGAGGACCTGCTGCAAGCGGTCAGACAGGTTGATGGGGGCACCTCCCTTGAAGGCATCCAGCTTGGGCGTGCAGTAGATGCTGCGCCATCCACGGCACTGCATCTTGAAGCCTGTCAAAATGTCCTCTGTGATAGACCCATAGATCCATCCAATCTGCATAAGGTGAGGCAGAAGTTGCAGGAAGTGTTCAGTTAGACCTTGAGACCAGAAACTCTGTTTGTGCCAAGTCCACTGTTTGCAGGAGCAAGCACATCATAAGTTTCGGGGGGAGAAACAAGCTAGATTACAATGCCAATTGCATGCATCTCACCTCCTTTCCCCACTCTGTCTTCTCTTCATATCCGCAAGAGATGACGTGGATTGCCTCCTTCAAGGTAGAACCCGTACTCGCACTTGAAACACCTCCACCTTCCTCATGGAAAGTTGATAGAACAAAGACCGGAGACTGTCCGAACTTCTTCTCATACTTCTTCAGGGCCATGAGGCTATCATCCTCCTCTCCTGCACAACAGCAGCAACACCACAGAAAAAGAAAAAGAAAAAAAAAAGGTGTTGCATCACCCACACATTCCAACATGCCACATTCCAACAGCAAAGTGACAGTCAGCATTCAAAACTCACCATTGCCGTCCATGCCCAGCATTGCAGCGGCACTGTCATCTCCAGCCAGCCGAGCCTCCATAGCCTTCGCACTCTTCTTAGACTTCTTGGTAGCACCAATGTCATCTGCCTTATCCGGGCCGCAGCAGCAGCCAAAGCAAGAGCAGATGTTACAACGCCTCTTCTTGGGCTTCACTGGGGGGTCATTGCCGTACAGTGACTGGCGGCGGAAGCAGGTACCCGTGCCCACATACACCGGCCCTTGCAGACCATCCAAGCCAGGCATGTTGATCTGAAACAAGGCAAAACAAAATCTTAGTAACATAGATGTAGGCATGACCATGAATGCCATCTCGTTTAAGCATCGTGCGCAAAAGATGCACAACAAAGCCCAACCTTCATGCACACCGAAGAGCAAGTATCTCATGTTCACGCTCCAAACATGAGCACTTAGGGACAGGAAAGACTAAGTGAACAGATAGCATAGACAGAGCATGAGGAAACTCACATTGAAGAAAACGGTGTTGCGGTTGGCATATCGATCACTGGGATCAATACCATCAAATCTCTGGGGGAATTGCACAAAGCAGCACTTCTTCCCCACATTTGGATCCATGTGAAAGCACATGGCCTCCCTCAACGCCTTTGAATTGTTGATGTAGTGGTCACAATCCAGGTTGAGGATGAATGGGGCATTTGTCAGCACAGCAGATACACGAATCTGCATGTAATAGGAAACCAACAGAGTCCAGGGGCACATGGAATGTGTGGTCAGTTGCTGGCACCTAGAATAAAAGCAGCAGGAAGAGACTGCAGCTTATTAAGAACAAGACTCTGTTGGGCACAATAATTTCGCCGACCTACATGGAGACTAGTATGCGTACCAGAGCATTCATGGCACCAGCCTTCTTGTGATGGTTGTACCCTGGACGCTTCTCACGAGACACATAAACCAGGCGAGGTAGGGGAAGCCCATCTGTGTCAAGGCCTCCACTGGGACCAAGGAACACCTGCGCAGCAAGACGAAGATGAGGTACACATTCAGCAATGGGTGGGATTCACATGGGACTTGTACAAGAGGAGACCTACATGAAACGTGTCTGGTTCTTACCTGAATCATGCCTGGATGATCACGCGATTTGTTGCCTGGCCAGGGTGTACCATCCTGCATTGTCCAGCCCTCTTCAGGCACCTTCTGTGACTTGTTGACAAGGGCATTGATCCTGATCTTAAACTCCTCGTATTCCCTCTTCATGGCCCTCCTGTCCTTCACAAAGTTTGTGTCCACCTTGTCCTTCAGATAGTCTACTTTCAGAGAGAAGTACATCTCAGGAGCGCGCGGCTCAATCTTATACTTCCGGCAGAATGGAACCCAACTCCTGGCAAACTCGCTGGTTTCACTCATGGCTTCAAAGGTGAGCATGGAGCCACCGTCATCAGACAAGTAGGCCGACACCTTGTCAACTGGGTAGTCGACGGCAGCAATTGAGAGCAATGTGTTGGCTGTGGTGATGGGTGGCTCCTTGGCTGGATCCACTGTGGAAACAAACAGGTCTACACCTGCAAGTTGTGATGGCTCATTCTTCCTCTCATACCTGATGACACACAGAAAGCAGCAAATTAGGTTGCTGAGACACCTTACAGCATGTGTGCCATGACACGGCCAATAGCAGGTCATGTCACAGACAGTTCAGATGGTGAGCAGCTTGTAACCCTCACCTCAGGTTCAGCCGGTCCAGGTACGTTTCCCGCCTCAGAGGCATCCACTTGGGAAACTGATCAAGAACCCACGACCAGGCAAACCAGATCTCGCAGAAGATAGACAGGAACCACAGCCACCATGCGCCATCCACAGGGTTCAGGAGCCGCCAGCGCAGGAAGAGGCAAATGACAACCAGTCGAATGATGATGACAAGCCGATATGGACTGATCACTCCTGATGGGAAGGGAAGTTTGCGCGAAAGTGGCTGACGTGACTCATCCATTCTGCATGCATGAAGAGCACAAAAGTGGAGAAAGGCAAGAAAGGCACAGGATGAGAGGAGTGAGTGGAATGTAAAGCTATGGGAGGTAGGGAGGGAGAGCTAGAGAGTTGGGGGGG
>SZWC01001158.1:76189-106384 GCA_023375785.1 Penium margaritaceum | reverse complement strand
ACCAAGGACGAGGGCAGAGGCAAGGACGAGGTCGTAAGGTGGCCAGGGCAAGGTCCAGCGTGAAGGGGAGGTCAGGGCAAGGGTTAGCAATAGCGTAAGGACAAGGGCAAGAGCACAGGCGCGGGTGCAGCTGAGGACAAGGGCAACAACAAGAGGGAAGGGCAGTGGCGAGAGCAGGGCAAGGCCAGGAAAAGGGAGGGCAAGGGCGAGGACAAGGGCCGTGGGGCAAAGGGCGAGTGCGAGGGGTGAGGTCGAGGGGGAAGGGAGAGGGCGAGGGAGAGGAGCAAGGGCAGTTAGAGCACGAGCATGCCCAAGAGCAAGAGCAGGATCAAGGGGAAGAGCGCAAGGGAGAGGATAGGGAACAAGAGCAGGAACATGGGAGACGAATAGGAGCAAGAGCCATTTAGGGTGAGAGCAAAAGAGAGGGAGAGAAGGGAGACGGAGACGGAGAGGGGGGAGGGAGAGAGAGGGAGGGGAGGGAGAGAGAGAGGGAGGGCGAGGGAGAGAGAGATAAAGATAGAACTAACACCGCCAACCACATGGTCAGTGTCCTCTACACAGGTCGGTCCGGGAACAGAAAATTGCTGGCGAACATGCACGGAACCCCAAAAGCTTCGTTGAATGCAAAACAGGGCCAGGACATGCGCCATACTTACGAAGGCAGGTCAGCAGAGTCTAGTCCATCAGGTGTTGGACCTCCGGGCCCGCCTCCAACTGCACCCCCTCCACCCCCTGCCGCGACCATCTGCATGCGCCCCTGTTGCTGCTTCCACGCCTCCAGCCTGTCTTTCCAGACGATGCTGCCATATCCGTAGTCGGACATGTCCTTGCTTGGATCCAGGGCACGCACTTGCACTGCAGCGTATCCATGGACAAAACCATTCACTTCAAGCATTAGTAGGGCGTATGGAGCTAGAGAGTGAGTTTCTGAGGTGAAACGCCAGCACCTGCAATAAGCTGCTGTTTCAAAACAAAGGCTGCTTTGAACGAAAACTGTAGCATTCTTGCAGGAAGCGAGCCATGTGCCTCCTGGTTTGATAAGCCCTGTTCCTCCTTAGAGCGCCATTTCCGCCATATCTAATACCCAGGGACCTACGAAATTGATAAGAGGAGCGATCACGTGACGGTTATCTGTTAGCCGCGTCGTCTGTCGTCTCGACCTCTCTGTTCCCTGCTTGCAGTGCTCTGTACACACCTGACATGTCAGGGCTGGCGCTCTGCACGTAGACATTTCCAGGCATTCCCATCCCCGGGGGAGGCTGATGTCCCGCAGGCACAACTGCGCCATGATGGCTAGAGTAGTCTGTTGACATGGTGGTGTCCGCGTCGTTCTGCACCTCCACGAGGAAAATGTGCGGAGAACAGTGTGTGTGGGTGTCGTATGACGAATAGACGATGCAGAAGGGGTTCGCATTACTGGCTAGGCGACATAAGCAGCAACTGCCTTACCTGTCCATGAGTCAGCATTGGATACGCAGAGCCGACGTGGAATGAATCGTACGCCATACCCCCCGGCCCATCCGCGCCATGCTGATGAGTGCCGGTCTGTGCCTGAGGGGGGGCACTCCGGTTGCTGTTGCTCGCGATCCCCATGAACTCATTCTCGACATCCTCTGCATCGTCCTCATCTTCGTCCGTATCAACCCGAGGGCTGCCTGCACGATGGACAAGGGTCCAAACAGAGGATTCGCTCCGGGAAAACTCCAATAATGTGCACTGATATTGCAGCAACAGGAGGAATAAGCCTGGAATGGGATGACTTCATTTGGGACACTGCAAATGTAGGCTGTCGGCTTGCGCTGGTTTCGACTCCAACATACCCTTGATCCTTCGGTAGAATGACTTGCACTGGGGGCATGCGCGTGACCCCTCCTTTCGCTCGTACTCGTAGCAAGGGCGGCAAACGGGGTAACCGCACTCGTTGCAGGCCACAAAAAGCCCACCGTCGATAGTTTGGCCCACGTCGTCGCCACAGATTTGGCAGACGTTGGGGTTGGCAGCCGATGGCTTCGCCTGCAAACCAAACATTGATGAACTTGTGAGGTCTGAGAATGAGAACGCACGAAGCTCGGACATCGGCTGCATCAGAGGCATGAGTCCTGTACAGGAGGCTCCAGGAGCAACCGCTTTCCCAGGCAGAGCGTCGAAGCGGCGTCGGCCATCACACGTACCGCATCAGGATCCTTTCGGATGACGACGAGTTGGTTCCGGTTGTGGCTACCAGCCACAAGTCCGGTGTTGTGCTCCATCGTTTGCTGTGGGCTTGGTCAGAGCCAGCAGGATTCAGGGTCACAGTGCTAAGTAGCCGTAGTTTCAACAGTCAGCCCGAGGCTGCCACTGAAACCCTACACGATTATCAGCCCCTCTTGCACCAGAATATGGGGGATGCAAGAGTGCTGCAGGAACGGGACTTCCGCCATTGATTGGCGTGTTGCCAAAGTTTGACCTGGTTAGCAATTGCGGGAAAACCTCCTCAAACCCAACCAACATGAGCAGTACAATGGAAAACCTCGATGACGTTGGCGGACTTAGCGGAGAATATAGACCACGTAGGACACATGGTTTGTGATGTGACTGTGACAGGCAATCGTCAGACCTACGAGAGCGTCAGCCGCGGTCTGACACACCGCCTTGAAGACATCGCTTGGCGCGGTGCACATGTAGACACCTGGACCCATAGCCAAGGCCTAGGGGGGGCAACAGCTGTCGGGCGGCAGGGGTTTACGTCCTACTTTGTTCAACCTTCAAGGTTCGCGAAAGTATTTCTTTAAATTGCAAGGCAGGCGTAAACTGAAAAGTATGACCGGCCCAGTAACATGGCATTCGACAGCGCGGGAAAGATCGTTTGCCCTAGACAAAACAAGGGAATCCGAACATTGGGGACGTCGGGCAGAAGCGATTAGCAGGCAGGACGTTACCTTCCGTCAGTCAATGCATGCCACGTGTTCCGCCGGCAGACCGAGCACCTGAGACCGAGATCGACGGGGTCAAGTCGATCGACTTTGGCGCTCAAAATGGTGTTCCAAACAAAGCGCATGAGTCACTGTCTGCTAGCATGTGCGACATCAATGACAACGTGGAGAGAAAAATCCAGAGCATCCATAAAGACTGCATCCAACCGTCCAACATGTTTTCGGCAATGGATCGTGGATCACACAACGTTTTTGGGCTGCCAGAAACAATCGAGTAGGTGGATTCAATGCATAGAAAACAAATTCGCAACCTATTAATAATTTTATAAGGCGTTTCACAAATTATTCACCCCATGACAATAAAAAAGGGCAATATTATGCAAACTGCATGGTTTGTGACTAACCTACACACGAAGTAACGGGTTCAAATCACAACAATGAAAGGGTACCTGATTTGAATACTGGTACATTCAAATGTCGACTTTGGACTATCATGTCCTTTATTGACCCGCACACATACGAGGACCCGCTTTTGTTGGAATCCACTATCACATATACCGATATAATGATCAATTCATTACGAATGCTACTTTATGGCGACTGCTCTTGTAACAGGTCGAGTCTCCAGCTCCTGTTCTGAAGTCGTCGTTTGAGTTTACAGAACGATGTTCTCAGCCTAAGTCAGGGGTTTATCCCCTTCGCATGACTGAGGGACAATAGTCATCAACGACCCAAAGTGGGGAGACTCGGACATTTTGAATCTCCGGAGGCACATTTCCGTCTTCAACCTTACCCCTGGTCTTGGGACCCAAGCCGGGGATTTTTACCTCGTACTCGTGCACTCGGACGAGTTTTCCGGTTTTGAAACACATAGTTCGTCCTAAACGAACTCAAGTTTCACTTTTTACGCGTCGACGTGAAATCATCGCGTACGAGGCACGATCGGCGATTTCGCACACTTTTCTTATTCGCTTCTCGCTCTCACCCTCTCTCCCCCTATCCCTTGTCCTCGCTTGCTCGCTTCCAAGGAGGGCGAGGGGCGGGGCGAGGGCACTTGGCCACGAGGCCTCGCCCTCAAGGCCCTCATAACCCCTCGATCGCCGGTCAGGCTGAGGCCGCGATCGGCGGCTGGCGGCTGGCCGGCCGGTGGCCGGCCGATCGCTTGGACGACCACCAACCATCCAGCCGGCCGGTAGTGAGCTGGTCGGCCGCCAGCAAAATGCTGGCCGCCGGCCAGACCTCGCTGATGCGAGGGGTGGTGCGCAACCACCCCTCGCTTCAGCGAGGAGGGAGGGTCGAACCGGCCCTCCCGCTACATTCCTCCCCACTTATTATG
This sequence comes from Penium margaritaceum, assembly GCA_023375785.1. Lineage (NCBI taxonomy): Eukaryota > Viridiplantae > Streptophyta > Zygnematophyceae > Desmidiales > Peniaceae > Penium > Penium margaritaceum. The sequence goes on along the minus strand of SZWC01001158.1, from coordinate 102,136 downwards.
AACTGACCGAGTTCATGAATGACAAGCACGGTTTTCATTCAGTGAGTCATCAACGTTGTGGAAGAAAATTGAATAATTTCAATCACTGGCTAAACATGAACACGTGCATGGCACTTGGACCTAAGCTGAAGCTTGTCGGGCAGCGCGGCTAACGGCCTCCTCCCTTTGGACTAGAGCGTCCGCGCGACAACCGTCTTGGGCGTCCCCAACCTCCTATGGTTGTAGTTCATGAATGCCGCCATGTGGGGATGTTGTCCACTTTTTCCGCATTTAGGTGGTGTCCCCTAACACACGTCGATCAGTGCGAGCTGCCATCTCACTCCAATACTCGTTGACCACCCCCGTGGGCAATCGAGATTCGGGCTCCCATAAACTATTTTCAGATCCACATCGGCCAAATGAACGAGGTATTCCCCAAAAACCCGCTACCGGAGAGTACACTCTCAGTGCCGGAGTATGCGAAGAACCTCGTGTTGGCCATCGGTAGTAAGGACTAACAGTGGTGGCTGAATGGTCCCTGTTGCCATGCATGGAGCTAATAGCCTCATGTGAAACATGTATCTCCATACTCGGCGGAAGCAACAATCGAAATGCCACTAGCCCGATGCGTGTAACGATGGAAACCGGCCCAATCCACTTCGGTACAAGATTTTGCGCCCTTGTTGACTTCAGCCAAAGATTCTTAGTGCTAGGCAACAGTTTACCACTGATGAAAAACGAGACCTCGCGGCGACTTCTGTCAACATATGCCTTTTGTCGTTGCCGAGCACCTTGAAGGTGACCCTTGCTGAGCATCTGTTGTCATAAATTTGTTTCTTTTGTTTGGAAAACGTCGTGCTCGAACTCTGTCCTTCTGGTTTCCGGTGTCAACACCAGAAAATCGGGCGATCGCGTGGCCGTCCGAGGCCACGCGATCGCATTTTGGATTTTGTTTTGTCCTTGAGTGCCGAACCTTGTCCGAGGAATTAATTAAACGTATTTGTTATTCAAGGAGAACATCTAACATGGAGCCAAATAAAGGAATTTGTGGTCCCAAATAATTATTTATAAATTCATCAGGCAGTAATGTATTGCATCGTGGCCACGGTCCGTGCCCGGAAGACCAATAATGGAGTCCATACTGACGCATTCCCATGGAGTCCTAATGGAGTCCTAGGAATGGAGTCCTAGGAATGGGAAGCTGTTGGAGGAGTCCAGGAGGCTTCTTATTACTACCCTTATTCCAAAGACATGGGTCGCATGTCATGCAATACTTACAAACATCGACACTCCATCCTAACCACCAATACTGGTCCAAGAGTGCCTGTCCGGTCTTTCAAGGTCCCACATGACCTGCGACCGACGGGTCGTACAACTAGGAGAAAATCTTAACTTGAAGGTCTCGCGAGTTTGGCACAACTTGTTCTTCGTGTCAGAAGATTCCTACGGGGTCCACCAAACCGTACTTATCCAGATTTTGAGAGTCTTAAAACTAAGAATCCACACAATATCCCATCCGGGTCCTGTTTACAAAACCGTTGTAATGGATCATCTCTCGTGATGGTTGTCGCAGAGGTGTTGGGGGATCTGGTGATTGTACTATTACTGTTGTAATGGCCATAAAATACCCACCGACCACGGTGGTTGCTGTAATTTCCACAAGCTGTCGGCTTAGTGGATCGGCAACATTGATGCGTCCTGGCCGAAATGCCCATGTGAACGAGAATCCCCTCAGGTGTTCGCTCCAACGCGCCTGTCGTCTCGACAGGTTCAGTTGCGTTTGGAAAATCACCAATGGATTATGGTTGTTTATGACCGTGACACCCCCTTCAGTACCCTCGAGGTATCAATGCCACATCTTGAAAGCATGTACTACCGCAAGGAGCTCTTGATCCTCAGTTCTGTATCGCGTTTCCGCGGAGATGAGCTTCCAACTCTCATACGCTATTGGGTGGCCGTTCTGCACGAGGACGGCTCCGAGTCATACCACCGACGCATCACATCGAACCTCCCACGTGTGCAATGCATCCAGAAGAGCTAGGACAAGCGCTGTGGATAAAAGCTCTTTGCCTTTGAGAAAAGCGCTCTCGCAATCAGATGTCCATTCATAGTGCACATCTTTTTACGTGAGCCTGGTGGGCGGTGCTACCAGGGTCAAATACCTTACATAAACCGTCGAAAGTAGTTTGTAAGACCGAGGAAAGACCGAATCTGTCCAACATTTTCCGAGCGTGGCCAGTCTACAACGGTTTGGACCTTTCGTGGATCGACACAGATGCCATCCTTGCCGACGATGTATCCAAGGTATTCGAGCTAATCTTGTGCAAACTTGCACTTACTCACTTTCGCATAGAACTTTTGTCCCTGGAGGATTGCAAGAGCTTCGCGCAAATATTCTATGTGCTTTTCTATTGATCTGGAGAAAACCAGTATATCATCCAGGTAAACCAAGACAAAGTGACCGAGTTACTTGATGAACGTTCGGTTCATTTGTCCTTGGAAGATTGCCAGGGCATTCGTTAGCCCAAAGCATAACATCCGGATCTGATAGTGTCCCATGTGCGTTCGAAACGCAGTTTTCGGAACATCATCTTTTGTGATGCGGATTTGATGGTACCCTTGGGACAAATCCAAGGACAAAAACACTTTTATCCCTAGGAGTTGGTCAAAAAGGTCCTCAATCCACGATAAGGGGAATCGATTCTTCTTCGTCAGCTTGTTCAACGTCCAGTAATCCACGCACATGCGTAAACCACCACCCTTTTTGTTAACAGGAATGATCAGCAGACGGCACGGCGAGCTACTTGACTCGACCCACCATTTTGCAAGGTACTCTTTGATTTGGCATTCGGCTTCTTGCCTTTCTACTGGACTGAGGCGATACGTGGGTCTGAACGGAAGAGTCGCCATCGGTTGCAGCAGAATTGTGTGGCCCATGTGTCTTTCTGGTGGAAGCTCAGCTGGTGGGTCTTGGGATATTTCCAAGAACTCCGCCGATACAGATTTGATCTCTTGTGGCGTGTCTTCCTTCACGTCTTCCTCCATTTTCTATAGCTGAACCGATAAGTATCGACAACCTTGTCAAATACGTCTCTTGATCTGCACCGTAGACAAGTTGGCATGGACTTTGAGTCGAGTCGGTGATAATTCCGTACTTAGAATGAATGTAAAGTGACGCAGTCCTTTTTGGAGGATCAAGCGCTTTGATTCAAAGCACGTTAGAGCCTTCTTCTCAAGGAGCCAGGGGTCGCCTAGCACCACGTTAAACGAATCAAGAAGGTTGAGTACCTTAATCGAGATGCTCTGTGTGTACACTTGAATACAAAATTCCGTTTTACAAGTACCGATCACAGTACCATACGGTTGTCACCGACAACAACTGCGCCATTCGATGGCTCGTATTTCAGGCCCACCTATCGGGTAAAGCCAAGGCTAACAAAAGAGTCATCTTCCTCTGTGTCAACAAGTACGTTCACGGGAGCACCAGCTATGTGTCCTTTGAATTGCATCGTCATGTTGCCTCCACTTTTCCGAGTGAACAGGCTCGATGATGGCAGGTCGAGTTTGTGATAAACACGGAATCTAGACGACGGACGCCGCGACTCCCATGATTCACCCACTATAGTCCACGTCTCGTGGACACGTGTGAATTCTGCTAGCACCTTCCAGTCTTTCAATTTCGGTGGGTCGAAATCGTCGACTAAAGATACTGCAAACGTGATCGAATTGATTACTTTAAGGCCGTTCTTTTCAATCACTGTGTTACATAATTCTAGCACAGTGGTCGGTGTCGCCACCACTAAGCAACTTCAATCATGCATCTTGTCCAATGATGCAAGATTTCGTGAGCAATGTCGATCAACAAGTGTAGAATAAGGTTCAACGAGAGGGAGAAAACAACGGAGAAATTTGAACTCATCAAAAACTCAAATTGTTTAACATCCTCATCTCAAAACATGAACCCATACTCGTGATCCATTCTTACCCCTGAGTGGTCCCCAATAACGTCACTCAACGGTGGGAAAACCCTGCCCCACAGCCTTGTTCGTTACCACGGCCGGGCCCATTGCCGCGACAGCGACCCTGTCCACGGCCTCCTGCTACACCCTCCCCACGAGGTACTGCTACTACGGCTAACACCGTAGTCTCTAGTCCACCACAAGCAACCTCAGGACAACGAGCCCTAAAGTGACCAGGCTGCATACAGTTGTGGCAGAGTTCATCGCAAAATACTGTGTTGCGTCGATCATGCACCGCCTACAGCTCGTCAATGTCACGGCTGCGCTTGTGGTTTAGGGTCTTGTACCCGCCAGTCTTCTTAACTGGAGGGTTTGCAGGTTGCTTGCCCTTCGTCCTGCCCAGCTACCCGGCTGCTCCTCCAACCCTTGCAGCATCCATGCGCATGTCCCGGCTTTGCCGTACACGCGCGTTCGACCGTGCGTCCGAGTAGTGCTTCGGGTTCACTGAATACACCTCACTCGTGTAGTCTCGCAACGCCTCCAGCTTGTCAAAGCCTGACTGGTTGCCATTGTGATGGTCTTGTCCTTCAGCTTCTCGCTAGCAAGACCGTCGCGCAAGTACTCTAAGAGCATGCACTCAGGGTACTTAAAGGTCTGAGTTCTATCGCCCTCGATGAAGCTTTTGGCTTCCTCCACGAATGCAGTGAACTCGCTCAAGTAGGCTTCAAGTGAGCCCCAAAGCTACATGAAGTCCTTGATTTTGTGGAAGGCGCACTACGCCTCCTCACGCTGGGTGCACTTTGTACGCTTAATCGTACATAAAGCCTCCCACGGCATGGGCTACCACTCGAGGTGTGGTTGCTGCACAGTCCATTCCTTTACCACATGAAGAGCTTGTCTTCAAGCCGCATCGTGGCAAGATCGCCCCACTCGCTGAGTCGAGCGTGGTAGACACGTAGAACGTGCTCCATGCGATTCAGCCAGTCAGTTAGCTTCACGCCCTTCTTGAAGATCTCCACACAATGGAGGAAGGACGTGTTCATGACCGGTCCCAAAGTCGTCGAGGTAGGCAAGTTGTCGTTGCCACCGGTAGTGGCATCGGCACATGCGGCACGCTGCACTTGCTGCTGCATCTGCACCTGGGTCACGCTCTGCAACGCCTTATCGAGATCGCCTTGACAAGCATTCCACTCTCTCTTCCAACTTCTTGTCTTCCTCTTGTCTTCTTGTCTTCCTTGGTCTTCTCTTCACGCTCCTTGATACCTCTCGCATTCTTGGGTGGCGTCTCCCTTGAGCCGGCCCCGTTGGCGAGCCGTAAAAAATCTTCAAGGTGTTATCCTCCTTCTTTTTAGGGTGCTCTCAGGCCGTGAGAGTCCCTAAGCTTGGAAAGGGGCGCTGTCCCAATTTTTGGATGAAACGGTTTTGAAGGAGCCTTGAAAATGGGAGGATTTGTGGTTTTTTTGGATGGGAACTCCCCACCCACCCCACTAAAATCCTCCTAGCCCACAAGAAGTGGGGACAGGCTGGAAGGAAGTGGGCCCACCAAGTACATATTTTTCCCAGCTCTCCAATGCACTTTACGGCGCTTCAATCTGTGAAGTATGGATGCCATAGTCCCTTCTGGCGTTTCTACTACTCCTTGTAGCTACGGAATGCATTTTATACATAGTGTAGCCACCGTTTCCATGGGACCCTTAGTCACGGGGGTCGTCTGGCTCTGATACCGCTGTAATGGGCTCCAGCTCCTGCTCTAAAGTCATCGTCGGAGTTCGCAGAATGGCGTTCTTAGTCCACGTGAAGGGTTTACCCCTTATGCAGGACTGAGGGGCAATCGTCATCAACGATCCAGAGCAGGGAGACTCGGATAGTTTGAGTCTCCAGAGGTCCATTTCCATTCTTAACCTTACCCCTGGTTTTGGGACCCAAACCAGGGGTTTTTACCTCAAACTCTTGCATTCGCACGAGCTTTCCATTTTCGAAACTCATAGTTCATCCTAAACGAACTCAATTTTTGTTTTCGACGTGTTGGCACAAAATTGTCACGTGCGAGGCACGATCAACGATTTCGCACCGAAATTTCTCGTTCGCTTCTCGCATCCACCCTCGCTCCCCCTATCCCTCATCCTCGCTTGCTCGCTTGCAAGGAGGGCGAGGGGGGCGAGGGCACGAGGCAACGAGGCCTCGCCCTCGAGGCCCTCGTGGCCCCTCAGCCACCGATCAGGTTGAGGCCGCGATCGGCGGATGGCGGCTGGCCGGCCGGTGGCCGGCCGGTCGCTTGGCCGGCCGCCGACCGTCCAGCCAGCTGGTAGCGAGCTGGCCGGCGGCCAGCGAAGTGCTGGCCACCGGCCAGCCCTCGCTGACGCAAGGGGTGGTGCGCAACCACCCCTCACTTCAGCGAGGAGGGAGGGCCGAACTGGCCCTCCCGCTATAGCTCCGCATTTGTTTGCACCCAGGATGATTTTTCCGCAAACCCCGACTCAAACCTGGCGTTTGGACAAATAGTGCTCATAAATATCGCAACCGCAATAAACAAAAATCAACGGATCACACAAAGGATCCGCGGCAACGTTTCCCATCTCATCTTTTACCATTTTTTTGCGCCTAGCATTGCACAACAAGTTATAGGGTAGCGAATGCCAACCACCAATCCTCATTCGCCTACTTCGCATGTGCTATGATTCTGATTCATCGGTGTATATTACGATGGATTTTTTAGCATAACTGGTAACAAGTATCAGAAGACGACGGAAGAACATATGTGTCCACCCGTCAATTCCGCCCGACACTTTAGCGTGCGGGATAACGGCATGATTCCTTTTCCCTGTCACACGAGCATTGGATGAGAGGGCCCTCCCACGACAGGCTGCTCTGGACAACCAGGAAGCAACACGGCATTGTCTAGCTAAGACTTCCAACGGGAGACAAGCCGCATCAAGAGGGGGGTCAGACTAGGCACCTCTCACAGATTTATCCATCAAAAAAAACGTAGGAAAATGCGACAAGATAAGTGATTCAACCACCAAGATGTGAGTTAAGCCTCCTTTGTAATGGCAATCTTAGACAGACACAAAAAGGCATCCAGACTTTGCCAAAGTTGGATTAGAAGGATATGACTCTTTGATAAGCATTTCATGCTTATGGAAATATATTAAAACTCCCACAAAGGTGTTCACACAATGTCTAAAAAATACAGATTCACTGGACATTACTGAATCCACACAAAATAAGACTCACCAGATTCCCGTACACCACATATAAAAAATAGTTGCCATGATGACACCATCCCTTGTTCTGAATACGGTTCTCTAGCCTTGACGATAATTTAGTGTAAGAGATTAATCGCATCCCCTTCCTTGCCCTTCAATTTACCCGAGCACAAGGAAGAAGGGTAAAAACATTTGACATCGTGTTGTAGTGCGTTGGTTAAATGCCTTTTGACACACAAAAGAAAGATGTTGGGTATCCGTATAAGGAAACAAATTGTTAAGATCTAGTGGACTTATTCATTGATGTGCCACAAATAAACTATGCACGAGTATGTGACCAACCTTCAAACAACACAACAAATGCCCTTAAGATGCAACCCTTCACCAATTTTTCTATTCATCTTGTTTCAATTCAAATATCGGTGACCCCGCGTATATCTCAATGGACCATCCCTTTCCGTGACAGGCATAACATCACCTCGTCCCATTTAACACACATTGTTAAACCATCATTCGTTGTACCAATAGTTTTTTCTTTCATTTTTTTATTTAAGTATTTCAAAACTCATCATAGCCACTTCCTTTGTTACAGCGTGCATACTTGTCTCACTTTAAGATGTTATGAAGTTGCATTACAGATCTCCCATGGGTCCTCGTGAAGGAAAAATGAACCATGGATGTGCAATTAGTTTTGTTATTATTTCTTGACAAACAAAATAGAAGCCTATTCAACATATTGGGATTAAAAACATGAAAATTGACACTTTCTAGTAAGTGTTTGTATGCTTTCCAACCTTGTGGGCAAACAACACTATGGATGGAAACAAATGAACGAGTAATTTCGTTTAAATGTTACATGAATATCACTTTGCCTACTTGTCTTACATCATGTCTTCCTCTGCTTACCCTTACTTACGAATACTCTTTGTAGCGCACATGAAAAGGTATGGTCATCCACTACGGCCATTAAATATTTCAAGGCAGACAATCACTCATAAAGCGGGTTGTGGAGCATGATCGTCCTACCCCTCATGACAAATGCCTATCGCATGACGACGGGGAGTGTTTTAATGAGATATTATGTATGTTGAATGCCACACCACAAAGCTACCCATACATGTTGTACTAGAACTGAGTTTGAATGCATCAGATGCCTAACCTTCCGCGTGTCCTCCTCACTCCCAACAAGGGCACAACTAGACCCACAGGTCAATGGTATTGAGTTGAGTTATGGTTAACCGTCTTAGTTTAATACACTGTGTGATGTGTGTACATGATACGTGCAATGTTTTAGGTTCCTAGAAGTTCCCAAGTGTGTAGAAATTGTGTAGTACACCATTTAATCATTGAACACTCTGTTAAAGTTAGTAAAACACCTGTGGTTTCTTGTGGTTTCTTTTACACGTAATTTTTCTATTCATTTTAGTGCTTCAGATTTGTAATGTATCGTAGATCGGTATATGAAATATATGGTGGGTACACTTGTCATTTCCCATATATGTCACAAAATGATCACAATACCGTGATGTACTTCTTGACTCGAAACACCTTAGTTGGAACTATACTCAAAATCTAGAAGGGGTTGCTCGCGTCATTTGCTCAACCCTAAAAAAAATCGTGGTGTCCCTCCTCCATAATGCATCGAGTGTGTCTGGGTCGTGTAATTGTTGGTGTATTATATAAACGTGAAGTGTTGGAACTTGTGAATTCTAATGTTTCATCACGCCCTCTACCCCTCCTACACACATCGAATGTATAAGGCAAGTGTAGCGTGTAGTGTATCACGAATGTCTATCGATATGACATATATGTACACTTGTGTACTACTCTCTCTTGATACACAAGTTCATAGATTTGGTACACCTCAGATACACACTCCAATACACCATCCCAATACTCTCTTGACCTGGCAGGGATGAGGGCTATCCATACCCCCCTCTCCATATGGAGAGTGTATTAGGGTGGTGTAGCAGAGATTGTCGCTGGTAGACGCTAAAAAATACAACTTGTGCCTTCTCGATAATGACCATCTATACTCGTTACATAATAGGACCCTGAAACCCTAGTCGCGGACCCCCTCCAACTACCTCAAGTGTATATGGGAAGTGTATCTGGGAGTGTATCATGGACATGCAGAGTGTTGGAACTTGTGTATTTAAATGTTCCATCTCGCCCCCTCCCACTGCTCCTCCTGTAAAGACGGCGAGTGTATGAGGCGAGTGTAGCGTGGAGTGTATCGGGAATGCTTATCGATACAATACATGTGTATACTTGTGTGCTACTCTCTCTTAGTACACAAGTATATGGATTTGGTACACCTCAGATACACCCCAACACACCACCCCAATACACTTCTGACTTGGTGAGGGGGATGGCTATCCATACCCCCCCTCCATGCGGAGAGTGTATTGGGGTGGTGTAGTGGAGAGTGTTGCGGATAGACGCTAAAAAATACAACTTGTGTATGCTCGATAGCCAGCATCCATACTCGTTACATAACACGACCCCGAGACCCAGTCGCGGACCCCCCCCCCCAACTACCTCGAGTGTATCTGGGAAGTGTATTTGGGGGTGTATCATGGAAATGCAAAGTATTGGAACTTGTGTATTCCAGTGTTCCATCTCGCCCCCTCCCACCTCCCATAAAGACGTTGAGTGTATGAGGCAAGTGTAGCACGGAGTGTATCGGAATTATTTCTCGATACGATATATGTGTACACTTGTGTGCTACTCTTTCTTAATACACAGGATAGTGGATTCTATACACCCAAGATGCACACTCCAATACACTACCCCAATACACCTTTGACTTGCCGGGGAGGTGGATAGGTCTATCCATACCCCCTCGTATTGAGAGTGTATTAGGATGGCATAGCAGAGAATGTCGCATGTAAACACTCGCAAAGACAAATTATGTATTTCTGGTAACCGCCATCCATACTCATCCCATAACAGGACCGTGACACCCAGTTGCAGACCCCCCTCCCTCCCGGAGTACATCGAGTGTAGCAGGGGAGTGTGTCGAGGGGTGCATCTTAGAAATAAAAACCATTAGAACTTGTGTATTCAAATGTTTTAAACCCAACTCCCGAAGTACAACTATGGGGTTTGCTTGCAGCTTGGGGGGATTCTTGACAATAGGTTTGCGTATTTGCAATCACAAACATTTTAACTGTCTTGTTTGGCTGGTTGAACCATCGAGTTTGGGTGGGTGCAGTATTAAACAAAGGGGAACTTGCCAGGCCCTGCTACCGCGCGGCCTTGCAGGCGCCCGGGCAAGCAAAAACATAAAACTCCAAACCCGTGGTGTTACGAAGGGGTTTGCTTCTGGTTTGAAGGCGAGAACTGTCGAGGGAGAAATCGACTGTTCTTGTCATTTTTGCTTCTAACATCGGCAACGCCCATGTCAAAAGCGAGCGATGTCGCCCTCGAGGTCGGCGAGGTTCGACTCCGAGGAAGAAGTCGCATCGTTGTTTCCTGGCAACCATTCTTGCCTTGTACACTTGGAGGCGAGAGTATGTTTCAGACATAGATATCCATAATAGGAATACTTCGCCATCCGGAATCAAAGGACAACACATATAGATCACAACAAATGACAACACAAATAGGTTCAGAAGAAAAAACAAGTAGAACAAAAATAGTGTATATGCACAACATCGGACACATTCGACAAGAGTATGTATATCACCCATGTGGTGCTCATGGATAATAACTATTATTACTAGAAAACAATTTGAAAGGTATGAGAAGTCAAAGTAATCTCCGTGAAACTTCCAATGTACTATGCATTGAGGTATTTATGTATATAGGGTTTACATGTAACTTCTCCGAAGCAGTCATATTAATGGTAACTCATTTCCAGGAAACATCCTCCCCATATGTTCTAAGTTTGTACACCAGTTCATCAGTGTGTACTTTTGGGGTGACTGGCCATACATTCTTGAGTTTCCATGATTCGCTTTGTCATTACACGTGCATTCAAATTTTATGAAAGTATTGTCAAGTTCACGATGGAATATTGTCTGAAAATTGTTGGCATTTTACATACAATGTGATGTTGATAGCAAGTTAAAAAAGGTTCAAAACAACCCACAAATATGTATGTAAACCCTACCAAACAACTATCAAGTATTATAGAAGAATGATTTTTACTTAGAGAGTAAAATGCACACAACAACGAACCATAACCATGCTATAATTGAGGCACCATATGTTCTCAACACTCGTCTCTTCCCATCTTATTCGTGTCTCAATCTCATTCTACGACAATAACAACATGAATTATTATGGATAGACCAAGGAAAAGTTGAGAAATTGGTCCTTTACATACATCCGCAAACCCGTGCGCCGTCTAATGGACGTGTGCCACCAATAAGGATGACAAATACTATTAGGCAAGTTTCCAACCTTGTTCCTTATGGCCCCTGACCCCATTACATGATATTGAGTGGTGGACCTCTCTTCTTTTTTCATGGTATCTCCCTCTACCTTAAACACCCAAGTGCCCATGTGGGTCCTCACAGTTGTATGCATCTTACTTAGATACATATCACCCATTCAAAGTCCTTGATGACAGACGTAGTCTTCTCCTCACTCCTCATATGAAAATCATGCGCATAATTTCTCCCCATTGAATGCATTTCATGCTCATGTACCTCTCCCGCTTACAACAACGTGTCCAATTTAAAATACGTTAGTGTTTCTCACGGAAGCTTCTCAAATTAAATCATTAGGCTAGAAAACGTGGATTTTTCAAAAACACAAGAAAACGTTTTTGGCTACCTCGTTGTATTGATTGATAATGTTTCTAACATATGTTTGTTCTGAGATGATCACATGTAACTTGCATGCATGCACTCGAAGGTCATCATGTTTCTCGTTTATGATGGTGTCAATTGAAAAGAATGTAACACTAGATAGTATTACATTTACAAGTGAGTTGTTCGCATTATGGATAATAGTTATGCTATGGATTGCTTCTCTTATTTCAATACCATGTCGCTGCACATGTAAAACAAGGCGGGATTGTTGACAAGGGCAAAATAAATCTAAAGAGGCCAACGTCTTAAAACATGACCTAGATCATTGTCGTCGTTGTCATCGTTAATCAGGCTATCGAAACTAAGCATGATGTCATTCCAAACAAATTGTCTGTATTTTGTCCAACCGGTATTGGCTTTTACACCTGTGTGCACCGTCCTTATCCCTCCATATTTCCTCCAAGCTCTCTACATCCAACCCTTCCCTCCCTGGGTTCCCTTTTTTACTCCACAATGGCTATAAAGATTCACATGAGAAAATCGTGAGAAGCAAGGCTCGGATCCTTGCCTCCTAACATATTGGGTGGGCTTTGAGTTTCCATAGGAAGATGTGACCTTTCAGCTTCCGACTAGATGGGTGGTTTGTCAATATGCTTCCGTGTCCTCTTCCCAGGCGACAGCTACAACTTATTCGAGACCTCTAGGTTACATGTGACTCTTAAACTTCCAAGTATCCTTAACTCCAAGGACAACCTATAGATTCCAGGTTATCATCCAATTGCCATCAGCTACAATCAACCTGTTAACCTCTCCAGGTGGTTATGTAACTACCTAGGAGGTGATGGAAATACCCAGGTGGTTATGTAATCACCTAGCCACCTGAATTGATGGTCCACTTGAGGCGGCAAAGAAGGGGAGCCCGATTGCTACTTAAGGGGCCGAGTCCATCGAGTTTTGTATGCCTTCACATGCCTACGGACATCATCTTCTGCCTTTAGTTTTCGACACAAGCAGCCTATCATCACGCACATGAAGTTCACTGCAAGCTTGTCCATCCAGCTCTCCAAGTGCTACCTCCGGCACTTTTACCTTGTATAGTGTACTGTGTTCATCATCATTGAGATTCCTTGGTGAGAAGGCATCTAGGGCGGACAACCTGTGGTTCGGCTACATCCAAGTCATGCCTCTACCACTTAACGCATTTCTCAAATCGTATAACAACAAGACATAGTACTACAACGCGTCCAGTTTCTAAACTCAGCGTGAGAGTCAAAAATATATATTTGGATCATTGTATCTACTTCCTCACATGTGATGTATGTGTATTTCGCGTATGATAAAGTGTTGAATACGTGTGCTAAATCTTGTGTCCAAGCGTGCTTTCACCCACAAATGTTTTAGTTTTCTTGGCATGGTATAAAATTAGGGTGACAACACGTAACTAACAATAACTGACACAAGGAATACAAGTACCATAGATGAAGTGAGATAATACTCACGTCTAAAGCAACAATATGAATAACTATCTACACTTGCAACATAGTAGATGGAGCAAATGAAAAAAATATGCTTGGGGTTGCAGGCTCACACTAACCAGCTTCAAAATGAGTTCAACCGAGGAATGTAGGAAGAACACATACACAGAGAGCATGAGAGAATGCGATTTCAACAAGCCGAAAAGAACCTTTCTACAACAAGGCAACAGGCAAAGTAGATGGTCTCTCGGCTACAGGTTGAGGCTTAGACTCGCATAAAAACCCTGATGTAACAGTGCAAACAAGGAGTAGCTCCACCACACCCCAATCCAATTAGAGCGGCTCATCTTGTGGTAGTTCATCATCTAGCAGCCATCCTATATCCGCTCAACATGTACACGTCAATCCGTTTGCACCACTGCCTCAACTATTGCCTCCCACTCCATACTTTCCAAACCTTGTGAGCATGCCAAACATCTCCAACATCCTACAACGAAACAAGATCAGTACATACAAGTGGATCGATGTAAACGTCTTCACGTGGGCATTGAATTCTGGAGTAGGAGGCACCAACAATGAGCCGTTTATATAATGGTCAGAGGGAAAAAAACCCGTTCTTTTCCTCAAAGCTAAAGTGAATGCAAACGGGATCCACACGGACTGAGTGGGCATGGTGCATGACCCCATTCGCAGTCGAAGAAGACCTTATCAACCGCGGAGCGATTGTGAAACAAATCGCCATGACATCGCAACCAAAAGCAAGTGGGGGGAGTGGTTAGATGGTAAAGGGACCATCAAGTGACCATACGTGGCCGACGATGATAATTGAGCGACCTCCGATGACCTCTCGATGTGGACAAACCATGGCCCAAGCATCGGCGACTACATTCAACCACTAAGGGGTGTTTTTATGATCCAACGGCATGGACGAGCCAACATAGAGCAACGTCGGTGCACTTGATATTGACAGCAGAAGCGAACTCACTTTGTACATTCGCTGTCAAATATTGTCAAAATAACAAGATTCGCATATATGGCATGAATTCAACTTGCGAGAGGGGGGCAGTGACAGCAAAAAAAAAAATGACGCTAGAGTACCAATTTCCTCAATGCATACTCAAGTGGCCACTTCAAGGAGAGAGGAGGTGGCCTGGGGTTTTTCTCCAGGCCACCAAGTGAAGGTACAAATCAGCAAGGACCAACGTAGGTCCAACAAGGATTGTCAGCATCAGCTCTTAAGCATCATCAACAATTAGAAAAATGACCACTTTCCTTTTACCTACAATCATATCCCTTGACTTTTACTAGCATCGTTATCATTCCATCAACTCCTTCCATCTTGAGCGAGTCAATAGAGTGAGGGAGGGGGCATCAAATTGTGGGCTCCATCTCTACTAAAACAACCATAAACATGAACCATCATCAACTGATGGGGGTGTTGGGAAATAACCTGTTTCAATGGCCAGGTTTTGGTAACCCCCCCATGGGTTCATTTTCCCACTCTTCAAGGGCTACAAAGATCCACATGAGATAATCGTGAGGGACGAGGCTCAAATCCTTCCCTCCCCGTCATGTTAGATGAGCTTTAAGTTTCTTGGAGGACGATGTGACCCTTCAACTCCCTGGTGACCTCTTCCTCGTAAGTTCTTCTTCAACTTCCAAGCGTCTTCAAATTCAAGAACAACCTACAACTTCCAGGTGATCATTCAGTTGCCATCAGCTACCATCAACCTCTTAATTTCTCCAGGTGGTCGTGTAACTACCCGGGAGGTTATGGAACTACCCAGCCATCTGAAGTAATGGTCTACCTCATGTGGCAAAGCAAGGGAGTCTCGTTGCTAATTAAGAGGGCAAGTCCATCCAAACAATTTTGCTTCCCTAACCTGTAGACATCATCATATGTCTTTGGTTGTTGACACGGAGAGCTTTCCATCAGGCACTTAAAGTTTACTCTAAGGTCATCCATATAGCTCTCCAAGTGCTATCTCCCACACTTGGACCGTGTACAATGTACAAGGTACGTTGCCACTGAGGTTTCACATTGAGAAGGTGTAAATGAGGTATGGTGTGCTAATCGCAACTAGATGGTGTAGGCACCAACCGGTGGCAATAATAACCAAGGGAAGGCCGATGCACATCTTCGTGAGTTTGATGAAGCTTATGATTATCTTGGAGGAGCATGAGAATACGTGTGGCGTAGTGGGAGTAAACTATACTAGTTATTCGTGTATCAATGTACAAGATTACATGCACATGATGTCACATCATAGGTGACTAGAAAAAACCAGGCCTTGTGGACGATGGACAAGGGATGAGCATTATTTGTTCACAATCAAGTAGCCCATCTTCCCAGCTTTCTAACGCACCAAGAAACACATTATTCCATGGGGGAACAACTAAGATATGACCATTTATGTGAAGGACAGTAATCTACTACTAGAAACACCACTCGCGGCGGTGACTGTCATCCGAAGTATCCTTTATGGTAATAACGCATCAGGTTTCATTCCAAATTACTCTTGGCCCTTAGTGGTAGTTGATTCATTGACTAACCAGGCCGGGTGGGGTCTTCCGAGGGTCAAGCCCTGGGCCTTGGGGACAAGTTCCCGTCAATTGTTTTTACCTCGGTAGGTCCAACGTTTTGGTGGGACGTAACTTCTTCAAACTTTTATGCATTGTCCGCATTATTATATCCATCTTAAATGGTTTTTCCTCTATATGTTCCAAATCCATGACTAGGTTACATGTTCGAGGAAGCCTTAAGTCGTGATTAGTGTTGTTGGCACTATACGGCTTACACTACCTCCTCCCTTGGGAGGAAGATGTCCCGGTTTGCTCTTGGTATTCCCAGAGGATGGCAATCACCCTGGCAATGTTGAAGTTACGAAAATTCTACCAGGATTTGTGGGCCATCCTTTAGCCCTTCCACTTAAGAAGGTAATCCCATCCTCCGCCACGACAAAGGTGGCCAAGGATGTCCTCCACCTCAAACTCTTGCTCGCCCTGAAGGACCACTGGAGGGGGGGGGGTTGAAGCTACGGCTAGGGAAATTCCTAGCTGGATCATGGTAGACCTTGGTCTTTTATATGTGGAACATGCCGTGGACCGGCATAGAAGGCGGAAGAGCCCACAGCGCCACCACGGGCGTCTGCATTTTTAGCACCTTGGGTTAGCACTGTTAGTTCTTACAGGTGAGACCAAGAAGAACATCACCTTGTCGTGGGTGGCATACTTTATCTCTGCCCCAAGCAACTTGTATGAGTAGCAAACAACAGGCTACAAACCATTCCCAATATCCCACAAACGGATGCCACCAGTGGTCAGGTTTGATGCATCCATTGCCATTGCAAACTCTTGGCCGATGTCGGCCAGGTGCAATGCCGACGTGAAGGTCAAAGCCCTTTTGAGATCCTCAAAGGCTTCCTGTTTGCCGAATCCCCAACTTCATTCGCAATCCTTGCAAGTGTGATTAGATGGTGGTGCTGAAACTCTTGCATGGCCAAGGACAAACTTGTGGTATCCTAACAAACATTGATTTTGGCTATTTAGAATTTGCATGTTATACTACTCATTGAATTTGACGTCCAGTTTTTTGTGAATTTAATGATCTTAATTTTGTTTAATATATTAAGTATTCCGTTAAATTCATCTAGCACTGGCTCAGTTGTCCCTTAGTTTTGATGTCTGGACTTGTTCACGATGTTTTGCGTGTGCTGCTTTTGATGTAAAAAACAGGATCGCGAGTTTGCCGACTTCCGCTGTTGACTGTAATCGGTTGCAACACTTCAGATATTGACCAATGTCACGAGGTTGCACTGAACCACACATATTCTAACCAAAACCTCTCCCAGGTTCAAGCTATAGTTTTCTAGGATGTGCACTTGCATATTTGACACTTTGAACATCGGTGCGTGACCAGAAAACTTTCATCGCCTCAACTTTCCATACTGGCCATCTTTTCCGTCAAGTGCAAGTACCAGTAGTACCAAACAGACCGAAGTACGACCCCAACTTCATACGAGTAAATAGAACCAATGGTCCAATGAAATCTACGTGCGCATCAAATTTGATGAAGTTCAGCTAGGACAAAGATATTACATATTGAAATCACCGAGCAACTGGGTAGTTGGTTCGACGACATTTTTGTAGGCTTTTATTATTTCAGGAGTAGTCTTAAGTTTCGTGAAAATAAGGCATAGATCCTTTAATCCAACAAAAACGTTAGGACACTTGTTTAATCCGATGAAGGCTACCGTTGGAGTCTTCTTAAATGGTTGGATTCGGATGGGTGAACGGTTGAATGGCGTGAACTGAAATAATAGTGGCAAGGAGCTCGGACATCCCGACATTTGCGGCTACCGGTAACCCTAACTCTCCAACAGGAGAGGCCCGTATTCATTTCTATTAGAATAAAAGCAGTCCAAGGAATCCCACTAACTGAATGAAAAACAAATGACAAAAAACATGCATCTACGAGCCCGGCTGTTACTTTCATGAAATGTTGCACGCGGAGCTCTGATTTAGATTAGTGGATCAAAAACTTATTTTGGTGGTACTTTTAAATTCGATGAAGGTTCTTTTTCACAAAAATGGCCATGCACTAATTATTATCAATTATCGTAAATCAATGTTCGTAAAGGAATGTTTCACATCGTGCACACTGTGAAACTTTGACCACTGTTACACAGCCGATACCTTGCACGCATTTATGGTAGTCCATCCATTATCAATTATATTTCCAATGAATTCAATTTGTTCCACTGCTATCTCACACTATGAGAGATTTGTTGCAAGCATATCTTCCCTCAAAACCTTGACGACCTTCTTCACATGCTCTTCATGCTCCTCTGCCATCTTGCTACATGCCAAAATGTCATCAAGGTAAACCATGACAAAGTCATCCAAGTATAGCCTGGGGATGTTGTTCACCATCGACATCAAGGTGGCTTACGCATTGGTCAACCCAAAAGGCATCACAAGAAACTTGTATTGACCAAAGCAGGTGCAGAAGGCCGTCTTCTCCAAATCATCTGCTACGATAGGGATTTGGTGGTAGCCAAATCGAAGGTCGATCTTTGTGAAGAAGCAAACCACACGGAGATCATCAAAGAGCTCCCCGGCTTGTGGAAGCGAGGACCAATTCTTGATGGTGTACTCGTTAAACGGCCGATGTTCCACGCACATGCACATTTTCCTTGTATTTTTCCGCACAATAGAGAGACATGGATGGACAGATGAAGCCCTGCTTTTTCATCTCGGTCATCTACTTCTTTCACTTTTCTAACTATGCATCACCCGTACTGTATTTTGCACCTACAGGTGGGCGCGCTCCAGGTTTGAGGCCGATGCGATGGTCCACATATTGCTTGGATGACAGACTAGGCGAGAGGGTGCCTGGGAATACATCCTCAAATTTGTACACACCTTCCAAAGCCTATCAATGGTCAATAACAAAAATTCCGTAGGCCTCCCACTGCTCACAAGTCGCCCCACGTGCCACAGCAGACACCATATCCTCTGGTTTGTCAAAATCATCCTCCGCATATTCCACAGACGCCGAGAAAATCGTCTCCCTTTCCAAATTGCACACTTGAGCTACACCTATTTCAACATCATATGCACCGATGCCTCCGTGTGATACACCGACTACTACGATGTTTCGTCCTCGCAAGTCACTTCCTGCACAACATCTTCCTCGGACCACATAGGCAGGTGACACTCTTTGTTTCATAGTTTGACGATGCCGTTATGCTCGTGGAGGAAGTCTCGAGAAAGGATCACATTGTAATCTTCCATTTCACGCACACCGGATATATGGTTGTCATGTGAAGCCTCCCCACGTAAATGGAGAGGGGAAGGACTATGTTAACTTAGTTGGCAGTCTGCTCATTTCTTGTGAGCACAAGTCCTACTTCCAAGCACACTCCATGCTCATAAAATTGTGGCTTGTGCCACAGTCCAACAGACTCCCCAACTTATCATTGATGCCTTTCACTCGTACCTCAAAGAGAAGTGCAGATAGCTCCTCCGCATACCCCATACCTTGACCTCAGAAACCCTCTTAATTATCGTGATGCGTTTGGACGAACGGTCAAGTGGCGGTTTGGGTTGAGAGGAGCTAAGAGTGATGCCATATACACTCGGCTCTCCTCCTTTCCCGAATCCTTTGTTGCTTTCTCTGCTTCCTCTGTGGCTTCCTTCCCTTTCCCATTTCCATTGTCTTTCTTTGGAATCCGACAATCATGCGCAACGTAGCCAGGCTTTCCACAGCCATAGCACTTGCGTGGTTGCAACACTCAAATGTTGATGGGAGTCTTGTCGCTCTTGGCCCACATGCCGTAACCATCGCTAAAATAGCTGTGGCCATTGGAAAGAGCTAATTACATGTACAAATTGTATCATTCGACAACTGTAATCAGTCTTGGCAAGTCATCCTTGATGTCCTGCATCATTGTCACAGCGTGGGTGTCGTTCTTGGGATCTTCGCTGTAGTGGAAGCACAATTTGTGGGAGACAAAGCCACGGGTGGAAATGGTCTCATAAAACCTATAGGTGTACAGGATGAAGGAGCCGACGCATCTTGGCACATGCATTGTTCATCACGTCACCCAGGGCGACGCACTCAATTGATGACTTTAATAATTCATTTTGCGAGATCGGCCATTTCAAAGTAGGGTCACCACTCCTGTAGGTTGGAGGTGGTGGGGTTGAGATTCCAATTGCGATGGTATTGCTGGCGACTATTACTGCTCCATTGTCATGTGGATTGGAATGCATCACATCGGCCCACCAATAAATCCCCTTTCAACAGGGTCACGGCATGGTTACGGTGCTCCTTACACATCTAGGCATCCATGCAAATGGTAGTGAAGTACAACTCTAGTCCGTGTATCCAAGCGTATGGAGATGACCCACCCTTCTTCGATGGGTCAAACGGCTCCGTCTTGAGTGGGCTCTCGATGCCCACCTCAGCTCTAGTTGTAGTGGTAATTGCCACTTGTGTTGTCACTAGACACTTTGCAATCTCTTGATTGAGGTAAGCATTTTGCTTCTCCAACAGGTCCATCCTAGCTTGCATGTCGAGAAGGAATGTTTGCAACAATGTGGCTATTACCTTGCCTTACGCGTAAAAGCCATGGCCATTGGGAACATGCCAAATGAATTCATTTCTACGACTGGTGCAACTTCTTCCTCAATGGGTCCTTTGGTTTTTACCTTGTCACCAGATTGTGCCCTTGAGCAAAGGACGACTCTGATACCAAGTATATACCGGGCACCGTGTGCTAGCCTCAACCGGAGGGTGCAAGCACCATCCGACTGCAACAGTGACCATGGGGAGGCCGCTGCACACCTTTCCAGGTGTTTGGAAATATATGATTGTTTTGGGGGAGTAGAAGAACACGTGTGGCATAGTGGGAATTACTAGTACTTGTTGTTCAAGTTTTAACATACAAGGCTATATGTGCATGATGACGCAACCTAGGTCATCCAAAGTCACCGAGCCATGCACGGATCCGTACAAGGAAGGATGAGCATTATTGGTGTACTATCATGTATCTTATCTTCTCAGCTTTACAACGTACCAATACTAACATTGTTCCATGGAAGAACGGCCGAGATATAACCGTTTCCATGAACCATGGTAATCTGCCACTGGCAGCAACATTAGGGGCAATGACAACCGTCCAAAGTGCCCTGTATGGTAAGAAGATATCGGGTTTCCATTATGCAGAACCCTTGACCCTCAATGATCTTCTATTCATTGACTAACCGGGACCTACGGCACGTTTTGACCTTGTTGGTCAAGCCCTTGTCCTTGGGGACAAATTCCCGAGATTCTTTGACCTCAAACTCTACAAGGTATCTAGGGCAGATGCCATGTGGTTGAGTAACATCCAAATCGTGTCCCCAACACTTGGTGCGTTTATCAACTTGTACAACTACAACACGTACTACTACTATGCGTCTGGTTTTCAGACTTAGTGTGAGGATCGACTGTGCACATACGGATCGTTGTACATACTTCCATATGAATGATGTGTGTGTATTCCATGTATGTGTAACTGCTAACTGTGTGCCCCAGGTCTTGTGTCCAAGTGTATATTCACCCACATACGTTCCCGTTTTCTTAACGCTACTGACCATCTAATGTAGGAACCTTGTGACCTCCATTCAACTCTAGATTTTTGTGACCTTCTTTATTCTCAAATGCCTTTGGTGCTAGAGGATAGACAACCAAAGGAAACACAAATTTTGTATTTATTAGACCACCGTTCTACACTTAAAGACCTGATTTTACTATTACATGGCCTACATACCACCAACTCTTGAGCACGCTGTTTAGAACACAAACATCATGAGGAGTTCATTTGTTTTATGTTGCATGGTCATGAAGCATGAATGTGCTACCCATGCCAACCATGAATGGTCTCGTGCTTCCAATATAGTGAATGTCCCAACTTCTTCAAGAATTTTGTTGAAAACGGGGAGTGAATTTTTATTAGACCACTGTTATAAAATCTGGACTCAATTCTTGGTGTAGCGTGCACATAGAAACAAGTTAAAATGGAATAATTTGGTGGAGTTTTGCACCTGGGTTAAAACTCTTTTTAATAGATGTACAAGCACGCACCAATTGAATAAATTATGTCAATATGTTGTGGCCATTCTACATTTGTTTACTTCACAATATTTGGAAACACACGTGTGACCACTTTCCTTTGTGGAAGTGTATCAAAAGGTTGTCCAACACTAATTCCATGCTCTTTAATACCGGCGATGTGCATGATCTGTGTACATCCTTCATTCATTTTCTTCAAGGTGTAAACTTGATGGCACAAGGGACATGAGAAGGATAAGCCAATATTGGTTGAGTTACATTATAGGCTTATAGGTCATCCACTTACCATTCACTATGTAATGTAATATTTGTGTAATATATCTTACAAGGGCACAAAGCACCCCATTACTATGTTAGTAAACTCCTAGCTACAGCAAAAAATGTGTAATGTGATGTTTTGTGACATTGGTTTCCCCGTATTTTCTGAATGGTGCGTTCCAAGTGTTTATCCACGTGCAAATGTCATTTGATACGAGCGAGGGACTTGCATCTAGGGAATTTATTTCATGGGTCATGATATGGGATGTTTTTTTGGTGTTACATAGATTCATGGTAATCAGTGTCTTCGTTTCATATTATGGGATATCCTCTATCACCCTAGGCATCACAGAGGTAATAAATGGCCAGAATACACCCGCACTTTCCAAACTCACCAAGTTCCAAAATTTCCACTCCAGTTACATCGAGCTGAAGAAAACGTGCATTTTAATCTCATGAAATCTCCTCGCCTATTTAAAGGTATCGACGTGAAAGCAAACCAGTTTTCAGGGGTTTGTGTCAATGCATGGTTGAAAGATGTATTGTGGTGAAAAACACAAGTGCAGTCTCCTTCCATTGAAAATTTTCACAACAAAAGACCAGGCGAAGGCTGGTGTAGCCAGCTATCTGCTATTGCATTGCCTTGTAGCCTTGCTGTTTAACCACAGGGCGTTAAGCTTCTTAATTTTACCGTGAACGTATTTTGTTTTTACCAATGAAAATTTTTATTGATATCCACGAGGAATTGAAAACCCCCGTGGCCACATAATTGGGTGGTGGATAATCATAAACGTTAGATCGTGAGCTTTGGATCTCATCGTATTTGGGCATTGCAGGTGCTATACATCAAGTAACGACAGATGGAAATGATAACAATTAATATAAATAGCACGTTGTACTTGACAGGATATGCCATTTCTTCATGCATGTACACAATGCATGTGCAAAGAATGTGCTTGTAAATATGAAAAATGTACAAGCTCTCTGTGCAATCAAGGGAAAAAACATGTCAAGACTTCAGAAATATAACAGTAACAATCCTTTGCTTTGTTAAATTGATGTGGCACACCTATTACATTTTCGGAGCCCTTATATATTTGAATTTGTGCAGAGTCCACCCTTGATACCTCCGTCAAGTAGAGATTGAATGTAAATACATCGTGACAAGTATTTGAGGAAGCCATGGAAATGAATAGAGGTACGTTAGTATAATGTTCAAGGATTTTACAGGTGGACAAGAAAATTATATTATAAATACAATAGGCATGCTAATTGTTTTAAGGGTGAAAATACTCAGATACCCATAAAACGCAATGTGTGACTCTGATCCGCCCGGTAGCGGCAAAAAAAAAACTCAAAAGCCCAGTCGAAAATCATGCTTGCTCGCGGCATGCGTCGACGGGCGAGCATGAAAAAATCGTACATGCGGACATTGCTCCCTCGCGATCGAGCGAAAACGCCCTTCTTTCGTTTTCGATAATGTTTTTCAAACGCAAACCTATGACTTTAACACGCAAACCACATTCAAACCATACCCCTAAAGGTTTTAGGGTTTTATCTTTGCGCGGGCTCCTGCTGGGCCCCCCGGTAGCGGGGCCCAGCAGGTTCCCTTTCAACGCATGGGGAGTCTCGAACTCCCCTCAAACTCTAAACAAACCTACCCCCGCTAGTATCACAAACCCTTCAACGAAAGGGTTTGTGATACTAGCGGAGGGCGCCGCATACCATGCGTCCTCAGCGCATGGCATGTGGTCTCGCCATGCATTTTCATTTGTTTTCTTTGTTACTGGCGTGGCGGTAGCGGCGGCCGATGGGTAGTTAGGTTATTTCTCGCTCGACGACGGGCGAATGAGTTTTATACTTCTACTATTCGGGTATATGGTGAACGAACCCTTGTTTTAATATATGCTCCAAACATTGATATGGACTACCCATTCAACCATATTAAGTGCTTGTAAAACTAAATTCCTGGGAAGTCGCACAACCGCCATATTAGCAACGCAACCATCTTAGCTATGCAACCAGCTAGAGCTATGAGCATATGCGTGTATTAAATGTAAACATCAACACTAGCGTCTACATAGGTTGGGAGAATCTCCATTTTCACTGGGAAGATGAGAAATGATGAAATATTAATCTAAAATCAGATGCTAAATGATTACCTTGTTTTTTATAAGTAGAGGTATGGTTAATCGTTCTTCTTTTATACATTGCATGATCTATCCTTACGGTTCAAAGATACGTGTTCACCAAAAAATGTGTGTTATGGGAATACATTTTCAGCGTTTATAAAATAAGCGTTTTCTTTATTGTGACATTTGAATTCCAATGTACCCAATAATCTTTACCTACCTGTTTGGAGGAGGGGGGGGGGGGCAACATCGGAGCCGGAGACCCCCCCCTCTCCAAAAGGGAAAAGTGTATTAGTGGAGTGTATATGATATGTGTATCTCACGGACGTGTGAAAAATACACTAAGTGTATCATACACTTAGTGTATTTTCCACATGTCCATGAGATACACAAATCATAGACACTCCTCCAATGCACTTTACTTGTTTGGGGAGGGGGAATAACATGGGAGAGGGAGATCCTCCCCCCCCCCCTTTGAAAAAGGACAAAGTGTATTAGGTGAGTGTGTATGATTTGTGTATCTCACGAACGTGTGAAAAATATACTAAGTGTATTATACACTTACTATATTTTTCACATGTTCGTGAGATACACAGACCATAGACACTCTCCCAATACATTTTACTTGTGGGGGGGGGGACATGGGAGCCGGAGATCCCCCCCCTCCAAAAGAGTAAAGTGTCTTGGGGGAGTGTCTGTGATCTGTGTATCTCACGGACATGTGAAAAATACACTAAGTGTATAATACACTTAGGGTATTTTTCACACTTTACCTGTTTGGAGGGGAGGGCAACATGGGAGTGGGATATCCTCCCCCCCTCAAAAAGGGAAAATTGTATTTGGGGAGTGTATATGATTTGTGTATCTCATGGACGCGTGAAAATACACCAAGTGCATTATACACTTAGTGTATTTTCCACGTGTCCATGAGATGCACAGATCATGGACACTCTAATACACTTTGCCTGTTTGGAGGGGGGGGGGGGGTCAACATGGGAACTGGATATCCCCTCCCTTTAAAGGGCAAAGTGTATTAGGGAAGTGTATATGATCTTTGTATCTCAAAGACATGTAAAAAAATACACTAAGTGTATTATACACTTAATATATTTTTCACATGTCCGTGAGATACACATATCATATACACTCCCCCAATACACTTTGCCTGTTTGGAGGGGGGGGGGGACAACATGGGAGCGGGAGATCCTCCCCCCCTAAAAATGGAAAAGTGTATGAGGGGAGTGTATATGACCTGTGTATCTCACAGACATGTGAATAATACACCAAGTGTTTTATACACAATGTATTTTACACGTGTCCATGAGATACACAGATCATAGACACTCCTCCAATACACTTTACCTGTTTGGAGGGGGGGGGGCAACATGGGAGCTGGATATCCCCCCCCCCCTCAAAGGGGCAGAGTGTATTAGAGGAGTGTATATGACCAGTGTATCTCACGGACGTGTGAAAGATACACTAAGTGTATTGTAGACTTGGTGTATTTTCACACGTACGTGAGATACACAGATCATATACACTCCCCTAATACACT
>SZWC01001158.1:20457-30838 GCA_023375785.1 Penium margaritaceum | reverse complement strand
TCACCTCACCTCACCTCACCTCACCTCACCTCACCTCACCTCACCCCACCCCACTCTGCAGGTGCTTGCGGCGGCGTACCCTTACTTTGCCAAGCGACTTCTGACGGACCCGAACCCCTACCTGCGCGACGCCTTGATCGAGCTCCTGTTCAAGGACGGCACATTCAGGTGCACTGCGTGCGCTGTCTCTTGGGGTATTGCAGTGCAGAAGGGGAAAAGAAAAAGAGAAGAAAACAGACTTACTCAGTAACGTAGTCAAGGCCTGCTTGCTAGAGGGACAATCTTGAAACCAGCCGCTGTGTATAGGTTGATGACCCAGGGGTGCAAACATGTGCTGCGCTGCAAATTTGTCGCATGGATGTTTTTGGCTTCCCCATCTGCAAGGTTGAGGCAAGTTTGCATGGGGCTGAGGATGGGTTGTAACCTTCGATAGCGCCGGGCAGATGGATGCCTGGCTGTCATGTCAGTGGTTCCCTAGTAGTTGTTGCAACTGATTTTCCTGGTCCAGTATGTGCACACAAGACACGATGGAATGAGGTCCCCAGCGCAAACCATGTACCTCCCTACAAACGCGTGTGCCATGGGTGAGCAGGTGGAACCGGCTGGAGAATCTTCTGACGCAGGGTCAGAAGGACCGCGACTTCAACTCGACGCAGGCGCTGCGGCCCGTGCTGGCGCTCATGCTGGGCCCCGACGGTGCGCCGCTGCGCACGCTGGTGGCGGCGGAGGCGGTGCGCGTCACGGAGGCGCTCGTCATCGGCGGCGCGGTGGAGGGCGTGCAGTCGCTTCCGCCCGCCGTGGGCAGCACGGCCGCGGCCACCGTGCTGAGGCTGCAGACGCTCGCGTGGGCGGACGCCAGGGGAGCCTCCGGGGCGGGCGGCGTCAGCGGCGCCGGCGCCGGCGGAGCTGGGGCCGCCGGCGGGGGCAGGGGCGCGAGGGGGCGGGTGGAGGGCGGGGAGCAGGCGTCGCTGGCGGAGATGCTGGCGCTGCGAGAGCAGGTGCTGCGGTGCTGGGCGCTGCTGCAGACGAGCAACAGCTTCAACCCGTCGTCCTTGCTGCCCCTCGTGGAGGTGAGGGGATGGGTCTGCGTGCGTGCTGGGTGGGCGGGTGCGTGGATTTAGGATTGGGTGGAGATGATGAGTAAAAAATGAAAGATTCAGTAGAAGGGCATTAGTAGGAACGGTTGTGGACGTGGCATGGGGGAGTTAAATGATGCTACGGTGTTGTGGGCTTGTGTTTTGTCGAAGACATGGTGATCAAGATCAAACGAGATTTCCAGGTCTTGTCTCGGGCCATTTCAGGGAAAGAGAATCGAGGTAAAATCCAACTTTGAGGTTGAGTGGATTTCAATCTCCGACTGAACCCATCGCACTCTCGCTCTCACCTCTACCTCGATCTTGAAGGGCGACACTCTCATGCTCTGGCGCTTGCCAGGTTGCTCATGCAACCTGGTGCATTTGTATGTGTCAGGCATGCACCCCCACTGCGTGGGACATGAAATGCGACGGTGCGGGGGGTGGCTACGACTGGCATAACATCGTGACCAGAGTGGATGTCGTGAGCATGCTTAGCTTCTTCAAGGAGCTGCACCTCAGCAGGTGTCCGGACATTTCATGTTCCCGTAATGCGTTGCAGACGTGAGGGGTTTTGTTCTTGAGACGTACGTCGGGTTTTGTCAAGTTGGCAGTCTCTTGCGATGTTGAGATGATATGAGATGACATGACATGCGATGAGACCAGATGAAACTCATCTCGGAGTTTGGAGCATTTTGAAATGGAACGCTGTTTGAGACACACTCAGTCGATCAGTCTCCGCCGCCACCTTCGTTCCGCGGAGCCACTGGCAAGCGGTCGGCTGAGAAGGACGATGTAGTTGCTGGAGTGGAGGACTGCTGGAGCGCAGTGCCAGACAGCCCCTCGTGCACGTGCTGGGCAAATGCCTCTTCGCTGGGTGCTGTCTCACATGGGTCCTTTGCGTTCCTTCCCATGCGGACGATATGACGTGAATGGCGCAGGTCATTCAACAAGCGGAGGTGCAGGAGATGGGCTCGTCGATCGCGACGGGCCTGCTTCAGCGGCTGGCGGCCAGATCCTTGCAGGCGCTGCTCCGCCCCCCCAGCCCTTCCCAGCAGCAGCAGCTTCAGGGCATCTTTGGGTTGCCCAGCAGCCCCACGGCGTCGTCGGCCGTGGTGTGACAGCGGTGTGTCTGCGCGGTGGTGTCGATGGAACGTGGATGGTGGACGATCGATTCTTGGTGTATGTGAATTCTTATTCTTCATTGATGTAAAGGCGGACACATTCGTGGAATCCCAATTAACTCTCCTGTCCACTGTCTGGCCTGGCAACTTTCCACCTGCATTGCTCTCAGCTTCCCTGATCTCTCACTGTAACACGATAAGTCACATTCCTGCTATTTTGGCTATAAGTAAAGTTCCAAGTCGCATGTAGATTAGTTAACTGATCCTGATAAATGGTTATGGTCCAAGCTAGTATGTGTTTGTTTACTGATAGAATGAATTGTCCACTGAAAGTAGCCTTTGCATGCAAGTTTGCAGGGAGCACACCTTTTATTTGTCCGATGCTGCACACCAATTTCGACCAACGGGTATCCATATGGATAAAAACTTGGTATAATCTGGCACGCAACCCTCCCAGTTTGGTTTCTTTGTTGAATGCCCTAGCCCTCCACTGTCTGGCCTGGCAACTTTCCACCTGTGTTGCTCTCAGCTTCCCTGATGTTTCTGCACAAAGTGGGGAATGTTTGAAAACAGTATTCATTATGAGATGGTGCAGCCCATTCGCAGGGGTGTGACAAGATTTACGGCCAGGTCCAGGCCAGGTTCTTCTCTTTGCTTGGTGATGGTGTATGCACATTCACGGCAGTTGCTGATAGTAGGCTGCTAGCAAGAATCCCTCACTGTAACACAAGTCACACTCCTGCTACCATTGCTAGCATTCAAGTGGCAAGTCACATGTAGACTAAGTAACCGACCCTGGCAAATGGTTCTGGCCCAAACTAGTATGGGATTGTTTACTGCTAGAATGAAGAGAGGGAA
Source organism: Penium margaritaceum (assembly GCA_023375785.1). NCBI lineage: Eukaryota > Viridiplantae > Streptophyta > Zygnematophyceae > Desmidiales > Peniaceae > Penium > Penium margaritaceum. Next base: position 27,783 of record SZWC01001158.1, on the reverse strand, counting down.
GTCTGTTTCCACTGAAAGCAGTCTTTGCATGCAAGTTTGCAATGAGCACACCTTTTCTTTGTCGATGCTCCAAACCAATTTTGACCAGTGGGTAGAGAAGCTTCTAGGAACCTTCCTAACCACTTGCCGTGACACTAGGCGTAAGCGCTAGGTCAGCGTGTGACAACGGTCACAAGTCAGAGGCAAAAACTGCAAGGGTCTGGGTAGGGACACATACAGAGTGTCAAGAAGCTAAAATCTGAATATAATCGTAGAGAGAAATGACAACTGACAAGATCACAACATAAATACCTGCTGCGGCTCACAGCAAGTGACGCACGCGCAGTGTTAGTTTATCCTAAAACTGGCCTAAAATGACTGTTTTGGCCATAAACCTGCGCACAGGTATCCGAACGCACAACCGTCAGAGCCTAGAGATGCAGAATCTTGAGCCGGACGCTACAACTGGTCACACGCACAAGTCCGGCATCGATCGGTGGACAGCCAATGCAAAACATGCAAATCGGGCTCGAAAGCCAGTCCACCGAGAAAACTCTTGCGTCTGCAGAAAATCCAGAAACGACCCCGGCTAGCACTGGAGATGTGGCTGCTGTCTGGCAGCTGCTAGTGCACGGAGCAACCACTCGTCGGTGCCCTGGCGCCAGCTGCGTCCGCATCATGGATCACGTCGTCATGCTCTCCAGTAACGGCGCTCCATACCACCAATACTGGGTATTCGGATAATCACCGCGTCATCGCTCGTGACGGGTGGAAGCCACACAAACCAACATGGGTAACCATATGGATGAAAACCTGAAACAATCTGGCACACAACCCTCTCATTTTTGGTTCCTTTGTTGAATGCCCTAGTCCATAATACTGCATTTCCGAAAGAAGGTGAAAATCGTCAAGCACATGCTATTGTGGGCAATCACAGTGGGACGGACTTACGAGTTGCCCCTATTCTCGCTGGACCATCTTTGCCCCCATTCTGAGGATGATCGTTATGTCGCCCTCATTCTGGAAACATATCGCTAAGAAATTACGAGGAAGCTTCCTAACCTTGCTGCTACTGACGTGGCGACACTGTCTAGTAAGCTAGCTCACTAGCAAACAAGCAGGTGCAAGAAACAACAAGGGTCAGACTAGGGAGACACGCAAAGTCTTATAAGCTCCAATAGCTTAGTAATGTAGAGAGAAATGACAACAGACAAGTACATAGCATAAATAGCTTCCGCGACACACATGCGACTGTGTCAATTTGTCCTAAAACCCGGCCCAAAACAACTGTTTTGGCCGTAACTCTGCGCACTGGTATCCAAACGCAACACCGTTTGAACCTAGAGTTGCAGAATGTCGAGCCGGACGCACAAGTCTGGCATCGATGGTCGACAGTGTTGGTTTTTGCGCATCCTCATTGTGCTTTGTTGTGTCCTCCCGACTTGTGTACATCGGCATGCAGATGACTGAAGGTGAGACTCGACGCTGCTGGAGTGTCATCTGGTGGAGCCGACGCACCCTGAGGCCTATTCGCAGTTCTTTGGAGCCTCCTCTCTCTGGCGACGTGCTCAGCTCCATCAGCAGGCCTCCTCGGCGGTCGGGCCGCCGGCGGTCACTTCCACCGCAGATGCCGTCTGGACCTGATTGACTGTTGCATCTGCAGCGTCATGCTCTGCCTAGGGTCCATGTCCCATGTTGCGTGTCACTGTTTGACATCGTGGAGCATCGTAGGCAATGCTTGGGTTCAGGCAGCCATAACTTTTTGCTGCTATCTTTCTAGCTGTTTCTGACCATAGGATGGCGTTCGTAGCATTGGTATTATGGCGTGGTCCAGTTTTGAGGCAAAACGGACGACACCTGGGTTTTCCGCTATCGACCGTCTGGCAGGGCTCACTGAGAAAACAGTGCCTACCAGAAAATAGCTCTAGGTCTATTTTCTGATTGGCTGATTAGGTGAGTACAAGCCTAAGGGATTTAGATGGAATTTTAATTTGTAAGCACTATGTTTTTGATTTATTTAAGCAAACATAAATTTACGAGTATTTTAGGTAGAGTTCTATGGCTTTGGTCCATACATGTACTGGTCTTGGTCACGGGTTGGTCGATTATGACCATGTTTGGGGTTACGCAGTAACCATATGCATTCGGTTGGGTAGCCAAGAATCTACGTTGAAGTCGGAAAATCCGCTAAACAAATCTTCCGCAATTGTAATTCTGTCTACGGTGGACATTTTTTTCCACTGAAAAACGATTGCGTATTTATTAGGATTTGTTTCTCCAGTTCTCTCGCGCCCAGATGAAAAGCACTTGGTTAACACTATCATTCATGCGTAAGCTACTCTTAGTCCGAGAAAAAGGTGAAACAAACACCTGAAATTGCTAGCAACTATTTTTATCGGCCAGGGAATTATCTTTGGACAGGACGGCCAAGGTGGAGCATAATTAGTTTCTAAGGCATATAACATGTTTGAACCCGGCTTCAGTGTTTCAGTATGTAACCCCGATGCACGCCTGCGTCCAGCCCGTGCCACTGGTTTCAAAATGTAACATCCAGAATTGCACTGTTCGACACCATCTTGAACACGAGGAGAAAGTGTCGACACGGCAGATCGCGGCGCGGACCACCCGAGGGATGCATCCGTGGGTGGTTCGAGGCGGCTGGGCGGAGGGAGCGATGCAATTCTGGATGCTACATTTTGAAGCTGCCGAATGCCGTGATGGAGAGGAGACGATGGCGTTGGTGATCACTGATCATGGTAGGATTTACACCGTGGGACAAAACGTTAGCGGTAGGAGCTGGCAAGTCCAGCGCATCGTTTGCAGACGCACGCGGCAGGCAGATCGACAGTACTCTCACGCGATGCGTTGTCAAATAGGCTTATTCATGCGATGGCGGCATGTTGAGAGGCTCTTATGGGATGCCATGGCATACCATGCCATACCATACCATAGCATGCAATACCATGCCATGCCATGCCACGCCTTTCCATGCCACGCCAGGCCACGCCATGCAAAACGCTCCATTAGTTGGTCTCCAATTGGGCGTGGACGCGCACGTAGCCGCGCAGTCATTAGCCCGCTATCGGACTCTCATCGGAAAAATACATATTAGACGTTTTGGAAAACGTTTCTGATGTTCTTTTCCCTAGCCCGCTATCGGACTCGGCCCAAGGCTTTCCCGCGCCGATCTCCCGCCCAGCGGGAAAACGACCACTGTCTTTCTGTCCGGTATCGTCGCGACGCGTCACCTGCCCTCCTCGCCTCTCAGTTGAGCTTGGGAGAGAATCTGTGGCCCAGGGGCCACTCCTGGACTAAGCCCGCCCATCACGAGCGGGCTTCGTGCGGCATCGCCACTCCTGCCGACGCCTAGCGCACACGCTGCCACCCCTCGCAGGGGCGGCGGATTGAGCCTGCCCCAATCCGTCACATTGTTGCGTTGCGTGGAACGGCGCGCGTCCAAATCTTGGCTCGCCGCCGTGATCACCACGCCAAACCGGAGCAAAACACGTGCACAATGAGCGCCCTTGAAAACTGCAGCACGCGTTTGTGCCTGCCTACCTCTCTTCCGCTGAAAGTAGCCGGCGGATTGAACGAGGAAGGAGCGTCATACGACGAGCAGTTCCAATGACAATCGATGATGAGAGCATATGTGATGGCGAGGCGATGGTAATCCCCCCACGACCTGAACAAACTCTTGATATGGTTGAGGTCATCTCACCCTGCGAACTTGATCGAAAGCCAACGTCTATCAGTCGTTTATCGACCCAAGAAAGCAAAAAGTGCAGAGAACACGTAGGCTCAGCCGAGTTTCGTCTTGAACGTGGAGTCACTGTCGCAGTCGTCGGTCGGTCTCCGCATCGAGACAGCTGCCGCCGCTTCTGGCAGCGAAAGTCGTGTGGCAGGCTGGCACGACCTGCAGCTTGTCCCTCTGCAAGTGGCGAGCTGCCGCTGCTGGCTGCCCACTAGGTTCCTTTTCCTTATTGATTGTCGTCTTGGTCGTCGTCGTGTGACTCACGACTCGTGAGAACTTTTTATCCTTAACCAATGGTTGAAAATCATGCTGGCTGGTTTTGCTGGAGAGCACAAGTTCAGTCAGAGGAAGTGTGAGCCACACTTCCCCCGACACACTAGAAGAAAGGCCCACTGGGTGGCCTTCCGGTGTGGAGGGCTGCCAGTGACTTTGATATGCATTAGGAAGCTTTCGTCAGGCTGACGCGACGATGAGATCCGATGTTTTACAAACGAGTGGTCGATACCTTTGAGGCCGAATCGAATGTGAATTCGCTGGATCTGAGAAATCGATGCGGCGCCTTCATCATCGAACGCTGCCAATCCTTGTTGAGCCACGTAGCCCACGTGGCGCAGGTTCTGATAGAGCATACGGATTGATGATGCCAGCGCCGCGCTGGCAGCGCATGGTCTCCCCAAACTTCGGTGTCGCACGTCACCGATCACCTTGTCTTCCATGAGGGAAGTTCCCTTCCCCATGCGCCGAGACCCTCATCTCCGCTTGGTTATGTTGTAGCTTTACCGTCTCGCCGTGATGACTTCCCCCCCTCGAGCCCGGACTCCGCACTTGTGAGAGTGGGAGTGAGAGTGCGGAGGGGAATGTTGATACTCCTCGAATCGTTAGATATCGTTAGATTTTGCAAGGTGGAATAGTCCTCTCTCCATTCTCCTCCCCCTCGGTCGGTCTTCCTTTGTTTCTCCTCCTCTTGCCTCATCCAATGAGGCAAGAAGGATGACGCTCGTCGTCTGTCTACTTCCTTGCACTGCTCCTCACCTCCATTCCTGTCAGAGGCATCCCCAGCCCGCGTCTTGTCTGACGATGTTTACTGCTTTGAATTTCACGCCGAGTCTCGCGGGGTCCATCGCCACCAGGCCCATGATGGTCAGGGCGAAATGTCCGTGGCGGGGACAAGGACCAGCCAGTGGAACGCTAACGCCAAGTGGAGGGATAAGAAGGAGAAACGTCAAAGTCTTTTTTAGTCGCAGCTTCCAAGCCACCGTGACCTGCAGAGCGCTGCTGTAAACAGTGCGGCAAGCCCGGCACATTGGCGCTTGAACACACAGTGTTGTCAAAGATTGTTGCTGAGCTTGCTCATAACAGACCGACGAGACTGCACTGCCGTGAGCCACATCTTCTGAATCCTTGGACCGAATCAGTGGCTTTCACTGGCGACGCAGGTACTCGCAGGGCCAGTTGAAAACACTTGAAAGCACCAGCAGCAGCACGAGCAGCAGAAGTAACAGCAGCAGCGGCCACTGCGGCGGCGGCTGAAGCAGCAGCATCAGCAGCAACAGCATCAGCAGCAGTAGCGGCAGCAGCAGCGGCAGCGGCAGCAGCAGCACCAGCAGCACCAGCAGCAGAAGCAGTAGTGCCACTTGTGCCAGCAGCGTTTTTGAGAAGCAACGGCAGCACTGTTTCAGTCTTCAGTGCAGAGGCAGTTTCCCATGGCTCTACACAGCGTGCCCAGCCTCCTGTGCTCCTCCAGGCTGTCCTTGCCTCCCTCAGTGAACAACACATTGATGCCTGAGGACAAGCCTCTCCTCCAGCTGCACGTGCCACACCCTCAGCAGCTGCGTCTGCGCCATCAGAAGTTGCGTCAACGTCAACTTGTGCTGCCCAAGAACGTACACTGTGCTTCTCTGCCACGTAGTCTGAGCTGCAAGGCACAGGGATCTGTGTCACCATCTAGGCGTGGGGGCCCAGGTGGAGGAGAGCGAGAAAGAAGTGCAACTCATTCCAATGGGGCAGGCGTGGCGCCGTCTGTGCCAGCTGCTAATGGGGGAACTGGAGTTGCCAGCAGAGGCGTTCACAGCAGCAACCCCCATGCCCCTGCTAGGTCTGGCTCCAAGCGTGCACATTCTCCACGCAAGTCATCGTCCATGAGTGCAACCACAGCCAACGGATCCGCCAAAGCATGGCCAGAAGCTCAGTGGACAGCAGCCGCGGGAGAAGCTGCTGATGCTGCTGGTGCTGATGTGATGCCTCTGAAAGGGAAGGGTGGGCAGCCAAGCATGCCACTGCCGCCGGCGTCCAAGCAAGGCTCTCTTGCAGCAGGACCAGGAGCTGATGGGTTAGCGCAAGCAGCAGTCAGTGCAGAGACAGAAGCAACAACAGACACACGACTGACAGCACCAATCCGCCCGCTTGTGATCCCCCCGGAGGACCCGTGGCCCACACCCCTCCTGCATTCGGTGGAGTCCCCCGTCGATCTTGCCCTGCAGCTCTTGCTGCCGCTCTTCCACGCATTGCAGGAGGGAGAGGAGGGCAAGCCACGGAAGCAGCAGCAGCAGCAGCAGCAGCAGCAGCAGCAGCAGCAGCAGCAGCAGCAGCAGAGGCAGAAACAGTCTGCATCGAGAGCAGTGGAGGCCACGGAGGTGGGGGCCGTTGACCTGGGCGCTGATGCGATTGCGTCCGCTGTGCCATCCATGGTTTCTGACGCACTCCATTTTGCGTACGCTGGTGGACGCACTCTGGCCTTCTTCGCAGGCCATCTGACGGCCATCGCTACGTCCCCTGGCAACATGTGGCAGATGACTTTTGAATCGCCTCTATCTCCTCCTTCCACCACTCTAAATGCCCCCTCTTCGTCCACCTCCGCTTCCCTGTTCTCCTCCGGCTCTGAGTCTGCACTATCTTCTGCTCCAGCCACCTCCAGCCCCCCTTCATTTGTGTCCAGCCTGGCCAGCATGAGCCCGCCCGACAGGATCGCACGCATCGCGTCGTTCCTGCTCAACATTCTTCCAGGCGTGGCGGAAATGCACCGCCGCGACAACGCCAACGTGCGCGGCGGCATCTACCGCCGGCCGTACGACATGCACGTGCTGCACCGACAGTGGCAGCCGGCGTTCATGCACAGCACCGTGTCGCGCACTCTCGGCTTCTTCCACGACGTGGCCCTCCGCCGCAGCCGCAACGGTGCGTACAGCAGCCGTCGAGCCTGGATGTGCTTCTATGGGTTGTGCATCATCGTAGCTCGGTGGTGTGTAGGAATGTTTTTCATGCTAGTGCTCGCAAGTGAATGCTACTACGCTTTTCTAACTGTTGCGTTTCCTGCATCTGTTGAGTCCTGATAGAAAAGGATCCCGTCTATGTTCTTGAGTCACTCCTCTACAATGGGACTGATGCTTGTGGAGATACCCCTGCTTTGCACCACAGAAGCAGTGCTGCAGTTTCTTTCTCCCGTGCTTGTCTCTGCACAGGGTGGCGAGAGGCTCGAGACTCATCAGAAGAGGCCCGTGTCAACCACTACAAGTACCCTGACTACTACCTTCAGGTGACAGCCTCTGAATCTCAATCCAGCTCTCTCTCTCTCTCTCTCTCTCTCTCTCTCTCTCTCT